>JALBWW010000011.1:28812775-29412775 GCA_023212625.1 Styphnolobium japonicum | reverse complement strand
ATAAATAGTGACACAGTCTTAGTCTCTTATATAGCCTCAAACTCAATTTAAAAAAAGAGAGAAATTAATCTCATAAATAGCCTTACACTCAATAAGAAAATGATAAAAAAAATGGGACCAGAAAAGAGATTTGAAAAGTTTCAACAAAAAAAAAAAAGAGTAATCCATTTCAACAAGAAAACTTCTTTTATTTTAATGGCGTCGGATTTTTTAAAGAAAATATTTATTTTGATTTTTTAAAACTATACATCATATTAACATTATTTTGGTTTTTTAATGATAATTAATATTATCAGTTTTATTCTTCAAAAATTAATATCATTTAAGGACTAATTTAATAATAAAAATATGACATTTAAGAATTAATTTAATATTTATATATTTTTTTAACAATCAATTTGATATATTTAAAAATAAAAAATCAATATAATGTTGTATGTATTTATAAATGACCCAAAATATAGATGTTTACTTTGTTTTTACAATTAATCTACGCACCGTATAAGCAATAGTAATATATTTCGTACAAAAAAAAATTAAATTCAGGGTATAAGCACACCCTTAAACGTGAGAGAAGTGGCTTATAGGATCAAATATACCTCCTGTCAAAGTTTTCCACAGTTTTGACTGTAAAATTTACTGAAATTTTTCTTCTCCAGTTATAATGACAAGCTTGATTCCTGAGGTTTGAATATGGATTACCTTAATAAATTTAATATTTATAATAAATTATTAATTATTTATTAATTATTAATTATTAATTTTATAATAAATATTTAAAAATTTATTAAATATAATTAATAATTAATAAATATTTAAAAATTTACTTCAAGTACCGATATTCTATATAAAAAAAATCAGTAACGAAATAATCCCTATAAATAATGTTAAGGAAGAAAACTAGGCCTTTCGGAACAATCTTGTGATGTCAATTGGCCAAACTGAAGTTAAGGTGGTTGAATGTGCGCAAATATATGCATCCATTCATGTATAGAACTTTATGCTGCATCGGTAAATGCATCTATGCCTATGTGTGACTGTGTGTGTGTATCCATCTCATGCATTAGTATCCTTTTCATTATATTTTCTCAAGAACAGAGCAGAAAAGGTCTGCAACTCCTTCTGGCTGCTACACTTTCTATAAAGGACTATTGATCTCTCTGACCAAATCTCGATTGGAATCATACGTGACAACTTTTTAAATATATCACAGCTTGCTTACCAATATATATAATTTTTAAAATATCGTCAATATAAATTTTTTTATATTATTATTTAATTATATTTTAATATATTATTAAAGAATTAAATTTTTAAGTAATTATTATAATTGTTAAATTATTTTAATAATATAATAATACATAATTAAATAATATTATAAAAAAATTTATATTAATAATAAATTAAAATTCAACTATATATATATATATATATATATATATATCACAGCTTGTTATGTAACTCAAAAAGTCACCATTACGCACAGTCGCTCTCTCTTTCTCTATCTTGTCATACATACATACTCAAGACATCACGGAAACCGATGGTTTATTCCCTTTGGAATCTTCCACAGGCTAATGTAATTGAATATTTAAAGCGACACAGTAACTTACAGGAAAAATCTGCCGTCTTTTTTCTAGGAGACTCAAATTGGTATTTTACAAATTTTCAGCAGAGGATTAGAAAATGTGGTCAAGAAGGTCAAATAAGATACTATTCTTAATGGCAAGTCTCCAAAGAAGAAAAGAATACCTGTCTTCACCCACAAGGCACTTGAGTTCCAAACCAGATAACACATGCAAAGTATATTTAACCTTGCTTGCACTCCTCCCAAATCAAAGCCTAAAAAAGCTTCTCCTTTCCTAGGTTTCTTCTCTTTCAAATAAGCACCAACCAGTGGCCAGTGGATAACAAAGCATTGCTTATAAAAGGGAAGCTGGAGAACAAAATTTGTCCTGTAGAATGGAGAATTTGATGAAGCAGATAAGGTTAGTAATTCTTGCTTTTCACCCTAAAGAAATGTTGGATGGTAACATGTATTGCAATTTTCATACCACTCGTATATTTGGGTGAACTGACATCTTAATAAAGAAAGAGACTTCTGTTTCCATACAACATTTACCATGTGGTTGTGCCAACAAGATTGCATTATCTATGTTATCAAGGCTAGTTTGCAATAAATTGAATATCAACCATTTTGAGAACCCAGGTGTCTGATCAAGAATATCATTCCTAGTAGCCATCAGCATATAAGTCGGAAGGTTATACATTAAATTATTTTCATTTCTCTTTTTCACAATCTTCTTCGTATACTAGAGGCCTTCTAACTTGACATCCATATGCATACAATAATAATAGCTCCATAACTGTACCCCCCAAAAAAAATAGTATCTGCATAAAGTAGTTTTTCCTTCCACAAATATTATTTACGCTGAACATTTTTTGTTAAGGGAAATTTATTGGCGCAGAGGAGGAGAACAAAGCTGATCTGGGTAGCAGCAGGGATCAGAAAATGCCAATACAGAAAACTCAATCTTTCAAAGGTGATGTAGTTTTTCCCTTGCAGGCTTTGTTATCGGTATTAGGCAAGAAAGAATGTCATCGTGAAGAGAAAAAAAAAACAGGGAAGGAGCTGAGAATTTGTGATATTCTGCAATCTTTAACAAAGTCAAGGGACCAAAAGAGAAGGGGGGGGGGGGGGGGAACCTTTTTCTACATCTTTCTTCCCCATATCTCGAGAAAAAAGATAGCAAATATTCCATTGGACCAAAAATTGGTTTCTTGATGAGGATAACTAACCAAAGAGTGAAACATATCAATGAGGCTATTGTTTTTCTTCTTCTTTCTACTTTTTTTGGCTGAAAAATCAACGAGTCAATTAGTTAACAAACTCTGGTGGCAAATTTCTACAGAGAAGAAAAAGGGCCAGAATTGGTTCCAGAGACAATTTTCAAGGAAAATGAGTGATGATTATGACTTCAGAGAAATGGAGCATGCCACAGCAGTAGCTGCTGCTGCATTCGCAATTAATTCACAAGAGGTCTCAAAAATCCCACAGCAGGGGGGAAAGAGCGAGCCCCCTGTGACCTCATTGACCAAGACCAAAAGCAAGGTCGATGGTACAAAATCTCCAATTTCCCAACCTGGTTTTGCATCCAAGCGATTCTCAGGTAAAGACATGAACAAAAAAACTCGCGTAATAATTTATGCGTTTTTGAAAGAAAAAAAAAAAAGATTCACAAGTATGGTGAACTGCCACTGCATCACATGTAGGTTCATTTAAATCTTCGGATGACCAAGGTAACAAGGAGCCATTATCCCCAGTTACAGATGAAAAGAAGCCTGAAAAGGCCATCACCCCCGCACCATCATTGAAAAAGACTTCAACTTTTGGTGATAAGAATTTAAAGAATACTGATGATAAAAAACCTGAGATCCCAGCACCAAAAAAGACTCCAAGTTTTGGTGATAAGAACTTGAAGAAGAGCACTGATGATATAAAACCTGAGACCCCTGCACCAAAAGTTCCTCCACCAGTTCAATCTGTGTCTTTAAGGCCACCACCACCTCCACCAATCAGGCAGACTTCAACAAAGCCTGGCCCTGTAAGACCACCAACTCCACCAACTGGCACCAAAAGGCAGACACCAACAAGACAAGGCACCAGAGAAACAATAGCAGATGCTTGGGAGAGAACCGAGCTCGAAAAGATCAAAGAGAGGTAGGTACTTGGCAGTTGTATTACATTGACATTCTAGCAAAGAAACCCTTCTCAATCAGGACTTGAATAAATACTGCCAATCTATTGCTTCATGCATTGCATGCACTTTATATATACTAATGAAAAAACTTGTCAGATACGAGAACTTGATGAAGACGATAGATTCCTGGGAAAACAGGAAGAAGATGAAAGCAAGACGGAAGCTAAATAAGCAAGAGGTTTCACTCAACCATACTTGATGCTTAATTGAAATTATTATATATATGTAGTGTAGTGCTTACTTATTAACCTTCTAAAACATGCAGCAGAGTGAAATTGAGAGGAAAAGGGTGAAAGCGTTGGAGAAATTTCGAAGTAAGATTAAATATATAGATCAGATTGCAGGGGGAGCGAGAGCCCAAGCAGCTGAAAGACGAAGGAATGAAGAGCTTAAAGCAAAAGAAAAGGCAAATATAATTAGAACAACAGGCAAGCTTCCAGGGACATGCTCCTGCTTCTAAGAACACCAATTATGTAACATCACTAAGTTTGGCTAACAAACAGAATCTGTAAATATTTGTTTCACAATTCTATCAGTCCTCATTTGTAGATATCTCTTTCTGCTAATTTTCCATTCTACACAGAAAAATAAAAAAAAGAAGGAATGGAGGAAGAAAAAAAGGAAACAGAGAACTGTTCAGTTGAACAAATACATAGGGCTACTTTTGGGTTTTTCTTTATATGAATACTGATGATTTTTTTTATTTATCAAAATACTCAAATTTTATTTTTAGAAAACGTCTTAACTTATGGCAATTTCTTAATTTTTAGAATAGGTCTTAACATATTTTTTAGTTTTATATTTTAAAAATTTAAAAACATGAATAAAAATTATCGTATTTGAAAATAATTTTTGACTTGTTTTATTTAATTTTTTTTAATTCTTTTCATAAAAATCACTCCCGGTGGAATAGTTTTTGACCTATAAAATTAAAAAAAAATATTCAAAAATTATCTTAACCTGTGATGATTTCTTAATAAATTTTTTTAAAAATATTTCGATAAATAAAAATAAATATGAGATATTTTGATTTTTTAAAAAAAAACCCCTACTTTTGGTGTATATTAGTTCGGGTTTTCTTGATTTCAGTTTTAGTTGTTTGACAATTACCACCACAGTCTGGCTGTCAACTTTATTTTCAGAAAAGGACAAATTAAACACTTTATCATGTTATGTAATGATTAATTATTTAATTTTTAATCAATTTATCCGAGTAAGAATAGACTCACTTTAAATATTTTATTCTAAATTTAATTATTAAAATGATATATATATAAAAAAAATACAGTCATAATAAATTTTCGTTTCACGTATTTAACTATATTTATAAAATTAGTTTCCCTTCTCAAACCAAAGGATACCCTCGTTTAAAAAAAAATCACCTAATCTTTAGTGGTTAAGTGTAAATGAGTTATTTAAGCCAACCGAGAATGTCCTGTTTTTAAATTTCACAGAATATTAAATTCAAGGAATTCAAAACACCGTGATTAAAATCCCGTAAATTGTAAAACATCTTGTTTGGATTACAGTTATGGAACACCTCAGAACTTATATACATCTTTTAGAGCTGAGAAGTAATTTATTTTCTTCTTTTTTTAATGATAAATGTGTCTGTCAGTCGATTTTTATATCAATTTGAAATTAATAATGTTAATGATAAATCCATCTCAAATGATTTTAAAGATGTATTCCTAACATCGGTTAATTTTAAATTAAATATAAGAAAATAATTCTTATTTCTCGCTTCAATTCCATTTCCTTCTTTCAAAAACTTTTAAACATAATATATTAAATTAATGGAAAAATTCATAGAAAAAATTTTAATAAATTCATAATTTATTATATATGTACTTATATTTTATTAAAATCTAAATCATTAATATTTTAATCCATATTTATTAATTTGTATTATATTATCTTTTGGTTTAAATAAGGTATTTTTTGATCTGAAAAATAGAAAAACTAATCTCATAAAAAATTTCAAACATATAAAATAAAACTCCTTTTAATCGTGGTTTTTTACACATCATATTAAGAATTCAACTTTATTTTAGGCGATCGAACTTCTTTTCTTTAGGTTAATATAAATTAATCTTTATATTATATTCTTTTAGGTAAAGAGAATGCATTAGTGAAAATAGATTAAAAAAGAATTCAATATTTGTAATAAAAGACTCAAATTTAAACAATCCCAAAGCCATTCTTGTACCTCAATTTAATGACACATTGATAAAGGACAAAAATTAAAGTATTTAGAAGGAAATATTTTAATTTTTATTTAATTTTAATGTAAAAAATTTTTATATTATCATTTAATCATATATTATCAAATTATTAAAAATATTTGACTATTACAATTACTACTTAAAAAGTCTAACCCTTTTAATAATTTAATAACACATAAATAATAATATAAAAAAATTTATATTAATAAAAATAAAAATTAAATCCAAATAAAAAGGAAGAGAAAGAGGTGTGTCCAAGAACAAGATTCATATAATATGATATATATATTCGTACAAGGAAACACATAGATAGGGCAATGGTGGAATATTGTTACAAGGTAAGAAGGGCGGAATTAAACACATCAAACTTAAATCTTAACAATAAAACTAAAATTGACAAAGTTCACGCCCTTATTATTTATGGCTTTTTCAAGAAGCCTCCAGCCAACTTGGCTAAATCCCCAAACCCACCTCCAGATTCGGCGTGACCTTGGGATTCTGGTTTTGGTGGTTCTGAGGTAGTGGTTGAGTGCTCCGAAGGGGTGGTGGTGGACTGGTACTGGTGCAGATAATCTGAAGCCTTGTCAACGTACTGCCCAAGGCCCTTCTGATCATCCAGTTTGCCATACTGACCAGCTGCTTCTAGAAGATCCCCTGCAGCATCAGCTACCTTGGCTTTGTCCACTTTGTCAGTTTCATTGCGCAAAGCGGATTGTGCTGCCTCAGACACCAACTTAGCGCTGGAGAGGAGCTCGCTGCTTGAATACTGCTGCTCCCCGCTAGGTTTGTTGTGCGAATCAGAAGCCATTATTTGTAAATTGTGATAGACAAAATCGTTAACTTGAAAGCAGCTACAAGAAGTGGGTTGTTATTTGTAGGGGAAATTTTGCAACCAAAACAAAAAAGAAGAAGAAGAAATATCCATGAAAATTGTGGTTGAAGATAATGTGGGTCTGGCTTATCTATTCAGACCTTAATGTTGTGGTGAGTACGTGTCTTTTGGACACTGTTTGCCACTTTGCCGGGGAACTTCGCTTTTGCGTGTCGGCAGCGGGTTGCTTTCTTCAGTTAATGCGAAGACAATGAACAATTGGTTTCAAATCGGCCACGCGTTTTGGTTTGTTTTATGGTGATAGATATATATGATTGCAGTGGGGAACCGATTTTTTATTTGCTGATATTATAATACTCGTGCATCGCGCAGACTATGGTCCACATAAAAAGGCATTTGAGTGTTGTGGAGCTAATCAAATTAAGCACCTATGGACATGAGCAGTTGGGCACCTTGCTCACTATGAATAGGAATATTTAAAATTCTGAATCAAACACAGTAACCAGTTAAACCAAATGAATCCATGTTAGGTTCTTTTGTTTAATTTTAATTCTTTATTAGTATAAAAATGATTATCATCTAATCGTAGAAAAACTAATATGTGCTCTTTACTCATGTAAAAAGTTCTTCCCAGTCCCAGTGTATATATCTGATGGTTTATCCTAAGGTATGATGCTGATAACATTGGAGATATTTAGTTGGATAGAATGATAAATAAATAAAATTTATAATTTTTTAAGTGAAATGGAGTAGAAATTTTTTCACTTCATTATTATTATTTTTATGAAATTTTCTTCGCTTTTATATGATGGAGAATGTCTATTCTTACAATTGAAAGAATAGTCATTCACTTATGACTAGGTATTCCCCCCCCCCCCTCTCTAATCATCCAACCAAATATAAGAATGACTTCTTATCATTTCCATTCTCATTTAGTTTCCATCTCATTTGATTCCCTCCAACCAAGCCACGGGATAAATTGGTTTGTACTTACATATGATCAATTGGTATCTGGTACGTATAGCTAATCTACTTTGCGTTCTTAGGTCACCCTTCTATGACAAGTTGTTTACATGACATATCAAATGAACTCATCTCAGCTCAAGAGTTTTAGTTCAAGTGACAAAACTCTTTAAATTTTATTAAATGGGCAAAAAGAACTGGTGTACAGCAGACATCCATTCCATTAATGAAAAATATCACTTATATTTTACGCAATCACTTAAAAGCAATAACTTAAAACCACTAAAACTCTTAAGCAGCCGTGAAATTACCTATTTGCATAGACTGTGCGACACTACTAAGTCCTCAACTCTTTCTCATCCCACATCCCACAACGCTTAGTTTGCTTTGGTTTAGGTGCCTTGCTCCTCAAATAAAAAAGAATTAATTTAATGATAAAAATAATTAGAAGACTAAATTTATGTCTTGTGTATCTTTAAGGTTGTGTTTGAAATAAATTAAAAATAGATTTGATTTGATTTAAAAATCAAATTTTATATTTGTAACTTATTATAAAAAAATTTGATTTGAATTGATTTAGAAATCAATTCTCATATTTGGAACTTATTAAAAATGAATTTGATTTGATTATTTTACTTTTTAACTTTATATAATTGTGAATGATATTATTAAGTTAGTGCGGTAAAATTAAAAAGTTAAGAAATGTGAAATAGTTGATTTAAATAATTAAATTTAAAATTAAATTAAATTTATTCAAATCCAATCAAATATGATTAAATTTTTAAATACATACAACTTAAATAAAAAAAATTTCAAAATCAAATTAATTTTTATTTTTTAATATTTTAAACATAAAATTTGATTTTTAAATCAAATCAATTCTCATTTTTTAACATTCTAAACACACTTGATTAAATTAAATATTTACACTTAATTTTAAGAAAGATGTTATACATAAACTGACAATTTTTAGCTTCTTCATAGAGGAAATCATTGGGGTATGCTGATCTCAATTACTTATTAAATTGAATAGAGTTGAAATGTATCTTCTACATCATCGCTTTTCGTAATATTTGGGCCCTATTCAAATTATGGCCTAACTTAGGTTGCTTCTGAATTGATGTAGCATGTGATCAGAAAAGGTGTTCAGGAGGCGGTTGGCTTTGCCATGATTTATGCTTGATGCATTGAAGAGGACATCCTGTTAGTTTTAACATTTGTCGGTCACATTATAAATGGATCTGGTCTATCTTGATATCTCTATTAAATTTTGATTAAATATAACTATATAGGTCGTTATCGTGTTGTCTATATGCTTTAATTTGTGGAATAGTTGTTAAAGGTTCAGAGTCTGTAGGCTACCTAAAGCTCATGGGTGATGTTCTAGTAATAAAAGTAAACATATAGTACCATTGACCAAGACCTTTCATGACTATATTTCATTTACAATGTAGAAAGATTCGTCAATTATCTCAAATGTTCTTGTTGTTGCTTTTTGGCAGGAGCTGATGTTAATCTGAAAAATGATGGGGGTTGCACTACTCTACGTTGTACTGCCAGCAAAGGTTAGTTGAAGATTGCAGAAATTCTTATCGCCCATAATGCCAAGATTGATATAAAGGATTATATTGTAAAATGAACATACTTGATATATTTATATAAGGATTATTTCGATATTTATCACTTTTTTTTAAGATATTGATATTTAAATTGAATTATTAAATATTTATTAATTATTATTTATATTTAATAAATTTTTAAATTTTTAAATATTTATTATAAAATTAACAATTAATAAACAATTCATATTAAATAGGATATTAAGTCTCATTTATATAACTACATTTTCAATATTTCTCCTATTTTCATAATCACGTTTATCAAGATGACATGCATAATTAGTGTATGGCTTGTACTATGATCACGTTGGCTGCACCCCATTGCATCGGGTAGCCGGCACTGGGAATTCTAAATTGTGTGACGTTTTGATTGAGGAAGGAGCAGAGGTTGATGCTGTTGACAGAGCTGGTCAAACTCTAATGATTGTTGTGATTTGCCATAACAGAGAGGTATGCTTATTGGAATATATATTAAAGGGTAACTTTGTAAAATACTTCTCAGAAAACTGTATTTTTGTATAATATTTGTTTATATGTTCTCTTCCGATTTTTGTAGTTGAAATGTTGCTCTGTTTAATTTTTTTCTTTTTTCTTTCTAAATTTTGATAGCTTCACTAAGCTTAATGAATTTGTTTGCAAAATTCCTATCTACTTGTGAATTAAATAAGTGGATTTGAATATTTGATTCATACCTTTCTATAATCCAGTAACCCATTGATTTTAAAAACCGTTTAACTTTTTGTACTTGTGGATGTTAATCAGATCACATGGTTTTTTATTATACGGATGTAAGCGAGAATCTTGCCTTTATGTTGGTTCAGTGAAAAGCTTTTCTTATTCCGCCACTCTATCTTGTTTGCTCAGCGGTTATTCTCTCTCTTCTGTAGTACTATGATTTACATTGAACTTGAAGTTTCTCATGGCAAAAAATCCAAACTAACCGTGTAAATTGAACCCAAATAGACCTTATATCCAAAAGCTATGCCAAACCCCCAGCTAAATCTTGGAACAACTTGCCATATGTGATATGTTAAGTAATACTCCCCCATGGATGCATTTGAAATCAGTTGCCTTTGACTTTTCTAAACTGTTATGTGAACACAGTAGTGTTCATCCGATGGTGTTTTTCTGTAGATCCAGCTGAGATGTTGCTGACACAAGTTGTATGGATGATATGTTTTTTTCCCACTAATGCTACTTTTGTAACCACAAGTGCATTGATAATATGTGACCATAAGCAACTCTATAACTGCGAATTGTAAGCATTTTGTTTGGTTGATAATTTTTAAAAATAAGAGTCTAAAATTATTAGATTGTATATGAATTTTAAAAAGAATATTGATATAATCTTATTTAAAAATAATTTTGATGATGAGAAAGAAGATGTAAATTATTATCATTCTAACTGTTATAGTATAGCATTACTTGTAATTAGGATGGAATAGACTTTGTCATAAATACGGCAGACATTTTTTGCAACATATCATAACTTTTTTTTTTTTAACTTCACTTGATTTTTTTTGTGAAAAATAAAAACCTGACTTAACTTAAAATTTATTTAAATTTTTATTTTATAAAAGACCTTCAAATCTCAATAAGTTCAATTTCAAATATATATAATTTTTAACAAAATTATTATATTATATATAAAATAAATAAATTATATAAATATTAAAATTTTTTAATTATATACATAAATAATAAATAAATATATCAATCTGTTAATTAAATAAATTTTTTTTTTAAGGTCAACTACCTATTCTCATCCCTGCACGCAACTCTTAAATTCATAATTGGTTATAATAATAAAAAAATCTGATCATTAGATATTTTTTTATTTTTCAAATAAAACAACAACTCATCTTTGACCTGCAAGATTGTAGCAGTAGGTAAGCCTTCAACATCGTAGTCTTTGCTTGAGGTGTTAGGAGTCTGAGATGATGTAACATTAAAATATAAAAATTTTACACAAAATAAATGATAATGATAATGATAATGATAATAAATATCTAATTTGTGAACTTGCTATGGTAGCAATCAGACATTTCTCTGCGCTACATAACAGTACACAAAGACAGATCAGTAAGAATGAGTGGCAGTGGGAAGGTACCGGCACCAGCACCGGCACCGGAAAGCATGTGTAGCCCTGTTGTTCATGTGGGTCTCTTGCCAAGCGCGGGCATGGGCCATCTCACACCATTTCTGAGGCTAGCTGCATTGCTTGTCCACCACCATTGCAAGGTTACTCTCATCAACCCCCAACCCACTCTCTCACTCTCCGAAGCACACCTCCTGTCTCGCTTTTACTCTGCTTTCCCTCAAGTCAACCAAATCCACTTTCATCTTCAACCTTCTCATTCTCCTACTCCCAACTCCGCTGACCCTTTTTTCCTCCATTTTGAAGCCATTCGTCGCTCTGCCCCCCTTTTGTCTCCCCTGCTTGCTTCACTCACACCTCCCCTCTCTGCTTTTGTCTCTGACGTGTCTTTGATTTCCTCTGTTCTTCCAATTACTCACACCCTTTCTCTCCCCAACTACATCTTATTCACTTCTTCAGCTAAGATGTTCTCCTTCTTCTCATACTTCCCCACTGTTGCTGCATCCTTACCCGGACTTGATCTTGTTGAAATTCCAGGGATTTCAGCTATACCCAGATCATCAATCCCTCCCTTGCTTCTCGTCCCTAACAGTATCTTTAGAAACCTTGTCATGGAAGACAGTCCTAAGGTCACAAAATTACGTGGGGTTTTAATCAACACATTTGATGGACTTGAACCCCAGTCAATAGAGGCTCTTCATGGTGGAAAAGTGGTCAAAGGGTTGCCCCCCGTTTTTTCCGTTGGTCCCTTTGTGCCTTGTGAGTTTGAGAAGGAAGATCAATGGGGAGCACCATTGAAGTGGCTTGATGATCAGCCTACTGGCTCTGTGGTGTATGTTGGCTTTGGCAGTAGAACGGCCATCGGAAGGGACCAAATAAGAGAGATAGGAGATGGGCTAATGAGAAGTGGTTGCAGATTTTTGTGGGTGGTGAAGGATAAGATAATAGATAGGGAAGAAGAAGTGGGGTTAGTTGAGGTGCTGGGGTTTGAGCTCGTGGAGAGGATGAAGGAGAAGGGATTGGTGATGAAAGAATGGGTGGACCAAAGTGAGATTGTGGGTCACAGAGCCGTGGGAGGGTTTGTGAGTCATTGTGGGTGGAACTCAGTAATGGAGGCAGCATGGAATGGTGTGCCAATTCTGGGATGGCCTCAGAATGGAGATCAGAAGATAAATGCAGAGGTCGTGGAGACGAGTGGGTGGGGGATGTGGATGAAGAATTGGGGTTGGGCAGGAGAACGTGTGGTGAAAGGGGAGGAAATTGGAGAGGCCATTAAAGAAATGATGAAGAATGAATCTCTAAAAATCAAAGCAGCAGAACTTAAAGAGGCAGGAAGGAAGGCCATGGGTGTCGGTGGGGCTTGCGAGCTTACTCTTCAGACACTAATTGAAGAGTGGAAGAAGAATGTTAACAACATATGAGGGTCCAATGATTTGGTGCTTTGGTCCATCCGTCCATACTCCATACCATTACAGGTGGGTTTTTTTTTTTAAAAAAAAAATTCAATATGAAGCATAGGTTTCCTATGGCTTAGGCACTCAGGTCTAGATGTTTCCCTGTGTTTCAGACTCTGGTGATTCCATTTGCATTAATATGGAAGACGTGATATATTACTCGGAGAAAATAATAAAGATGATGCCTTTGTGTTTTTCTTTCTCTTTCTTCCCATATGTGGTCTTTTATTCAGCTGCGGCCTGTAGGGGCAGATATGATGAAGTAAAAATGAAAAAAGAGAGGAAGAGCTCAACCACTCATCGGTTAAGGACGGCTAAACAGCAGGTAGTTCGCTGCATCGTCAAAAGATGGAATCCTGATAATTTTAAATACTTCTTGTGTCCCTTGTTAAACTCATCCGTAACTTGTAAGTCTTTTGGATCAACTTAGTTACTTCTAATAATTGGTTATTTAGTTGAGTGGCATTTTGCAAAGCTTGTGAATTGTGATCCCCTAGATGCCAAAGTCTAAAAGCCAAGTATAGGATAGGAACTGTCCAACCAATTAGAAGGGATTGTCTGCATTTGATATGCATTAGAACTAGAGTTGCATGTACATCTGGATTTTCTATCATTCTATGCTGTGCATGTTGACCCAAAAACGGCATTATAAGGCGAAATTAAAAAAATTAGTGAAATAAGATACATAAAAAGTTTGTCATTGTACTTGAATCAAATCAATAGTCGAAACACAGAATTTCAAGAAAACAAATGCCACTTCACTGCTCTTAAAATGTGCATCACTTTCTGTAGTCTGACATAGATGGTGTAACCCTGTCATGAATTATTTTTGTGTGGTTCCGGCCATTAAGCCCCTTTTATTTACCCAATAAAATACATTGATTTGGCAACATCAAAATGTTGCGAATGTTTGAAATTCTACATAAACTAGAGCTGGCTACTATAACTAAAGAATAGCCAAAATTAAGATATCCTATTTTGAATGAAGCCAACGAAGTAAGCATCCACTCACAAATCAATAACAAAAAAGTATAATTATATTTACTTGTATCCCTGTCCTGAATTGTCTCTGGTTTGAGCATCACCTCTTGTAGCAGCAGTTCCTCTGTAACATTCATCATTCTACTTGTACAATAATAGCAACACTGTTCCAAATTGTGTTATTCCAAATTGCATTATCCCATTAAGCATTTACAAGGAACAATGAGACCACCATTAGTGCGAGCTGGTACACAGCGAAAATAAATAACACATTAAACCAAGTCCAAATATATTATCCTCGCAGTTGAATCTAAAAAAAGAAAAAGCCAACAATGGCAACAACGAAACTAAAATACTAAAGCATTTAGTCATGTTAAATAAACAAGAGTTTACATGGTAATAATAAAAATGGAACATAAACCAAAAAAAAAAAGAAGGTGTAACATCACTTAAAAACTAAAAAATACATAGTGTGAGATTAAAGCACCCAGACCTGCAAGAATTGCATTAAGCAAAAATGAGGAACGCTTCATAAAACAGCCATTACTAAGGACGTCATCAATCAATCAATTACAAACATCACTTTTATTGATTTATTTGTGGACAGTCAATTATAGGAATCACATATAGAAACATGCATTTAATCAAAAAGCAAATGATATTAAGCTATTGGGTAGGTTATTTTTAATTTTTATATGCCATCTGCTCGACTGAAAAATCTCCCTAAAGAATACCACATCAAAAACAAAGAATGGGGAGAACTCTGCCATCCTTTCAGGCAACTCTGATTTCATGAACAAAAGTTAGGAATTTCTTGATAAATTGTGTGTATTCATACAGACATTCACACACAGAGTATGAGCACAGAGTCATAGACACATTCAGAAGAGATTTTTATATTCTTACATAAACATGAAGATTTTAAGACTTGATTAAGCATTCCAACAATAATAGGAACATATCTGTCATTTAATATATTACTAGATGAATACCCACGCAACGCGTGGGCGTAGGAACTTATTTTTTAAAATTATGATTAGGCTTAAAAATAAAAATAAAAACTCAAATATTTTAAAAATATTTTTAATCTATTTATAATATATAAATTCAAGATGGGTTTCGAACCTTCACATGGAGCTCAGCCACACCTCGTGATTTGTTAGGCTCATGTTATTTAAGCACACATCACTGAATAAACTTAACTCATAAGCTATGAAATTATCTATGAAAATATCAAACATTTAAAAATATTTTTAAAAAAGATAACTAAGCTCAATTTTATGAGTATCAAAAGATTCATTATGAACATCAAATGAAACTATAAAGTTCCAATACAGACAAGACGAGAGGCAAAAGGTAAGGCCAGTCAATCACAACACCTAATCTAACATTATGGGACTTCCGTAATCCTATAGGCACTCAGTATGTAGCCTTACTGTATTATGTCCAGAATTCTGCTGCAGAAGAATATCTGAGACCTCCATTGATATCAATAAGAACAATAATTTCCTTTACACCTGCTGACGCTTTAAGGAAATAATCATCTAAGTCACAGGAAATATTTTTGGAGGTATATGGACATTAATTCCAAACATGAGCATATAAACTAAAATACCACAAAATTACAACCTTAGAGCCATTCGTTGGGGATATATGGAAAATAGTTCTTCAAAACCATAAAATTATTTCAATTTTGCACTTACACTTTATACGCTTCATACTCACATCACATATATATAATCTTAACATCAGAATGTTAAAGTTATATATATGAGATAGGTGAAAAGATGGATAAATGTCCTAAATTTCATTTTAATATATTAAAAATTAAATAAATGCTGCATTTGAAGTATAATTGAAAAAGATGAATCAACTATTATTTGAGAATATATAGCTCAAGTAGTAAAAATGTAGACTAAAGATAAAACTTATAAGTTGGCTTTCCTTGTAGAGAAATACAACTTCACTAAGCACCAGAACCGAAAATTTGTTGCTGTAGCAATGCCCGTAGGTCCCACAACAACAACTGACATTTCAAGTTGATATATATATATATATACATTCCCGTGAGAAATATATATTTCATTGGTCATTTGGAATAATTGCTATATATGCATAAAACCAAATGTGTTCTGTGTTAATCACAGTTTTATAATTTATTAACTGAAATATTTAGGCATGGAGAGAGGATGTAAATGAGTTAAAGTACATGTATTTCCAAATAAAACACCAATTAGAACACTTAATTCCGACTCCCACATTCTTGCCAACTTAAATAACCCCCACATCCTGACAGTTGTAGAGGGGCAAAATATTTTTTTTTTTTTACATGACTGTTAATAGTACATGAATATTTATTTTTATAAAAGAAGAAATTTGATTGTATTACTATTATTAATCCACCAGGAGAATACTATAAACACAATTAAACTAAGAAACAAATTAACAATATTTGCAAAGAACAATTATAGTCAGAGGCAGGATAAAAGCATTAAACATAATGTGATCCATCAAAATGTTTTTTTCCTTTCTAAAGTTCGAAATGTCGTTTTGGACCACCAAAGTAGAGTAATTTTTATTAAGGCAGAGTTTCTTGTAGGAAATATTTCCAAAAATTATAAGCAAGTATTTGTCTGGAAAGTGCTTTAGCCATAAAAGCAAGAGAAAGATTGGATCTTGTCAACATTGGTAGTTAAAGTGCGAAATGGCAATTCAACATCTAATGGGAATTCATTCCAACACATTTGAAAGGGGTGCTTCTTATATTCCCATAAGTTCCATAACTTAACTTTGGGTCTTAAAATAGCACTGGAACATTGGTCAGCAAATGTATGTGGCAAGAAGAGATGGCTTTTTCTAGCTCCATCCAAGTGTAATCTTGTATTTGACAGGCATGACATGAATGAATTTCTTTTGCCAAATAGAATTTAATGACTTTGTTTCTGAATAAGCAGCTGGGCACAGTGGTCAAATGACAAATGTATTGAAATTTATCATTACTTTTTCAAAATTAACTATCCACTATGTTTTGCTACTGACTGCCACCTTGACGAAACTTGCTGTTCTTAGAAGATGATATTTCCTTATTCCTCCCTATATCTACTAATTGTATGATTGTATCATGCACAAAGAATGTATAATAGAACTTATGGATTTTTTTTAAGGTGTAGAAAATTCTGTTTGTTCTTGTTTGCTTTTGGAAAATTTTCAAATCCTACCTTTTCAGCCTAATAGTAATAAACTACTGCTTACTTGCGCTAGACAATCCACTGGAATCGCCTTCCAAGAACTGAAAATTCACAAATACAATTTCCATTTTGTTCTAAATCTTCCTATTCAAATACTCTTCTGCTTATACATATGCCTGCTATCTGGTTAGAGTGCACACAAGAAGCAAGTGAAACTATATTTTTCATAATTTGGCATGTCTTGGTTCCCTATGTGGATTGCAGTTATGCTCCCGCGTGATTTTGAACGGCTGTCCTACAGTCCCTTTAAAGTAGGAATTTTTTCAAATCAAATAAAGAGTGTTGGTTTTGTGTGGAAGAAACACTTTATATTCCCATTTGTTTTTGCCTCACATAAAAACTGTTGGCATGATGTGCTTCTTAGATTGTGCAGACTGCAAGAAGGCTCACTAGTTTTAGACGTATTACATCACTTGTTAAAATTGATGTTCCCAATGAGGCTAACATATTGCTGCCCTTTGTTGTGAGCACTGTCTGACAACATATAAAAGGAGTATTGAGGTAGAAAACCCAGGGGAGCAGTAATGAAAAGTGTGATGTAGTTTCCAGGAGGTAACTGTTAGGATTAGTGGCATACAATGATTACTTCTCTCTAAATCTTTAAAAAGATTTGCCAGGACCAAACACAACCATAACCATGCAGGCAGAAAAGGGGGTAAAAGTTAGAAATACATATATAAATAACAACCATAACAAAATCAATTGTAAAAGCTTGCTACATACATGGAAAGGAAACATAGGTTGAACATGCCAGGGAGATGTTAAGGAACAGGGCCATTGTAAAACATAAGTAAACATGGAAATACAATTCAAAAAATAATTTTAGAATCAAATTTGACAGAAATCAAGAAAAAGGCACCTCAATCATGAAAGGAAACAAATAATTAAAGCCAAATTTGTTCACAAAAGAGGCAAACCCCACGAAAGCTGAAAATAAATAAAAAGCTTTTAACGTTGTTTCATCAGATGGGTTCAGAATTGCGTTTTGAATCTGTGGATTGTCATGGGTTTGTGTGCCTAATTATTTGGTTTTGCCTGCTATAAGAGTTTTAGAAACTTAGTCTAATTTTATAATATTTGAACCTTATAGTCTAAGATTTCATTTGATTTGTTTTGTTAGTTATGAAATTGAACTCACTGAATCCTCCTCAGTTTATGTTTCTGGGTTTGCTTTCTAAAATAAAGTGCTGTACGTTTTAGCTCCTTAATTTGGTTTGACACTTCCAACAACATCTATGGCCCTTGCAGTCATTGTATTCTAGGACTAAAAAATTGTTTCTTTCTTTGCTTAACACATGTTGCTTAGTGAACTATTATTCCATATGTTTTGAACCGAGTTTAAACATTTTGCTTTCCTAGCAACCAAACACAACGAAAAGGCATAACTTTTGGAGGCATCAGATAAAAAGGTTTTGAGAAAAAGAAAAAAAAACTAACCAGGCCACGTTGGACTAATTTAGCAAGTGTGTTGAAGAAAATCTAATTAAAAATCAAATCCACTAATTACTTGTCAGGAACTATTCAACATACAAAAAAATGCAAATTAAATGCTAAGAAAGTTGTCTAACCTGAATTTTCGAGTGATTCACTGTTTGGCACGAGTGGGATTGCATCCACTGGTTGCATATGAGAACCTGCAGGCATATAAAATTAGTGATATATATGTACACAAAATATTTTTGAAACATGAGAATATTATGGAAAACGTACCTGAATTGGGAGTGAGGGTGGTGTTCCTCTTCAAATTAAGCAATTCCTTCCTTTTAGACCTTCCTTCCCAAAACTGGGAAAGTCTTGTTGCCCTGTGCTGTTCTTCTAAAAATGGGCACTGGGCAAAAGCACTATTGTGAAAGTAGCATGCCAAAAACCACAACTATTATGGTCATAAATTGTCAAGCAATATAAACCACAACAATCTTCATCATAACTTCAATAATGGTTATTTTTGACAAAGGAGAAGAAAATTTTGACAAAGCAAACAAAAGGGTGAGATACCTTGTGTATATCAATGCATGGCCGGAATCAAACAGCACATTGAATAGGAGGTGGAGATTTTCCTGTGAAGTATAAATTCTAATAAATTAGAAAGGTGGTAGAGAATGCAATGCAAGGAAGGACTAATACACGAGCATTTACTGGAGGTAGAGGGAGGCTTGATTGTAACAAAACTACCAAAGATTGATGAATTTACGAAACCCCAGAACGAATAAATGTTGGCATCATAAAATTACTCTACGTTGTTTGTAAATACTACATTTCCTCCTATAATGGCATGCGACAGCTGATAGCTAGGTAAACAATAAAATCAAAGATATAAGGGGGAAATGTTGAATACTGCATCCATTCGTGATTTATGCATTAAAACTGCAACCAATCCCCAATACAATTATGGTAATAGAAAATTAGAGTGAAAATTGACGGCTGTACAGACTATAAATGTTTACACACATCCCATATTATAAAATCCTCATCTTTTATTCCTCTAATTATAACTCTTAGAAATCCCACCCTGATATCAACAACCCAAAAACAGATACTTTGCCCCCAACATTCTAGGATTGGTTGTGTGTGGAAAAGTTACAATAGCAATTGACTAGTATGGACCAATTTCAGAAATTTACGTTTCAAAACTACTACATCCTTCCAGGAACCAATTATTACCCCTGTAAAATGCCCCCATGAAACCATAATACTTTGCCCCCAGTAAAATTAATAGGCAATGTAACTGAAAGATGAGGAATTAATCAGTTAATGAGTATTGAACGTACTTGTTGCTCATTCATTTCACCAACTAATGATGGCGACGGAAGATGAAATCACTGGTGCTGGTGCTGATGAGCATTCAAGCAGGCGTTGGTTCATTTCAGATCAGTAACGGAAGAATGGAAAGATAAAAATGCCAACATTTTGTTGGGATGGCTGTGAGGTGACTATTTGTTGGGATGACAAGGGGAAGCACCGAAGCAAGCTGGAGCTCTCTTCACCAAGTGTAAGCTGAGGTGTCATCTGATGCGGAGAATACTTGGAGCCCAATTTTGGCTTTCATTCAGCCTGAATTTGTAAATTATAAATAAAACAGTGTTCGTAGTTTTAATATAAAAATAATGAGTGTCGTTTAAGTAAAGTTCTGTGTATGTAAATGCTAACAACTATAATTGCAATATTTGTATAAATAACATTATTGTTATTACATATACAATGATACACAATTGCTTGCTGCATTGACTTCAATTCATGCCTGACATGTTGGAGATTTTGGGATCGCGTTCTATTGAATTCAATATTTTCACTTGCTTTAACCCACTGGATCTCTCGCTGCGTTTCTTGTGATTTTCTTTTTATATGAAATACACCTTATTACATTTCATATATGAATTGCACCTTAGTTTCTGCGATGAAGTGAAAATCAGTTTCCCATACTCATGCTGTAATGCGCACAACTCACAAGGTTTATGTTGGACATAATGTCAAAAGGGAGTTTATGTAAAACCAATGAATTTTTAAGATTTGTTGCAATCACAATAATTTTTTAAAAAGAAAATTTTGTTTGATATATCGCATAATAAATGTGTTATTTGCAGTATCCCTAACAGCACCCCCGCTATGGCTTCGCTATAAGTTAGTGTTCAAATTTGATATTCAAATGTGCATCATATGTATACGACTATGAGTAATGATATTTTTATACCTTCTCATACATTTTATTGTGTTATCAAATATTATTAAAATTATTATTAACTATTATGTAAAAATTATCATTTAAATAAGGGCATCTATAACCAAAAATTTATTGGATTTAAAAGATAACTTTTACATAATACTTTATAATAATTTTAATAATATTTGATAACATAATAATGTAAGTGGAAGTATAAAAATGAGGTGTAAAACTAACATTTTTGATACAATTATATTATGTGACTATATATAAACAAAGGTAACTAATGTGATTTTAATCTATTTAAATGCAGGTGCCCTTGCAATATGTGTGAGTAGAGGTGTCAATTCGAGCCGACCCGCATCACGCCAATCTTATTTCGGATCGAGTTGGGCTGGCCCATAATAGGTGCAGGTTAGTAAATAGTCAGCTCAGCCTAACCCATGCGGGTTGCAGACTGGCCCGACCTAGCCCATGGGCTAAATTTTTTTTTCTTTTTTGTATCTATAATAATAAGTTATTAATAAATTAAACTTCTACATCAATCAAAGCCCACAAAAATATGTACGCAAATTAAATACAAGTATAACATATTATATTAAGTGTCATCAACATAAATAGTGAAGATTTACTACATTGTTTTCGACATAAATGATTTAGGATAAATCTATGAAGCATCGCTTGAACCATAAATTAATCAATTCAAGGAACTAGCACAAATTAACATTATATTTCATGTAAAGAAAAAAGAAAGGCTTAGATGTACTCACTAAATTTGATTCTTTTTTTAAATTCAAATAAAACTAGTCATATGAATAAAAAATAACAAAATTAAATATATAATACAAATAATAATATTTTACATAGTCAGGCCGGCCTGCATCGGCCCGACCTATTTTCGGGCTAAGCTAGGCCGGCCCAAAGTTAGTCCGGACTGAGGTTTTTTCAACCTAATCCACATTTTTTATCGAGCTATTTGGGCTAGCCCATAAGCTCGACTTATTTTAACACCTCTATGTGTGAGTAACTGTGCATGAGACAACCTTGAATAGTAATGGCAGTGATCCTTTGGATTGGGTCTCTATCAGCATGCTAATAGTGCCTTTTTTTTATTAGTTTAGAGGAACCTCTCATACTAATTGTTTTCCTGATTAAAAAAAGAAATATAAATATGATTAAAATATATTTTTAATCTTTATAATTTACACTCAATTTTAATTTAGTCTCTATAATTTTTTTTCTTTGTAAATCAATCATCATACTTACAATGGTTAGTAAAATAGTATCTACTATTAGATTTAGTTATGACGCCATCAGTTTATGGTGTGACATGAAAACAAAGGCTGAGATGACATTATTTTTGTCCATGTCATAATCTCTGACATTAGTATAGGGACAAAGTTAAGAACAAGAAAAAACTATATTGACCAAATTAAAAACAAAAGAAAATTATATGACCAAATATATAACATGTGTTTATTGTCTATATATACCATGAGAGCACTTTAACTTTAAGTATGGTAATAGTTTATTGTATACTCTTAAAGATTATAAAACGGATAAATGACAAAAATAAAAACTCAGAACTTGGCATATATATATATATATATATTTTGCTCATTTTTATCTTTTTATTCAATGTTATTATGTTCCATTTGCTTAATTTAATTTCTAATTTACTTTCAGTCTTTTATATTTATGTAATTACTACTAGTTTTAATCCAATGTGATTGATCTAATGGTTAAGGAATAACAATGTGTGCTTCTTATCTTAACTACTCGAATATGAACATTGTACTAATTAATTTCCTTAAATGTATCATGCCAATGTAAGAGATGTGTCTTTAAAATCGTTTAGGGTCCCTAAATTAGGGAACGACTAAGTCTTAGATGATGTGAAAGATGCCTCAATGATACTCTTACGTATAACAAAAGAAAAATACTACTAGTTTTTAAGTAAAAATATTTGTTTGTTGAAAGTCTTATTTGAACTCATACTAAAGAGCAGATTTCTCTATTTAAAAGCTTGTATGCTAACATGAAAAAATATAATGGTAGGATTGTGCTTGTGAACATAATACTTGTTAAATATAAGATTACACATTATGCAAAATAGGAAAGAAAAATGACTAACTAAAATATTCTTAAATCATATTATATATTTGGCCATTATAATTTTTTCTTATTCACTTCATCATTATTTTTTTCACGTCAAACTATAAATTAATAGTGTCATAATTGAGACTAATGGTAAAAATCATTTTACTAATGATTATAAATATAAATATCAATTTACAAAAAAGAAAATAATACAAACTAAATTAAAAATAAGTCTAAAATATAAGAACTAAAATTATATTTTAACCTATAAATATTATAGAACTTGTTTAAATTGTTTTATTTAATTTTGTTGAAATGTACCTAAATCTATATATGAAGTTATTTTAGTATTAATTTTTTATTCAAAGAAATATTATATTAATTAATGAATTTAATTTTAATTTATTATTATAATAAAATTATTTTATATTATTATTTAATTATATATTGTTAAATAATTAAATTTTTTTAATTATTATCATAATTATTTATAAAATTTAATTCTTTTAATAATATATTAATATTAATATATAATTAAATAATAATATAAAATTTTTTATAATAATAATAAATTAAAATTAAATCCTCCATTAATTAATAATCAGTGTTAGTTAATGATTAAAAGTAGATGACGTGACTGGCATGGGCAAAGAATGAGAGAGATATTTTGAATATTTTCTTTTTGTTTTTTAATTCAATTAGGGGTGAATATTATTTATATTTAATTTTTATTTATTATCAATGTAAAAATTACACTGTCAACTAATTATGTATTGTTAAATTATTAAAATAATTAAACTTTTTAAATAATTGTTATAATAATTAACTCTTTTATTAATTTAATAATATATAATTAAATAATAATATAAATTTTTTTATCAATAAATAAAAATTAAACCCATATTATTTTCTGCTTTCAAATTTCAATTCAATTCAAGTTGAGCCTCTGCCTCTCCTATTGTCTCGATCTCGATTGTCGAGCCGTAATGCGGCAGAAAAAGACAAAACAAACATTTCGTATTTTCTTTTGTCGTAAAAGAAAAAGAGCATCAGCTTTGCCTTTTCAATCCAACCTCAATAGTCTCACGATCCTTGTATTTCTTCTCATTTTTTCTATGAAAAATCATATTTTAAGCAGAAACAGCAACACAAAAAAGGAATTCTTTTTCCGCACCCAGAATCCCAAAATCAATTTCAGGTTCATGCATCTCAATTTATCGTATCTACTTCAACGAGAAAATCTCAAATTAGAATTAGGGTTCTAATTCAAACTAATTATCCGTTTCCATGTACTTTTATTTTTTATGACTCATGGAGATTTCTGGTGGTTGCTATGTAATTAAGAACTTGCGATCAAATTTGTAATATTTATTTGCATTTTTCTTCCCGGGTTCCAGAAAATGATAATTCAAGATTTGGGTGACCTTGAAAATTTTGTCTGGAATCTCATTTCTGGTTCTTTAGTTTGAAAGGAGGGTTTTTGTTAGTGATCGTATTGTATGGCTAATAGAATCTCTTGGATCATATTTCTGGTTATTAGTCTCATTAGTTGTAGTTTATTCATGCCAGCTAAGCTCTAAATTTTTAAATTATTGATGTGTTATAGTGATTGTGGAACCAAACGGGTATTTTGCATTTGCAACTTGCAACCTCAACAAGGGGAGTGGGGCTGTAGACTGTAGTTAGGAGTCCCTGAAATTGAAATGTATCGGCCTGTGCCTGTGGTTGCTTCAGCTACACCACGGGGTGGATTGCCTACTCACAGTGGGGACTCTGTTGTGACTTTAGATCAAGTTCCACGATGGAGTGATGCTGAGCATTCCTTGGCGTATGAAAATGGAGATTCACCATTTTTTACTTCTTACTTTCCGGATCCTCTAGCATCACCTTCGGGAACAGACACTGGTGGCAGTGGGTCGGTGTCAAGATTTCCCTTTGATCATGATATTAATTCAAAGATATATTTGTGGAGGGGGAATCCCTGGAATCTTGAGGTGGATGCTGTGGTCAATTCAACAAATGAGGTCAGCGCTATCCGCCTTTTTCTGTTTAGAATTCTAGTATAAGTTTTCCTTCATCAATTAACTTCTCTAGGTGTGGTAATTGCAAAGTTTTAGTTATTGTTATCATGGTCATGTTGTTTTCTATCTTTTCACTATGATTTCCCCAGAGTGAAAAACAAGACAATGGACCACACGGTGGAACTTATGCTCATTTGCTTATTTGGTTCTATACCCTTTAAGACAGCTGAGCATGATAATCTTAAGATTAAATTATTAAATTTCCCTACTGGCTGAAAGTTAAGGCCGAAACATCCATGTTATTGACCTTTATTGCAGTGTGATGGGTGATTCAGTCGTTCACTTCAGATGGCTTTAATGTTCCTTGTGTTTTCCTTTCTTCATTCTTTTATGAGATAATGACCATTAAGGACTCCTACTAACTGTTTCGTTGGAGGGGAATGGAGGGGAGCAAAATACCTCCTGAGTCCATTTTGGCTCCCCTCCAATATTGGGGGGATTTGGAGGGGAGGGGAAGGGGGTTTAAAGTATTTTAAGTAATTAGACTAAAATATCCGTCACAATTTTTTGAAATCCGGAATTGTCCCTGTTGCATTTTAGGTTAGATCTGCTTTGCATTTGTGACCAGAATTACCTAGAAGCCGCAGCTGCCATAGCCTCCCGACATCCTTCTGCCGGTGTTTGCCATTGATGCCGATTGTTGCTACATTTAACATGTCTAAAAAAAATACAAATAAAAGAGTGTAGATTTTAATTTTGATATAATATAAAAGGGTATAAAAGTAATTTAATTTTAAAATCCCTCCCCTCCCCTTGTGAACCAAACAAGGAGAGTTATTTTCCTTCCCCTCCACTCCTTTTGAACCAAACAAACCCCCTAGGGAACAGGTTGGACCAAAAAGGACACCAACGTGGTTATTCTGTTATATAAAGTGATTGTTTTGTTCATGAACATGTTCACTCCAATTGAAATTTTTTTTGTCCTTCAAGTTCAAATTTGATTTCTGCAGGCATCCTTCCTTTTGGAGAGGCCTTTGATGAGGAACCCACCTATTGAGGAATTGCACGAATATTTCTTTTTCTGAGTCAATAATTTGTTAGAGGCACTTGCTCTCTGTTTTGTTTTGCCTAAAGTTTAAATGTGTGTGTTGAAACGCAAATATATTTCTTGGTGTATAAATGCAATAAAATTTTAGGTTAACTATGATTTGTTGCTGATAAATCAAACAACGTTGAACCCTTGTGATGGTTGGCTTGCATATTTATTCAAATATTAAGTGATAAAAGCATGACCTTTATTCTTAAACAAATTTGACAGAAGACCAATTTTCTTTTCTTTTCCCTTAACCACAGTTCACTTGGTTCTATCCTGTGTCTGCTTGTGACCTTGGGAATCAAATTACATTGGAAAATTCATTGACACTTATCATGAGTCCTATCAATATTCTTAATAGTTCGAATTTTGTATCCCGCACCTCAGACCATTGTAACTATGTAATATAATGATACTATTAAGCAGTTCTAACCATGTAATATAATGATATTATTAAGCAGCTCTAACTATGTAATATAATGATACCATTAAGCATGTTAGAACTGAACTCAAGTAAATAAAATGGACCCAATAATATCTTATTTCTTACCTAGTTTTCGATTCTTGTGGTCAACAGAACTTGGATGAAGCACACAGCAGCCCTGGATTGCATGCTGCAGCTGGACCTGGTCTTGCAGAAGAATGTGCAACTCTGGTAGAGTAAATTATTTGTTCTTATGTTCTCTATGCTGAATGTTGAGAGTATGTGAGCTTGGGGTACTAGTTATAAATTTATTATGTTATTATTTATTATATTCTTAGTTATATTTTTGAATTTCTTGTGTGAGTTTAAGGCTTTTTTTGGGAGAGTGGGCTAAGATGTCAGTATTGCATAGGTATAGTGGTCGAATATTTCATAGACTTGCAGGAAGCAGCTCCAGATAAATTGTCATATCTTCAGTGTCATGCCGGGGAAGCAGCTTTCTGGAAATGATATGTGACAGTATCAACTGATATCACATATCTTTATTGTTGACAGGGTGGATGTCGAACAGGGATGGCTAAAGTTACCAATGCCTATGACCTTCCTGCAAGGTTTGTATATTGGCTCCCTTTCTTTCACTTGTTCAAGGTGAAGACACAACAGTCTCTGTTTTTCATATTAGAAGATCAATTCTACTATGCAATCATGGTTTACTTGTTTGCCTCCTGCCTGGGAGACTGGGAGAACAGACACTCTGAGAATGTCGTTTAAGTCAGCACTGTTGTATTGATTCAAAGGTGCATTCTCATGCTGTCTGAGTCTCTTTTGAATGGTGGTTGTTGGGCATGGGATTTGTATATTATGGCATGTGCAATGGTTGATGCATATGTGCATGTGTTAAACAGCACACTTCTCTTTTCCTGTGATTTGGATATTAGATATGTTAATCATATGTCATGCTGCGCAAATTACATTGATGCATTATTTCTATCCCTTTGTTACTGACCTATATTTCTTCCTTAGTTACATGTAACTCTCTTGGCTAGAATTTTTGGATTCCATGTATGCATGTTTTATGCCTTTAATAAATTTCTGACAGGAGAATTATCCATACTGTTGGCCCAAAGTATGCTGTGAAGTACCATACTGCTGCAGAGAATGCTTTAAGTCATTGCTATCGTTCTTGCCTGGAGCTTTTAATTGAAAATGGGCTTCAAAGGTTCTTTCAAATGTTATATCATTTATCTTGCAACATTTATTGTTTTTGGGCATCTCCTGTTATTTCAAAGATCTACGACTTACTTTTCTTTGGCATATATTGATGTAGCATTGCTATGGGTTGTATTTATACGGAGGCAAAGAATTATCCCCGTGAACCTGCTGCGCATGTAGCTATAAGTGAGATTTTTATTTTTTATTCTTTCTTTCATGATTTTACTGTTTTCAATTTGTTTCTTGTGATATTCTGTCCTGATAAATTATTTTGGTTAACTTTGGCAATCTGGTGGGAATCAAATTGCGTACTTTTAGGGATAATTATTACTTCTTTCCTTGCAGTTCCATCCATACATAAAGTAGCATCCATTAATGCCAAAGGCCAGAAAAATGACTTGCTGACTTTATTTTAAATATAGAGAAACAAAATTAATCTTTGGGGGGGATAGGCAGAGGGAGAAGATAGAATGACAACGTATGCTCTCTCTTCTTCAAGTTGTCAATCAATTCCTCGCTGTTTGCTTATTTTAATTTTCTATCTTACTAAGTGGTGTTTAGATTAATGATCAAGGGATGACAGGCACAGCATAAGTGGGAAAACAGAATGCATGTTTGGTGCATCTTTTTGTGCATAGTCCTACCATAATGTTTAATCTACAAAATCCTCAGGTTATTTAATAATGCTCCTGCTGAATGCATCTATATGGTGCATGATTTTCTCTGATGTTTTCTTTTCTTTTCCCTTCCTTTTTTTATGTCTTTTGTTCAGGAACTGTGCGGCGGCTTCTTGAGAAGCAGAAAGACAACATTACAGCTGTTGTCTTTTGCACTGCCAGCACAACCGATACTGAGATATATAAAAGGTATTTCAGCATTTGTTTTTGTTTCTCTGTTGATACCTTCAATTTTTTGAATGACATGAACTTCCCAAAAGTTACACATGCAAGTTTGGCTGATTTGATTTTCAACCTTGCCTTTGGACTTTGTATTAATTATTCATTCTTACCTTTTGTATTGTTTCCATGTAGGTTGCTTCCACTTTACTTCCCTCGGGATAAACATGAGGAGCAGGTTGCTTTGTCAAAGCTTCCTGCAGATGTTGGGGATGAGAATGGTGAGACCATCATAGATGAGCGTAAAATCAGAATAAAGCCTTTGCCTAAAAAGAATCTTTCAAAACCTCCTAAAGTTCCAGTTGATCTTCCTGTCAGTGATGTTGGCTTGGTTCGCAGGTCAGTAAATTTTTAGATTTTTTAAGAGATTTTTGCGTATATCTTGTTATCTTTCCGGATTTCTCAGTGCATCACTATGAACAAATACTAGGATGAGAATCATCAATGCAAGCATATATAGATACTGGTTTATAGGACCAGATAATATAATCTAAAACATTTTCTGTTACTACTTTACAAGCCTCCTATGCTTCATTATATTTGAAGTAAAATCTGTTTCCGTGTTTGAGCAGATTTAAGAGAACCATTGTTCTTGTAAGCTAAAAGTTTAGGATTGTCAATGCCTACAAACGAATTCTTGCTGCTTGTTTGAATACCCCTTTAGCAATCCCAAATGTATGTTTGTGCATGAAAAAATAGATTGAAGTTACTTTTCCGTTTTCCCAAACGTTAATTTGGGGTGTAAACCAAACAAGAAGTTATAAGTCAATCACCTATTGGTTTTTTCTTTTCAAATGTCACAATATTAATTGCCACTAGTTGTATTTGGTTGAGTGTTTCTGTTGTATTTGATTAAACAGAACACTATTCATTTTTTAAAATTTACTTGTAGAATTTTCCTGATCCATGTGTCTTTTTATAGGAATTCATCATATTTAGATTCATTTCTGGATCCTGCCTTCATGTCCTTGATTAAAGACCCTGATCAAAAGCGTCGGGAGCAGTGGGAGAAAACTGCTGAAGCACAAAGAGGCTGGAATTGTGCCAAATTGCTTGGATTTGGTGACCTTGGCGGACCTCCATTGTCTGCTGCCGAAGAATATTCTCTTCACTCTAGATACCTTTCTAAAGCAAATTCTTTAAATCTTTCTGAAATTGCGGAGATGAAAATTGTGTAAGTATCCATCTATATCATCATCTGTTTTGCATGCATACTCCCAGTCTAATATTAGCTGGGGACATTATATGTATTTCATTGTTAAGATTAATGAATCATTCTAATTGGCATTGGCAATGTTTGTAAAGTTTCTGGGTGGAGATATTTCTGCTATCTGGACAAGAGATAAATTGAACTTTTGAGTTGTTGAGTTCTTCTCATCCTTTTCGGCTTCTTTATCAAATAGCTTTAAGATACATTTTGCAATGTATTAATAGTATTAAGACTGTTCTGTAATGATGACACAATGATGTTCTTATGTGGAAGAGAAAAGCAAAATGATGTTGCTGGATAAGATGTAATTCTTTCAGTCATAAATAATCAAAAAATGAAGTTTATGTTCTTCAAAATTTCTCGGAATCTTGTTTCTTTAAACCAATCAATGTGAATGCTTCATGCATGTGTTCAGATTGATCTTTGCATTTAATGTCTGAGGTATTTATGTTTTTCAGCTATCGTGGAGGGGTAGACAGTGAGGGTCGTCCCGTCATGGTTGTTGTGGGGGCTCACTTTTTGCTTAGATGTCTTGATCTGGAGCGATTTGTGCTATATGTGGTGAAGGTAATTTGGTTGCATGACATATTTTACTGTTGACAAGCATGAGTTTGGTTATTATAATTTTTCATCTTCTGGATATTGGGAATGAACAGTTCTCTTTAAAACTGATTTATGTCCATAAGTTCTAATATTTGTCAGTTTTTCCTTCCTCTGTTTACTTTTAAAATATAATGAAAATAATCTCGGTGTTAAATTTCAGGAGTTTGGGCCTTTGATACAGAAGCCTTATTCTATTGTCTACTTCCACTCTGCTGCATCTCTGCAGATGTAAGTGTTAAATGTTGGAATTCTAGGATGTACCGATTGGTCTAATCTTTCATGAAGTAGAGGTTTGCAATACGCTAAGGGTTGTCTTCATTGAAAAATATTGGGGAAATGACCCTTACATTCAGCTTGGGGATTTTGAAAAATTAATCAAATATTCAACTACATTAATCAATAATTTACATACAGTTAACCACGTATCAAGTATCAAAATGAAGATAAATTGTTGGTTAACTGTATGTAAATTATTAGTTAATGTAATTAAATATTTGGTTAATTTTTCAAAACGAACTAATGGGGAATTATTTTCCCCAAGCTGAATGTAAGAGTCATTCTCCCAAAAATATTTCAGGAATGTGCAAGGGTAATGGGCTAATTCTAAAACTTCCTTTGCCAACTAGTTCTTATTTGTTGTGAATAATGTGATTACGTCAAATTAATCAAAATAGTTCCATAGCCAAAGTTCTATTAATTCACTGCTTTTATTCAATTAGAAAAAGGGAATCAGAAATTCAACTGTCAATATATGGGAAATATGTAGAACATTTTTGTTTGAGCTTGTATACATCTGTAAGAGTATTTTAGTTGCCAAACATCTCACATTGTATTGGTAGTACTTTGCATAGTTTCTGGAAACATCTGCTTGACTGTTGACTTAGACCATGTGTGGCATGACATCTTGAAACCACTTAACTATCTGTAGTTATGTACCATTGTTGAGAGTGATTCTGCAGTAATTTTCTACCTGTTGAAATTACTAAAAGTCTAAAACTTAGTAAGTAGCCCCATATTAAAATTGGTTTGATGCAATTTGACTTAACTATATGCTCCTTTGTTGAGGATGGCTTAGATCTTAATCTAAATGCATTGTTTTGCTGAGGGCAGATCTCCCTGTTTAAGTGGTAGGCTGTTATGTGGCAAAACTTAAGAGAGGCAAGTGACAGTCGTTGGATAAATTGTGTTAAAATTAATTGAAGTTGTGCCACTGAGGTGAAGCATACTTTAACGAAAGAAAAAGGGAAAAGAGACATAGGAAGAGAAGTGGGTTTTGGAGGTGGGTTTAGAATATTTTACATAAGCAAGTTGCTTTGTGAAACTGTGTGTGTAGCTAACTCCTATCATTGCTTGCTTCAGATTTGTGTGCAATGCTCATGATTTTGGTTTGTTAACAAAATCGCTTTCACTTTTCTCCACCCTGTTTTGGTATAATTAGGCAGCCAGACCTGGGTTGGATGAGAAGATTACAGCAAATACTTGGTCGGAAGCACCAGCACAATCTCCATGTATGCACTATTTCTACAGTCCTAATGCATTACACTTTTACAGTACAGTCCTAATGCATTACACTTTTACAGTCTTTGTTCTGACTTCTCAATCTGATGTTTAGGCAATATATGTCCTTCACCCAACTTTGGGACTAAAAGCAGCAGTATTTGCACTTCAGTTGTTTGTGGACAATGTGGTATGTTAGTGGAATTTAAACCTATTTCAGGACCTCATATATGTGTATGTGTGTGTATATATATATATATTATATTATTGATTATTGTCATTGACAATTAATTTTCAGGTTTGGAAAAAGGTGGTATATGTTGATCGACTTTTGCAGCTCTTCCGATACGTACCTCGTGAGCAGTTGACCATCCCAGATTTTGTATTTCAGTTGAGTCTTTATGTTTTCATGCAATGCCATCAACATTTGTTCTTGTTCATGATGTTCTTTTGTACAATGTTTCACTTTTTAATTTATGGCTTCTGAAAGTATTTGGGAATTGGGATTGAAAAAGTTCTAGCATATAGGGGGTGCCCTTTGCTAATAAAGGGTATCCTCGCTAGTAGGTGAGGGAAGCTGATTCAGGAATTCTGCCGTCTTATTTGTGTTGCTAATTTTTCTTCTTGCTGTTTCTATTTCCTTGTGGTAAATGTAATTCAGACAGATCACATTCTTCTTGTTTTATAATTTTATTCACGCAGGCATGACTTAGAAGTGAATGGAGGAAAGGGTCTCATTGTGGATCCCAGAACAAAATATGTGTATCAGAGGCCATGAGACACATGCAGTTCAATCATCAGTTGATAAAAGAGGATCATTTGCTGTAGTTTCTTCATTATTTTCCTTGCCCCTTATTCTCACTGGTAACAGGAAGAGGGGTTGTATGTGTTTGAAATGTGTATGAAGCATTCTTTTCTTTTTTTTGGAATTTTTTGAAGCATTGATAAGTTTCTCTGTAAGTGTATATATATATAAAATTGATCGTGGAATCTGGTGGTTGACTTTTTTAGGTGTCAGGTGCATTCAAGGGAACAGATTTGAATAAAATCAGGCTTTGAAGATTTTCATTTCTCTCATTGCATCCTTGTTTTTTGCTACCGTTCACTGTTGTGCCAAACTCGTGCTTTTATTGTTTGGTTATCATTAGCTTTTAACATTTCAATGTAGTTGTTATTTGTTCAGGCAACAATTACGAAAGATGTACAACTTAGGTTCGAACCTTAAGTGAGCATTTAGGGAAAGTAATTAATTTCTCTAAATATACTTGATGGATGTGGGGGGTGTCTTAAATATTGCCCAGTATGGGACTTAGTATTGGTTGATGTTGAAACAATGATATCCTTGTTGTATTGTAAAAAAATTAAAAATAAAAACCCATCCGCAATCAATTAGCCACAATGATATGGTACTATTAGAGAAATGAAAATTTTCATAATTACTGTATTTCAGTGAATGGGAAGTGAAAATTAGTGAATATACCTAGGATGTTAAAAATTGACATGCCATACCAAACATGAGAGAAGTTGGGCATGGGATTGCTGATAGTTATCAAAGCAAACAAAATTAGATTCTTAGATTACCAAAAAATAGAAAGAAATTATTTCTTTTGTTCGGGTGGAGAAATGAGAGCGAGCTACCGTTCCGAGGCAAGAAGCAACATGGGTATGACTCCTTGTCAAAGAATGTTTTTTACAAGTTGAGGTTCGAATCAAAAACTCCCTATTATCAAGAGAATCCCTACTATATTCACCTCACTTGTAGCCTAGCTTGCTTCCACTTGATCAAACTCATTTGGGTTAAAGAAACAATTTCTTTAAAATCATAATAACCCCAATGTTTGAAAAACCGGACCGGACCGGCCGGCCCGACCGATCCGACCGTGACTCGCGTGCCTGGCCGGTCCGGTCCGTCCTAAAAACTGTTTTGGCCATTGAACCGGGAAGAACCGGATTGAACCGGCGACCCGGATGAACCGGACCCGGTTCTTGAAAACCGGCCGGTTCAATCTTTTTTTTTTTTTTTACTTTTTTTGAATTTTTTATTACTTTGTCAGATTTTTAAATTAGTTTTTTAGGATCTTTTTTGACATCTATCTTCTAAAAGTCATAACTTTTTACTTATTCGTCCGATTTAAATGCATTTTATATCAATTTCACGTAGCTTTTTAAAATCTATGCGATGGAAAATGAACTAATGAAGTTGGACAATTGATTTTAAAAAAAATTAATAATTATTTTCATAGTAATGAATATTTTTAAAAGAAATAATTATAGTTATTTTTTTAAATAAAGATTAAATCCTAATTTTTTTCTTAAATTCTTATTACCTCTCAAAATAAGGTTATTTTAATTGAATATGTATATAAATAATTATTTATATAATTATAATTATAATTATTACGTCATCCATCAATTCGAAGTTCGAGTTCGACCAATCGAACCATGACCCGGAGGTCTCGCCAGTTCGATTTCCGGTCCGGTTCTTAAAACATTGAATAACCCCACCCCCCCCCCCAAAAAAAGGTGTGTTTCTTTTAGGTTTTTTTTATCGCAAACTCACGTTAGAATTTGCAGGAAGGGAAAAAAAATTACTCTTTTCATCTAACGTCTATTTCTGTTAAACAAACAAGTTAGAAGTAGTTAATATAAAAAAATATAAATAGAATGACTGTAAAGGTCGGCTCAACAAAAGTAATGACTGGTTGATTCGTTTTGAAAATTAACTAAGTATTCAACTACATTAGCTAATATAAAAAAAAATATAAGTAGAATGACTGTAATGGTTGGCTCAACAAAAATAATGACTGGTTGGTTCGTTTTGAAAATTAACTAAGTATTCAACTACATTAATCAATAATTTACATACGATTAACTAATAATTTATCTTCATTTTCATATTTGATACATAGTTAACTGTATATAAATTATTGATTAATGTAATTAAATACTTGATTAATTTTCAAAACAAACCAACGGTCATTCCTTTTGCTAAGCCGACCTTTACGGTCATTCTCCCAAAAATATATGCCGCTATGTTGCAGTTGAATCATGATCGTATTTTGAAAAGTGGAGTAGAAGAAATTTAGAAGAAGCAGTGGACAAGAGCAAATAAACGGGAGAATTGACAAGGAATTGATTTATTTGCATGCTGCTTGCTTAAAGATCAACATCAACGGTTGGAATATTAGACAGTATGAGACGAAGTGACTGCCAATCCACGCTCTTATGAGCAAAATCAACAGAACTTTTGTAGGATTATAGACATGTTACCCTTAAAAATAGTCCTTCTCTAACAGCATTGTTCTGCAAAAGAAAAACAGCTTAAATTTATTAACAAACTTGTTCAGGTTTTTCTTTCAATATAATTTTGCCTGCTACAATCTCATTCTTCTCCTTGTTATTGTTAGAACTAGCAAATGGTTCTAATGCTGGCGGAATTGCAATCTTCTGAGGCCTGAATGGTAATGAAGGCACGCTTGCAGAGGCGTGTGCCACAGGGAACTGTGGCTTTTAATACTAGTTCTACTTAAGAACTAAAACTTATTTCAGTAATTTTAGGTAAGAAATGGGCATTATAAAACTCAATTTAGTTTCCCAGTTGGCTTTGCTAGCTTCTTGAAGCAACCCTCATCCTCCTGTCACTGTGAGGCCATCCACGCTTTTTGCAATCTTCTCCTTTCTGTTACGTATTATCCAACTTCTTTTCTCTATTGCTAACCTTTCTGTTTGTTTCCTCAGAAAATAAATTTTGTTGCTCCAACAATTTTTCACTGTGAACAAGAACCCCAGCTCAACTAGTGTTCATTTTTATTTTATTTTTTCATAATTGTTGCATTCGAAGCCTATCTTTTATTTTCTGAAACGCAAAATACTAGTCCAGACCATACCCACATGTTCTACTTCCATTTCAAATCCTCTATTTTCAAGTGAGTCTCTGGCTGCATCAGCTAATGCTTTGGCATATGAAAATGCACAATATGCATTCCGTTTGGGGGCAGAAAGTAAGGCATAAAATATTCGGCAACTAGTTTAAATGCCTTCCCTTGTATATGATAAATTATTATTGATTGCATTTCAAGTGTACAATGTGATCTTTGACAACAAAAATGGTGCTTCTTGGTTGTACTCTGAAGCTTATGACTAGTAATTCGAGAGCTATAATTGCCTAATCCAACTGCCTTGTGGAATTTCAAATTTCTATAGTGCAAATTGTTAACACAAAGAAAGGTAGTAGGGAATTTCTGTATATTCAAGAAAGGTATTTGTCTCTGTACACAACGTTCATATATATAGCTAACTCAATATGCTATTCTAGGAAACTATAACAGCCCATGCCTATATTAAAGGACAATCCCACAGAATGTGCAATCACAGAATGTGGAATCCCATAGAATGTGTAATGCGTAATCATATGTAAATAAGAAAAGCAAGATCCCTACAATCTCTCATGCCAACTCACGTCAATACAAATGAACTGGATAGGAAGCACCTAGTAAATTGGAGTCTTTGATACCCACCTTGATAAGTTGAATACCTCATAAATATAGAGGATATAACAGTCATAGTTGTTGATACGATTTCCTTCCCCCTTACCACGTTTTGATTACTCAATTACTCAACCTATTTTGCAGGCTATACAGCCGTGATCTGTGAATGGATCCAGTATGCTGTGAATCAAGTTCGTGGATGGAAAATGCACAGGTTAAGAAGTTGTCTCGTGGTTCTACTCAGTCATTTTATTAGAATTGATTAACTTTATCACATAAATTGCGTGAGTTGTTCTGTTTCTGCGAGGATCAAACTGAATTTTCAGCTATTTATTTTGAATTTCTAAGCAGTGGTTTGTTCTTGTACTCTTCATATCTTGTTAATTCTAATTTGTTGAGCCTACAAAATAGATCACACAGTACAAGCACTGCATAGTAATTATTAATTAAGCAATAGCATATCGTGTGAGATGCCATTGCAAGAGATTTCATGACCAGTTGTTGTGTATATATTACTATGAGGGTTTCTGTCAACATATGATGGCCTGGGTTAAGGTGGTGGGAGGAAAGTGCACTACTTTAAATTGTTTCCCTTTACACTGACCCAGAGACTTTGGATAAAAAATTTGTTTTCATGTTTACTTGTGTACAATGCTAACATGGTTGGAAATGTATTCTTTGTTGATCTATTGCCAGATCAATTTGTCAGATTTCAGTAATAGTTGAATTGGCAGTTATTGAGAATTATGCTGGTAAGAACCAGTTCTTCTTCCCTTTTTGCTAATGTCCAGGTTGGAGTTGATGTACATGCCGATCCAAATCTACTGGTGGCATATGGTAAATCTGGATTACTTAATTTATTATGCTTGTGTTTGCTTAGATAAGTTTTGATGGTGTTTATTATCTACTCTTTCCTTTTCATGTTGCCAAATAATTTGTTATTTACTATTGCTTATCTGCACATTTCACTGACCGGTGGACCAAATTTTATTAGAACTTTGATATGCACAGTTTCTGCAGTATGCCTTTCTATACTTGCTGAAGACAATGACTTGCAGATTGATTTTTCACATTTTCAGTTCCCAAGTAGAACCTTTGAAGTCATGACCAGCCAGACATGGTGAGTGATCTATACTTGAAAGGCGTTGCTATTAATGTTGTCATTTAATTGGTGCTTTTAACGGTGTCTAGGACAGATTTGATCATCCCTATATATCTTTCATATTCTATGGGATGGATACAGCCGGAGATTTCATCCCAATCAAGCAACCGTGGGAGAAGTACAATAGACCACGACATGAAGTACCCATTGACCCACAAATGACGATAATGGAAGCCAAGCTTAAACTACATTCATTCTTTATGTGGGCTTCCGGGGATTGAGAGGCTGAAAACCTTCACAATTTATTAAAGGAATCAATTGATCAGTTCCAGAGTAAACTTTATGATATGAAAACTTTCCTATTGTTGCTTGTACAAAGGATGACTACCTATTGGGATATGGATCCTCTAAAGTGAGGGGTACACATATAGAATATAGTGCAATATGTAACCATTGATGAAAAATTCAAAGGAATGAATTCTCACATATCCATGATTTGTAACCATGTGCTTATATTTTATAAAATTCTAAACTGTTGAATTTTTCATTAAGAATTATCATTTCACCCCTTATTTTAAAGGATATAAATATGTCTATATAGTCACTCAGATGTATTGTGTAAAAGGTTTTCTTTTCCCCAACCTTTATTAGTGGTGAGGGTGCCGAAGCCTGTCTCCTTACGAGTTATCGGAATGGATTTACTATTGTTGTTATTGTAAAAGCAGTCCTCTCTTTTCCCCAGCCTGAAATGGTGGAGATTGTGTTCATAATTGAACATATTTAACTCTGTCCAATTCAAGCCTCTCATCCAGACCTTATGATACTTCTTTCGGATGTTTGTTTGAGTGCATTTCATTGCATTATGATGGTCAAATTTCTATAGAGTAGCCTTATTTACTATATTAATTGAATTTTTGGTGCTAAATTTTTCAATTTTATAGAACATTAGCCTACATTCAATACTTCAATAACTGTATCTATCTGCCACCAATACCACCAAAATGACATATTTATTCAATTATTTATATTAGATTTAAAATTAATTTGACAATATTAATTTTTAATAAAAAACTAAACATACATTTATACAATTATAATTTCATAATTGAATTATAATTTTTTTCATTTTCAAATTCATTTATAATTCAAACAAAAAATTCTAAATTCTAAATTAGTTCTAATTTAAAAAAATTAGAATTGAGATTATAATTGTAGACCTCAATTATAATTGTGTTGATGAAGGCGGACAACAGTTGGAAGAATTGGTTGGTTATTTTTTGGCTATGAATAAAGGGAAATGATTGTTGCACATCAATTTGGTGGCTACATATTTTCTCTTCACCAGACCTTAATGGCTTATTCTATTCTTTGACACTCTTCACCTGCTACGTGCTAAGCCATGCTTCAGAGTTTCTCTTTCTCTTCTCACTCCATTTCTTCGTTTCTAATCTTCAAACAACCGAAACACAACCACCCACAGAAAGAGTTCTCTCACTGTTGGGTAGACAAAAAATGCCATTGTACATGCCATTGTTTAGGTCGTGTTCTACCTTGAGGCCAGTTACCCAACTCCATGCTCACCTTTTAATCACTGGCTTCCACAGAGACCCGCTAGCTTCTACCAAGCTCCTTGAGTCGGGTTATCTCCAATCTTCAAGACTCGTTTTTGAAACTTTCCCGTCTCGGAATTCCTCCATGTGGGGGCTGTTGATGAAATTTTAAATGTGGAACCTCCTTTGGCTTTACCATCACATGATTACGCATAATGACGTACATGATTAAGGAAGAGCTGCCACTTTGGCATATCTATCATTGTTGATATCCATCTCCACTAAACTACAACCAGGGACCTTGTTCAATCCTCTTTGCTTTATCATCTCCCTCACCTGCTTAACAAGGCTCCATCTCCCATCTGAAGCATATAGGTTTGACATGAGCACATAGTAACAAGCTTCATCAGGGTGCAACTCCAACATTCTCCTGATTGCTAGTTCTCCTAATTCAAACCTTGAATGAAGTCCACATCCATGGAGAAAAGCTCCAAAGACACTAACACTAGGTTGAACAGGCATTTTGTCAATAAATTCCAATGCTTCTTCAAGGTTGCCAGCACGTGCCAATAGATCAACCATACATGCATAATGCTTCATGGAAGGAACAAAATTCAATTCCTGACACATCAAATTAAATAACCTTGAGCCTTCTCCAACCATCCCTGAATGACTGCAAGCTGCTAAAATAGTTGTGAAGACCACTTCATTAGGCACAAATTCCTCTTTTAACATATCCCTAAAGAGTGCTAGAGATCCACTGCCATCACCTTGCATGCCATAACCACCAATCATAGCACTCCATGTCACAGTATTCTTCTCTCCCATCCCATCAAATACCATACGAGCTGATTTTGCATCCCCACATTTTGCATAGAAGTTCAGAAGCGCAGTGCCAACATAGATGCTAGATGATACTAGGCCATTCTTTAAAGAGAAAGCATGAAGAGAAGAACCAAGTTGAAGAGCACCAAGGGAAGCACAAGCTGAAAGTACTCCGACAAGTGTGACTGCATCAGGTGAAAATGAAGCTGATCTCATCCGTTGAAAGAGCTCCAGAGCTTCATAGGCAGAACCACTCTGGGCATAACCAGAAATAATCGAGTTCCATGAGATTAAATCCTTCTCAATAGTCGTCTCAAATATGTAACGAGCGTCGAAAATGATATGGCACTTTGCATACATATCAACAAGAGCATTCCTCACGGTAGAATCATCTAAACCAAACTTAAGTACGAGAACATGAAGTGACTTTCCCATAACTGTATTGCCTAGCTGAGCACATGCTGAAAGCAAACTTGCAATGGTAACGGAATTGGGCAAAAGACCTGCCCATTTCTTGTTAGTGAACAATTCCAATGCCTTGTATGGGTGACCTCTCTGAGTATACCCCACCATCATAGCTGTCCAGGAAACAAGGTCAGGGGTTGAAAGGTCATCAAATACAGAACGAGCATCCGTAATGTCCCCACACTTAACATACATGTTCAAGAGAGATGTTGCCAAGAAAGAATTGAGGTCAATGCCATTTTTAATGATATAGCTATGAACCCACTTCCCCTGATGTAAAAATCTTAATTTGGTGCATGCCACGACTAAGCTCCCAACAGTAAATTGATTCCCTGCAATGAACCCTTGTCTCATTCTATTAAACAAGGTCAACCCTTCTTGGGCACAATCATTTTGAACATATGCTACAATCATGGAAGTCCAAGAGACGACATTTCTATCAATAATTTCGTCAAATACAAGTCGAGCACTTTCAATATGTCCACATTTGGAGTAAACATCGACAAGACCGGTCAACACGAAACTATCAGGAGCCTTGGCTTTAAGAATGTGGCAATGCACCTTCATCCCTTGAACAAGATCACGTAACTCGGAACAAGCTTTCAAGACAATGGAGAAGAGAACATCGTCGTAACAGTGTTGTTGAGGAGAGAGGCTCATCCTCATGAGGTTGTAAAAGGGGAGAAGGTGGGAATACATATCATGCAAGAAGTACCACCTGATCATGACTTTCCAGGAATAATAATCGGGGCTTGGCAAACGATCAAACAGGAGGCGAGCATGTGGGATAAGGCCGAAAGAAGCATAGAGACTGACCAACTTGGTATCGGAGAGGAGGTGGCCGGTGAGGCCGTGCACAAGGAGCAAGGCGTGGACTTTCTTGAGAGTGTCAACGTTATGGCAAATGCGAGCAAGGTAGAAAGAGGGTGGTGGTGGGTGGTGTTGGTAATGGTAGTTGACTCTGAGGGACCTCCTCCATTGAAGAAGATAAGGTTTTGATTTTGGGGTACGACGGAGGAGAAGGAATCTTGGTACTACGGGAAACATGATGATCAGTTTCAATTTTCATATCATGCAAGAAGTACCACCTGCTTGTGTCCTACGACACTCGTTTCTTACGGCCGTTAAGATCAGCCAATGTTAATGTTTCAACCAAAAGTTAAGCGAGGACAACAACTGGACAAGGCTAGGAAGAATACAACTATGACAGTGTTTCATTTGAGAAATTGAGTTTTATGTTAGGAGCCTTTATATTATTCAGGGGTTAAAATTTTATTGGAAGCATGCGGTCATGGTTGTGGAAACACCTTATGCTTTTACTTAAAAAAAAAAAAAGGATTTAAGATAGGTGCTGCATGAAGAGAAGGATTAGGCCCACATTAATTCTCTTTTACTGGGCCTTCTGCCTTATATTTGGCAGCAAAATCCACTTTGGGCTACGGCCCGGCATTGCAAGAAAGTCGAAGAAAATAAAATTTGGACCAAAGAGAAATAAATAGTACTGCTAGTAGTAGTAGGATTTGATAAAAGGTCTGCACTCTGTAGTCAAATATGTGTTTTGTTCTTGCGGTTCATCAAATCTGTGATCTGTTTCTCTATCAAGTATCAACTATACATCTTCTGTTTTTGTGAGTGTCGTAACATTAACATGCTACATATTGTAACCAAAAAATAATAATTGTTACAAATGTTATTTAGCAAAATATATAAAATAATTCGTAAGTTGTAATTTATAGTCTTTTGATTTTTTTTTTTAAAAAGACATTACAGAGAAACACAAAAATCAAGAAAACCTCGGGTATAGTATTATAAAATGATTCTATCTAGTATCTACTATATATTTTTCTTGATAAAATTTTGAATAAAAAGCATAATGAACTTATCTGTTCCCTGATTTACCGTCTTTCTCCACGGAAATCTCACACAAGTGGAAAGGATTCATCTCTTCTTAATTTTTTTTTTTAACTTCTCTCAAAGAAAAAGTATTCTGAGCTGTGTAAAATAGTAGATTTGAATTGGAAAATGGATCTTAAACTGTGTTGTACGGGCTTGTGTGAAGTATAAAAATTAATTAGGCTAAACAAAACAGGGGAACACAAGTCCTCAACATATACCATTAGAAAGGGTTTATATATTGGATAAGTATCTTTTCATATTACTCATTAATATGATAGGGTCATATTAGAGAGAGAAAAACACAAAAATAAAATGAAAAAATTATGATAGAATTAATTAATATTTGTGTAGAGTTCATTAATTTTGTTTGTGTCTTACTCTTTTTTAACATGACCCTCTTATATTAGGGAATAACAAATGGATTCCTACATATTATAAGATGCAAATATGTGAGCATCAAATCTTCCATAAATACAGTCAGAATATGTATACACCAAGTGTTATGAATGCCAAGTCAGCAGGGCCAGTTGAGATGGGTGCAGCTGAGAGTTTGTTACAATCAATTCAGGAAGCCAAGTGAAACCACACACAGGCACGAGAATCAAATGAAATGAGAGGGGGTTAAATGGGAGGGGAGGAGAGGAAGTGAGGTATTATGTATGTAGACCAGATTTCTTCTTCTCTGTATCTTCTTCTTCCTCCCACTGACAGTTTTTCCTATTCCTATCTCTGTAGTTTCCCTTGTTGAATTAAAAGTACCTGAAACAATGAACAAAGTAAACCACGTGATAGTCTGAGGCGTGCTATGCACTGTCCTTAAGGAATATTTCGGCAACAAGTGCGAAATTCCCCAGATACAATGACTCTTCCCTACCGAATCGAGGTCTCAAACAACAGCAAGGCTAACAACTCTGTAACCCATAAAGAGAAGAGGAAAAGAAGAAGAGAGGACAAATTTTTTTTCACACACCAGGAGGCGACAGCAGAAGAGAATAATATATCAGTATGGAAAAAAACCTAATACATTAATGCCATTAACTTAATACATAAATGTCATAAATCTAATAAAATCAAATTAAAACTTACCAAAACCGTGGGCTGAAATTAGGAAGTAATTAAACCTAATGATTGCCTAAAAAATACTGCTACATTTATGTAATTAAAATCTTCTCCAAAATCCCTATTTTCTGGCAAGGTTCAAAATTCAAATATTAATTAAAATTATTTCCAAAATTCAAAGTGTTTATTTTAAGCAATGTGGGACTTTATTATTTTGAAATACTCAATATTCACAACAATCCCCCACATATTTCAAAAGAATTTAAACAATATTAAAAATAAATAAATAACTCAAGTCTGGGTTACATCGTGTGCAAATGCATCGAATCTGGTGTTTTTTGGACTATGAACCAGATCTAGATAAATAAGACTTTAACTTATAATGTTATTGGTGAAGTTAAACTTCTATGAACCAAAACACCTTTGACATAAGTTAGAATCTCATTTGATCACATTCACACTCTCATTTTACTCTTGCTGTTAACGCCGTTTTGCGCTTTTCGGCCATGCGCGTGCCTGGTGTTCATGAGTGCTCTAGAAACTATGCCATCGTCTCACAGGAGCGGCCTCCACTCCACACTCATATAGGTAATTTCATCAAGTGTATACTGCACTTTATACACCACCCATAAGGGCTATGAAATACATTAAAAACATTAAGTTTATCCTCACATTAAATGCAGTCTAACACTTCTCATATTTCTCACACCATAGGAAGGGGCGAATGTAGTGTTAGCATAATTAACAAATGACTTGTTATTACTCATATGAACCTTTTCATGGGATCTCCACTCATAAGGTTGGGTTACTATCATTGTTAATATCAAATTGGCTTAAGTCCCATTCCCCTCGATGTGGCACTTATTAAATTTTTTCCCAAAGGTTTAGTCAGAGGATCTGCCAAGTTTAGTTCTGACTTCACATAATCAATGGACACAATTCCATCTCTCAGCAGCTGCTTTATTACCTCATATCTCAACCTAATGTGTCTGTTCTTACCATTAAAGGTTTTATTACTTGCAATGGCTATTGCCACTTTATTATCACAATGAACAGAGACAGAAGGATTTGGTTTTATTTCCAAAGGAATATTCTCTAAGAAATTTTTCAACCATTCAGCCTCATTACAGGCTTGCTCTAGAGCTATGAATTCTGACTCCATGGTAGATTTTGCAATTATTGTTTGTTTACTTGATTTCCAAGTAACAGCACCACCACCAATAGTAAACACATATCCACTAGTGGATTTAATCTCATCTAAATTTGAAATCCAGTTAGCATCACTGTATCCTTCAAATACAGCGGGTAATCCACTATACCAAATACCATAATTCATGGTACCTCTCAAATATTTCATCAGTCTAGCCAAAGCTGCCCAGTGATCATTATTTGGACTATGTGTATATCTACTCAATCGCACACAAAGATATGCTATGTCAGGTCGGGTGAAATTCATTAGGTGGAGCAGACTACCAATTATTTGTGCATACTCAGACTGGGCAACTGGATCACCTTTATTTTTCTTTAATTGAGTGTTGGCGTCATAAGGGGTACTTACAGGTTTGACATCAAAATGTCCAAATTTCTTTAACATTTTCTCAACATAATGTTCTTGTGACAGTATTATACTATCACACTTCCTTATGACTTTAACACCCAATATTACACTAGCTTCTCCCATGTCTTTCATGTCAAATTTAGATGCAAAAAAACGTTTTGTTTCATGCACTACGTCTAGGCTAGTACCAAATATAAGCATATCATCCACATACAAGCAAATAATCACACATTCACTATTTACCAACTTTGTATACACACATTTATCAACTTCAACAGAAGAGAAACCATCATTGATCAAAGTTTGGTCAAATTTTTCATGCCATTGTTTAGGTGCTTGTTTTAGACCATACAAAGATTTGAGGAGTTTACATATTTTATTTTCTTGCCCTCTAACTACACAACCTTCAGGTTGAAACATATAAATTTCTTCTTCTAAGTCACCATTCAAAAAAGCCATTTTAACATCCATTTGGTGAATAAATAATTTATATGCAGATGCTAAAGCAAACAACATTCGAATAGAAGAAATTCTAGTCACAGGAGCAAAAGTATCAAAATAATCTATATTTTGTTTTTGTGAGAAACCTTTTGCCACTAATCTAGCCTTATATTTTTCAATCGATCCATTAGGGTTATATTTTCTTTTGAAAATCCATTTGCAACCTATTGCTTTCGCACAAGGAGGTAAATCTACTAAAACCCAAGTATTGCAGTTAGAAATTGAATCAATTAAAGAATTTTGTGTTGAAGCTTCAGAAATATTTTCATATTTTAAAGGAAATTTATGTTCAAAAAATTCAGCATTTTTTGTCTCAATAATAGTATTGCAATCAAGCACTTCACTTTTCAAAACTAAGAATCTATATGCAGCACTATGTTTAGCATACCCAATAAACATGCAATCAAATGTCTTAGAACCTATTTTCTTTCTTTTAGGCTCAGGTAACATAACTTTAGCTAAACACCCCCACACTTTCAAATATTTTAAATTTGGCTTATAACCCGTCCAAAGTTCATAGGGTGTCTTTCCACGAATCTAGCAATTTCTTGATCAGTAAACCCGCAACTAACTCATCCTGGAGCGTAATGTTCTCAGCTTTGAGATTCTCAAGCAGTTTGTGATATTCGTTGATTTGGGTTTTTATATCCTTATCATCAGTCATCTCCCATTTGTAGAAGTTTGAGATCACGAATCTCTGTCTCCCGGCATTCTCAGCAGTGTATTTAAGCACCATGGACTCCCATATTTTATTGCTTTCCTTGTACGAACAGTAGACATCAAACAGCTCGTTAGATAACGTAGTAAGAATGGTATGTCTACAAACCTTATTAGCGTAAGTCCATTCGTCCATTTTTTTTTTTGGTGCTAGCAGAGGAATCTGGTTTTGGATCGGTCAGAGCATCTGCCACTCCATGCATGTCGAGGACTGAGAAGACACGTTCTTGCCAACGTTTGAAGTTCTGTCCTCCGAACATTTCGATCTTTGATACATCGGGAAACGACTTGGCATACGTGACGGAAGGAACAACAGGTGGAGCAATTTGCGTGTTGGCGGCGTCAGGTCCATTGACTGGGGTTGCGTTTGTTTCAGGTTGAGTCATATTCCTTAAGATTGTTGAATTAAAAGTACCTGAAACAATGAACAAAGTAAACCACGTGATAGTCTGAGGCGTGCTATGCACTGTCCTTAAGGAATATTTCGGCAACAAGTGCGAAATTCCCCCAGGATACAGCAGACTCTTCCCGGCTGAACCGAGGTCTCAAACAACAGCAAGGCTAACAACTCTGTAACCCATAAAGAGAAGAGGAAAAGAAGAAGAGAGGACAAATTTTTTTCACACACCAGGAGGCGGCAGCAGAAGAGAATAATATATCAGCATGGAAAAAAACCTAATACATTAATGCCATTAACCTAATACATAAATGTCATAAATCTAATAAAATCAAATTAAAACTTACCAAAACCGTGGGCTGAAATTAGGAAGTAATTAAACCTAATGATTGCCTAAAAAAAACTGCTACATTTATGTAATTAAAATCTTCTCCAAAATCCCTATTTTCTGGCAAGGTTCAAAATTCAAATATTAATTAAAATTATTTCCAAAATTCAAAGTGTTTATTTTAAGCAATGTGGGACTTTATTATTTTGAAATACTCAATATTCACAACATCCCTTGCTTGTACTTCATGAATTCAGATCTTCTTAAGGCTCATTCAGTTCAGTTAATAAAAATTTCTCATTGGTTCAGTCTCTATATTTAATTATTGCTTGTTCATTTAAACTTTCATGAGCTGCCATTACACCGAGATGGAAGGGTTTTTTGAAGGAGGGAAAGATGGAGAGAGCCAAATAGAATATGTTTACACCAAAGTCATTATTATGCCAAATCAAACAAAATTGAAAAATGTGTTATTAACGAGTATGTTTGATATTAGAAACATGGAAAATGCAAAATGTTACAAAAGTATTTTCGTAAAACCACATACGAATGTATTGGCTCTTGCGTTTTTGGTTAATGTTTCTCATACGAGTTATTTTTAAATTTAAAATGTCACATTTGATTGACATAAAGAATTAGCCACATCATTCGTGTTTCGTTTCTTGAAAAATCTTTCGTGCTATCTAGCACTTCTTTAGAAACATTAACTTTTTTTATATTTGATCTTTACAAAATTTAAAATAGCACTAAAAATCTAACCAAAAAAAATAGCACTAAAAAGATATTAAATGATTTTCAAAAGGCAGATAATTATTTAATTGAAAAATTATATTTGTGAGAGCATATAAAAATGCAAATACCCCCACATGAAAACCTTGAGGAAAAGGACATGTAGGAGCACTGACATGGGATTGGGTAAGGTAGGTGTAGGTGTGTGCGCTTTTGGGAATGACGAAAGAGAGAAAAGAAAAGAAAAGGACTTTTCGACAAATCAGATTGGATGGATCGATATTTGAAAATAATCAGAAAAATAAGTTTGTATGATGTACCTGTCAGTGTCAGAGTGCGTGGGTAAGAGAGAGAAAGAAGAGAAATAGAAACAGAGAGAGACAGTGGCAATTATCTGTCACCGACACGCCGACGCATCTTCAGTCCTTCCTGCGTACGACACCAACATCCAACTGATCCAAGATCTCCTCTCTCTCTGTCCCACTGAATATGCTTCTTCTCCTTCCCACGCGCCCACACCTTGCGTTCTCATCACATAAATAAATACTAAACTCATTCCAACCTAAGTCCTAGGAAGCCATTTATCTATCTTGTAAATAATTGGTTACTTATTTGGGCAAGCCATCTATCTTCTAATAAAATTATTCTTTAATTAAATAATATAAATGTTTCGTATTTCTTGTACTTATTAAAGAATTCCGTTTGGCTTCTTCTCTTCTTTAATTTTCCTACTTTGTCTTTCCTATATGTGAACCAAGCTGGTCGGTAGCAGGTCAGGAAATGTATATTCAGGACCACCATTTTTCCTTTTGTTTTATGGGTTAAGAAAGAAAAGTTAAATAACAAAGGAAGCCCATTTCAAGTTATTCCACATGACTTTTCCTCTTACGGTTTACTGTGTTAGTTAACACTTAAAAGGGTCCAGTTCAATTACCTCGCTTTATTGATTCGGCATATTGATTTCTAAATAACGTTAGTTACAGAGTGTTTGCACTTTTAGTTGTATATAATTATAGATTGATGTAAGAAAAAAATCTTACACTCGTAATTTACACATTTTTCTCGTGTTTTTTTTTTCCTTCTATAAATCACTGGTTAATAACTAAACCCTATTTAATATTTTTTTTAAAAAAATGCAGATTGCTCTTCAGTGAGTGTGAAACAATCATAATTCATAATAATAGTAGTTCAATGGGTTTTAATATTAGAAAGAAAAAAAAATGAAACTACTTAACTCAGATTAAATTATATGACAATGGTATGTACCAAAAAAAAAATTATATGACAATGGTGCAACAGTTGTACAAATAATTTATTCTCCTATTTCTAAATTAGCCTCCAAATGGTTTGCACATGTAATTCAACAATTAAATTTGCTGGGGTTTGGTTGTTCATGAGTGTATCTCTAATATAAAAGTTGATGTCATAATAGGCGATCGATGGCGCCATCTTGCAGTTTTGGACCCTATCAAAGGACAAAGCTCGTCCCAGAAATGACTAAGTGAAAGTCATTAAGCTAAAACCCTTTATTATTAGTAAAATATCTTTCCTCTCTTCCAAGCGCATAATCTTCAGTGTTTTTTTAATAAAAAAAATATCTCACTGCAGAGAGCATTCTTCTCAGACTAATGCAGAGAGGGAGAAATACATTGCAATACCCCATACTCTGCACTTCAATAATTACTCATGTGCGCTACCAATACTAGAAACAGGTTTGAATTTCCCCTCTCAGCTACCAATGACTAGCTCCAAAAAAACAAAAAAAAAAACTTGCTGATTTTTTTAAAGAAAAAAAATCCCACTAGTATATTAAGGGGATTGCAATTTAATACAAAATTTATTGTTTATAATTAATATCCTGTGTTTCCTCGATAATTACAAAACAGACCCTACAAAATCTTTAATTACACTACTGAAGAACTGTGATTGAGGACAACAATCTCAATTCTCACCATACATATCCATAACAAAGGAACAAATCTGCTACCATATCATAAGCTAACCAAAGTCCTATTAGATGGAGGCCCAACTCATTCAAGCATGCAGCCTAGTACGCAGTGTAACGAGGAAATCACTAGTAAAAATCCAAGAAAGTGAGAGTGCAGTAGTGCACTAAGTTGAAGGGACACTGGTATATATCTCAACAGTTCTTTAAAGAGATAAACCGAGAAGAAATCATGCAACATTATTTAAGAATAATACAAGTTGGTATCACCCGAAGACTGACAATCAAGCATATACCCAAATACGGGTTGAAGAAATGTACAAGAGAAATCCCCGTGCTTGAGAACATCATGTGTTCCATCAAATATAGAAATGACCCAGCTTACCCTCTATAAATTCTCATCTCTAAATTTAAGCCTCTTACAGTGATTAGATTAACAGGATCGATGGAGGATTACCTGCCGGGCACCTCTGTCTACGGGGCCTTCTGGTTGTCTTACCCCAACCTGCTAGGCTTCTATCCTCCAATCCCACTTCAATATTATTGAGCTGCTGCATCAGTGGGGTACAAGTTTCAATGGTTGCCACGGGTGGAGGGGGAGATGGGGTAACCTGCAGCCGCCTCCTCCCCCTGCCACACCCATTTCTAGAAGAGCTTCTCCTGGTTAATCCTGAATGCCATGAATGACCTGTTGCTCTCATTAGCCCTCCAAATGTCTGAAGATCTTCTGTTACTTCATGCCTTGATAAAGATGCAAGGCCTGGAAGGATGTCCCTTTGGAAGTCCCTCCGCTGCCTCCCTCTCCTTGCTGGCCCCTTTCGTGTCCGAGTAGGTAACGAAGTTGTTCCAGTTTCTTCCACTTTGAAGTTTTCTGGAACAAGAGGCTTGGGCATGTAGTCTTCTTCCCTGGTCTCTGTCAGTTTCAATGTCATGGACTCAAAGTAATCCATTCCTTCTGAGGAAGATTCCTCATTATCCTCACCATCTTTTTCCCTCGAAGTATCAAACTTGCACTTCAGATCATCTATACATGAGGAAACTACATCCACAAACCAACTTAGTGGGTCCCCCATTGGACTTTCTGATGGACTGCTGATCACATCATTCACTTGATTGCAGAAAAGAGATGACATGACAACAATTGCCTCCGCTGCAAACCTCATAAGTTCATCCTGTGGTTGTTCAACTGTTTCTTGTGGGCCTAGTGGTGATACTAGAGGAATTTCGAGCTGCTTTTCTTCAGGAATGGCATCCTCCTCTGTCTCAGGAACAGCAGGAGCTTCAAGATCTATTTCTACCTTCATTTTTACATTGGTAGTTGGAGTCGTTGCCAGAAATCCTTCATCCTCACTCATACTCAAGTTCAGATCAATCTGATTTCTAGAGTTGGCTTCTGTTGTAGGAGATCCTTTCTTACTAACAATAATTTCAGTGACAGCTTGTTTGTCCAACTCAAGAACAGCAGCATCACAAGGCAAGTTAATATCAAGTGCCCGGTTTTTCCAATTATTTTCAACTAATTCTACGTCAGATGGATTAGGAACTGACACACAGGGAGAAGTGAGTGAAGAAGTCTCCTTTGGAGAAATATGAGGCATATCAAATATGGGAATGCCAAGAATTTTCTTATTATTAGAGCTCTCACTTACCTCTGTCTTCCTTGGCTCAATACCATTAGAACACAAACCTGAAGTTACATGGTGCATAAATTTTCCACTAGACCCCTTTCCAGTTTCATCTTTGTCAGATAAAGAAGCAACCTGGAAAAAACTTAACTCTCCTCCAGTTAAGCCTCTACCAGCATTTTGTGCCTCATTCTTACATGTTGTCTTGGCTCTAAGCCAAGGCAACACTGCAAGCTGCTCCTCGTGCTTCTGTTCTCCATCCATGATTCCAAGACCTGACTGGGTAACTAACTTGTTGGATGAACCATTCGAAAGTAGCACATTCAAGTTAATATCTTTTCCAGACTTCATGTCATTGCAATTTGAATTTGAACTCTTGCAGTATTTTGAACCATTGTTGAAGTGTTCAGGAATTCTCTTACAGTCATTATGGTTGAGATAGTCAAAGCTAATTGAAGAGATGTTTGCCGACAGTTCCTTGGACCCAGATGAAGACCCAGGGTAAAATCCATTCTGTACAGGTATCTCACATTGAAAACCTGGATTAGGCTTGGAATTGATATTTAGAGGCCAACTATCTCCCAAAATCCCATTGCTTTGATGTGACTGGGAACTCCTACTCAAGGCACCAGATGCATTTAGGCATGGAGGTGTCTGAACTGAGATCAAGTTCTGGTTTAGGCAACTACTTGCCATTTCCCATGAAGAAGTTGAATGAGACCAAGACTTAGCTAAATCAGAGGAAGGGGCAATTGCAAAGGGACCAGGTCTATGTGATGATACAACAGACTCTGGATGCTTATTAATGGAGTATTCACGATTTCTTTCACTGATATCTAAACCACTAACTGTCTTTTCCTTCCAAAAATCAGCATTGCTCCGATTAGTTAGATAATCAGATGTAGGTTCATGAGCTCTGCTGAGAGCATCTTGCATTGTTTGGGAAGAAAAAAGCGATTGCTCTTGTTTGAGGATTTGAGGAATGGGCTTCAGATTGCTTTTAGCTTTCCCTGTAATCATTAAAAACTTAATTGTTATGGCACAATTTTATCAGATATCATATCAATACTTGATTATTGCCAAATAATCAAAAAGGAAAATTCAGTCCAAGAGAAAAAGATATAGAAAGAAAATGTTTCTCTAAATAATTTGCTAAATTCTAGTTGGAGCAAAAATATTCAATTTACTAATAATAAAAAATATAGTTTATCAACTTAAAACGAGGGGAAAGGCAACAAAGTATAGTAGTAATCCATCAGCTCTAAAACATACTAAAAAATTATAATTTCCATTGTTCTTCCAGTCTCTTTTATCAGCTTATTTTAACAAAATCACAGTAAGACATACTAACCTTAATTTATGATCAGTTTCTTATTATAAACTAATTTTGCTAACCTTTGTCTTAGAAACATATCAGATGACCAGCTGCAAAATTCAATATACCTAACTTAAAAACAACTTTTTTTGGGGAGGGGAGAAGGAGGGTTCGAAAAATTATAATTTTGAAGCAACTCAATAAGAAATCTAACCTGCCTCCAGCACTGATGAAATCCACCCTTTTCCACTGCCATTGTTCTCCACATATCCATTATTTCGAGCCCAACTGTCAGTTCCATGATGTGAGTTGAGTAAATCTTCCCTGGACAAACCAAAAAACCTTGACTTCTGTTTGGCAGATAGATCAGAGCATTCAATTGCCCCTTGACAGTGATTATGGTTCGGAAGGTGAACATATGCAGCAGCACTTGTTTCTTCCACCTGAACAGGCTCGTTTAAGTCAGCCAAACCATTTCTGCTCCTTAAAGACTGCTCAGATCTTGAAGTGTCTTCCTGGCTACCAGTCTTCCCACCATTGCCACAGAAAAGCTTCACATCACCCCCCTTTTCATGTTTACAATTTCTATCAGGAAGAAATATTGTTGTACCACTTATCTTTTCATCAGTGAGCTTTTCACTTTCCTCAGTATCAATGTACTCATCAGCAGGGAGTTGAAGGTCAAACATTTTTCTCCTCACCTTTGAGGGTCTGGACTCCAGTACCTCAACATCTTTTGAATTACTCCCATTTGGGGAAGGAAACAGACCAGCTTGTTTACTGATTCCTTTAATAGAACCCAAAGGAGAATGAATGCCCTCGACACCTGAGATAGATGGTCTTGTACAAGTAGAACTTCCTACAGGAAAGCCAGGAACATTCCATCTTTTGCCATCTTCAGATGTTATTTGAGATGCCAAGGGACCTGTGGAAAATGATGTCTCAATAGGTATCTGGTTTCTGCGTAATTCTTTCATTTTAACTTCATCCATCAAATCCCTTTGTATTCTGTATAAACGGTGAAGTTCAAAGACCTGATTGATGATATACAAGTTAAATATATCAATAGGTCCACCAATCATAGGGTACATAAATAAATTAAGCTGAACAATACCACCACTTGAACCATGTTAGAAGAAAACCCTACATCCAAAACTGAGTAAACACAATCTTGCAACAAACTAGTGTTGATAGCTAACTATAAGTACTTAACAACCACTGCAGCAATTGAAAAATACCATATTTTAAGACAAACAGCTCTGAAGAAGCATGAAAAATCAAAATTCACCATAAAAAGCCTATCTCCTTTATTTTCCAATTCACTAATAAGACTTAACCTTAAACACCCCAAACCAACCCCATGCATATTATTTAAGCTACAGGCCAGGGGATAAAAAGAAACTAGAACCTTCATACCTGATTCTTAAATATGGCCTCATGCTCAAGCATCGTCTGCTTCACAACATCCTTATCATATGCTGAACATGCATCTGCAGTAGCACTTGGCAGATAATTATGATAATACTGCCCATTTGTCAGTCTTTTATCTTCATAAAATAGGGGCCAGCCACAACTGATGGATTCCTCATTAAGATCTCTCATTGAGTAGTATCCTGGCAGATTCTGAACTTTGGTTCCCATTCCTGATAATTGAACACAGTTATATGCAAATGAGTTTTCTATCACACATTAACTGACACATAGCTTCCAGTTCAACCCAATAACATCACAATTCATGCAGTATCTTAATTTATTCAGACTCATAAAGAGGGTATTCACTTTGCTTAACATTCCAAATGTTGCACAGCATCAAATACCACAAACACAATTTATAAAAAAGAGCCAAATAATTGGATGACTCAAATCCAGACTTAATGACTAGCACAAATAGTTGCATATCCAGAAATTTTCAGCTTTTTCTTAATATATTCACTAAAATTACTTGAATGTTGAGGAAATTCTCGGTATACAAAAATTTGTATGGATTAATCACATTTTTACTTCTTCTCAAGTACATTGATCTATAATGGCCCAAAAAAAAAAGTACATTGATCTATAAATATAATGAAAGAAATTAAATTTTCATTTTTGACATGGAATCTTCGTAAGTATAGTATGGTTAAAGAGTAGTTTAAGTAAACCTGTTACTTAATATTTCCATGAGTATCTTAACTTCTCAGTAGTCCTTTTTTTTTTCAAAAAAAAAAAAAGAAAAGCAGAAGGTATTAGTGAAAAAGAAAGTTATAGAGATAAGGAATGAACCAAAGAACAAGGGGAACACACCACCTAAGCCATGCACCTTTTGGTAGCAAGTTTCACATAATGTAAAAAAGCATTTGAAAAGTCTATCATTTCAATTCCATTAGGAACCTTAGTAAAAAAAATGTTATCCATTTTCTACAAGTCTTTTGCATCTCACAGTTTGGTAGTAACTATTAGATATTACTCTAAAAATGGAAAATAAAAAATAAAAAATAGCATAATGCTGAAGAACCCATGCTACCATCATATCCTAGTTGTCACTTATTTCTCTCGGGCTCTTGACCCCTTGCTTTCTCCCCCTCCCTGTTAGTTATAAAAATCCTTTACTAATAAAATTTACCCCCTCTTCACTCCCTCCCTTGTGCTTGTTCCCACTGCTCCTCATCCATGCATATGTACAAGATACAAGTATCACCTCTTACTTTTTATTTCAAGAGATATAAAGTTGAAATTTCAGCTGACCACACACAGTTTCATAGCACACAATTTACATGTATGATATCGATACCACTTTACTTAAAGCCCCTAAATGCATGACAATACCCCACTTGTCCCAAGTTATGTGGAGTATAACATGAATCTAAGGACTACTCCTTTCAACTCTATACATCACCTTTTATCTTTAAAGCAAATGTGGATGTACGTCAACAATTACAGGAAAGCAACAGCATGTATCTAACAAAGGATTTAATCAGGAACAAGAATTTCCATGTTCGCTTTCTAAACTAGATGCAAATAGGTAAAAACCTGCTGCTAGATTAAGCCAAGTTCAGTGTACCAGAACAAGCATTTAATTAGATCGACTATGGTGTAAACATTTACGCCAATAGGCCCAGTACTAACGCACTAATCAAAACATATAAAGTGGCCTCATGATACGCTAACTTGGAAATGCTTCATAACATCAAATATCGGACAAATGACATTAGCATATTCCAATATTTTTGTCGTTAAGAACTTTGACCAAGAATATCAGTGGTCAATTCTGACAGTTGAACAAGCAGCATTTGTATGCCAGTGACTTATCAGGAATCAAATCTTCTGTCTCATTTTCCCGTTCCCTCAATAAAATACTGACAACTAAGCAAAAAAAAGAAGAGAGGTATATTTTTTTCCCTAGTTGTTAGTATTTTATCGTGGAGAGGGGACAGAAGATTTGAATCTGACTTATCATACCACGGCAGCAATAACCACAGCTTTAGAGCCACATTCAAATTAAGACAAAGAATACAAATTCATAATTTCACTACCCTAGCAAAATAAACAATAGCTAAAAAAACACTCATTAAAGTAGCACAAGCACAAGTGATTCTAATAAATCTTTGCAAAGTAGATGACTTTCTATAGTACAAGACTTATCTACGCTTTCAAATGCGTTAAGGCCCATTGGTACACTACCAATTAATCTTGGTACTGAGGAATTTCCAAAATCTTTGTAAAAAAGTTATTGCGTTTTGCGTTTCAACTTTCAAGGTTACACATCTAAGTAGACATCATAGGCTCAACATTGGAATGAAAAATCTCTGGAGTAGTGAAGTAGTTATAGAACAGGCACCATAAACTCATCCTTAATATTAGGGAACTCCGGTCCTTCACTACAATTTTGAGTCAAAAGAATGAAGGACTAAATAAGGCAACAGAAAATCTTACTTTTATGCCTACTGATCTATGTAAGTCGTCCCTAATGCAATTAAAGCAATACAGCAATTTCCGGTCTTTCTTCTATAGACAAAGAGATTAAAAACACAAAAAATAAGAGAACCTAAATGAACGATAATTTTTAATTAAACAGATCCAATACAACAATTATCTAAAATAACATAATAGCGGATATTATTGGCTAGAATAAGAATTTGAAATACTAAAATTAAACATCTGAACATTCCAGCTAAAAATTCAAAGTGAAATAAGAAAAAGAAGAACAATTCAGCTCAGAAGTTCAGTGAAATAAGCCCCCAAACAATAGGAACCAAGAATTTCATCGTACTCAAAACAGAACTAGGTATAAAATACTAAAACCAAATTTATCAAATCATCAAGTAAAAAATAAATATATAAATTAATTAAATTATTCATAAAGTATTGTAAATTTACCTCAGACCCACATCCTCTTATCACCACTTCTTAAGAATCCGCCACGAATTCTACCCTTGAAGCGACAACAACATCAGAGAGAAAAATTCAGAGTCTTTTGACTCGAACTATTTGAAGCAAAAAAGTAGCTAAAACCAATAATTATAGCACAAATAACAAAGTGGGTGTTGTTGCAACACCATTGAAGGAGCTTAGATCGTCGCCAGGTTGAAGAAAAGGAGAAGATTTCGATCTCTCTCACACACACAAACAAATACAAAGAGAAGAAAGAATGGAGCTTTATTTTCAGAGAGAAAAAATTGTAGAGAGAGATCCCAGATAAGAAATCTCTACACAAACAAACGACCTTCTAAGAACAGTGACATTGAAATTTGTCAACATCCGGTCTCTTTTTATTCTCTGCTTTTCCTTCACTTCTCTCTCCCTCTCTCCTTTTTTTCTTTCCCATTTATATAAATCAATTTATTTCTGGGTTTTTCAGGGATATCAAAACAAATGCCCATTTCTAGATTCTCTCCACTTTCCTTGCCTTTTGGTACAGATATCAAACATATACTATTATTATTTTATATATATATATATATATATATATTAGGAAACAACTATTTTATCAGTAGGTTATTTATAAACTATTATAAATGATATTATAAGTTTTCGTTCAGATTTATATAGCATTATCTAATTTTGAAATGTGCAACATTTCTTACTTAAACTTTTTGTTCACCAAAAAAAAAATATTCACATCAGCCGTTATGAGAAAATTGTACTGAGACGGATTTTTTAAATAACATAATTTTTGTCAATGTGTATATTTACTCCAACAGCAACAGGCACAACAAACTTGACAAATACAATCTTTTCTAAGCTAGTTGTTAAGACTCTATTAAGACATTAATTAGCGTAACATTGTGTATTAAGAGAATTGTCATCTAAAGCAGTGTTTTAATTGGCTAATACAGCAGGCAGACCACAAGTGGGACCCTGCAAACTGTGGGAAAGATGAGGTTTTTTGGAAGGGTTTGTCAATGCAATGCAAATGCCCTTCTGGGCACCTAAGATTTACAAGAATGGGATTTTGGAGCTTCTGTTCTGTTGTTGGGTTTTGTTTTCAGCCCTTTCCCTTTTGATTGGTGGAAGGATCTTCTGTCTATTCTTCTTCTGCGAGTACTTTTTCACTTATTGTACCTTCTTATGGGAAAAAAATGATTACTTCAAAACCTATCCTTTACATACAGGTATCAGGGGTAAATAAGTATATATTTATTAATTGTTAGTTATATTTTATTTTTTGAAGAGAATTGTTGGTTGTATTTAATAAATTTTTACATATTTTATTATAAATTAATAAGAAAAATATTTAATAACTAATCTAAATAATATACTCGTAAAGATAATAAATAACTTTTAAGAAAGATAGATCACTGCTTGTTGTCCATTCAAACACGTGGCTGCTTTCATTACTGAACCGTCTCAATCATGCACAAAATTACAACCACAATTACTGTGTTTAATTGTAATTTATTATATCTTAGCAAAACAAAATCTATAATTTTATTAGTGGAAAGAAGAATAGAAAGACATTTATATCCCAACTCTTGCCAAAAACCTGATATGTTTGAAAGCATTGGATTTGGATGGGATAGCATCTTTGAATTTCAATCAAATTTACATAATTGTATGGAACAGGTCGGTCTGATTGAAAAACATACGAAATGATTTTTTGGCCGATTCGGTTAGAATTTGAGATAATTTTTTTCGATCAAGCTTGTTTAACGCGGCCTAACTTGCTTGATTTGATTTTTATTATAAAAAATATATTTAATAAGAAATTTATCTTTTAGTGTACTTTATTAGATTTATATTGTTATTTGTTTAAAAATATGTAAAAGAATAATTTTATGTGTGTTATTAATTGGTGAAAATCATATTTGTATTGTTAGTTGATTAAAAGTTTTTTATTCTATTATATTAAAATTAATATTAAATTATGTATTCTTTAAATATTAAATATGGGATATATTCTATTAAAAATATGAAAAAATATTTTTTTGGTCATAATTTTCAAGTTCCACCACTAGACATCTCGTCATACTATTGAACCGTGACATGACCTTCTTACCAAATTGTGTCATACAACTATATAAATTCATGAATGGCCTCCCTCAGGCCACTCAAAATTGGTTAAATTTGTGTAAATTAATTTATTTATTTATATAAATTATGTTAGTTGAGTTTTAAAATTAATAATCTTTAAAAATACAAGTAATTTTGAATTAACTTGTTTAACTTGCGAGTTAAACGGCTTAACCCGTAAAGCTTGTGAATCACTCACATAACTTTTATTTTTTAAGTTTAAATTTTTTGTACAAAAAAAATAATTTAAAAACTTAATTAGTTAAACTCTCTTTTCTTAAATAAAAGTATAAAATATATGTACTGTGCATACTAGCATTGGCACAACCCACATATAAACACATTCGTCAAATTTCATAAGTTTATGTTATTTATTTGTTTGAATTCTCCCTTAACCTTTTAAATGAGATTAAAGTATTAAATATTATGTCTATGTAATATAATATTTGATTTGAGATTATTACATTAAATTTATTTTATTAAATTTAAATTTATTTCAAAGTTTACAAGTAAAAAAAAAATTTCGCGAGCTAATTCGTTTAAGCCCACGAGTTAATAAGAAGCGAATCAGACTAGCTAATTTATAACTCGTTTAAATAGAAATAATTTTAACCTGACGCAGAATGAACGACTTGTAATGAAACAACCAGGGAAAGGGCTACCTGTACAAGAGAAGTGTCAAAGTGAAAGCCACCTCGAGTGGGTAGTTAGAGTGGGTTGTCACTGTTGTCGACTTTCAAATGAGTATGTAATATTATATCTCATATTGAATAAAAAGAAGAAACTCAATGTAATACTTAAACCATGAGATTTTTCCTCCTAATAAATTAGTCTTTTGGGATGAGCTCTGTTTTGGGCTTGAGTCGTAATATCTATCTATGAATTATTCCTAATTTTTTACTTTGTAATTGAATTAATTTTAAATTATAATAAATTAAACCTATGACTTTTATTCAAAAATCACTTGTTCTTACGAGTGATGCTTTATGTTACGAAATATTTTTTTTTACAAAATCAGGTACGAATAATATTACAGAAAAATTTACTAGAATCTATTCTTGACATTTGTTGTTTGTCTATTCTTATTACACTCTCTTTTGACAAAATTTTAGAGCAAGATCCACTATTAAAAGATAGATTCTTGTCATTTGGCCATAAATATAACTCAAGGTCAATGTAATTATCTCATAGCAAAAATATTTCACACAAATATCCTATAAGCAGCACATCCACAAGCATCATTACCAAAATGAAATTCTTATCAATTTTACTATTTTTCTCAAATATTTGCTTCTTAATAAAATATATGATACTGAGGAATCACCTAATATTGGTTTAAAAAGTAAGAAAATTTGTTCTTATTTATTAAATTTTATTAAAGTAAAAGACTATATAAAATTAAATATTCATAAATTCACATATGAAGAAAAAAAAATTACACTAAAATTAAATAGATTGAAAACTACATTGCATTGCACTCAATCTGGGAGAACTTTATTTTTTTTTGGTTAGGTAATAAAAGTATTTTCAAGTCAACTTTTGCATCAATAGATCGAAATTAAGTTCTTCATTGGGGCAATTTCAATGGCACACTCCCCACATGTGCATTTAAGAAAAGTAATTCTCTTAAGTGTTGGCCTAATGTTCAAATCAGAATTTAGTACAAATATCACACCCAAATGATGTGATGATACTTATGGTTAACAAAAAATAAATAAAAAAAGTACACTTCCTTAACTATTGGACCGGGTGCCCTTGAGTTTATTTACGAACCTTTTGCTACAATAGAAAAGACTAAAAACACACACATAAGCTAAAGCTCATTACATTTCACTTCATGGTTGTAAGAAAGTAAAATTAAATTCTGCAAGATTGACAATGACCAATGATGAAATGTAAGCAGTGCCAAGGTGATTATCAATTATGAGACCTAAGTCTTAATTTAATCAATGATTTTAATGTTAGTTATGTACCTCAAAAGAAAATTAATAGAGATTAATAACAGAGATGGTATCTCTTGCCATGTAAAATTTCATCCGCAATCACGAATGGCATCTTAGGCAAACTAGGTGGCATTATGTTGTGGTACCCTCTCCAAATAATCATTATAAGCTATATAGTCTACTAAGCTGTTCAACCCCCACGTTATTATTTTTTTTCTCACCTCATAATTATAAAGAAAAACCACGACAATCTCTGAATCATCTAGCATAACATATGCACATTGCAATGCAACTAATAGAATATACTACTTAAGTATATGATGGCAAATATAATAGGATGGGCTTTGCATTTACCTAAACGGTCATTTGGAGGAAATTTTATGACTTTAGTTCCCAATTATGTTGCGTCGTTATTGTGAAATTTATGAACAAATTATTATTATTATATATATATATGTGTGTGTGTGTGTGTGTGTGAATGCTTGTGTTTCTCTAGTATATGTAACGTGAAACCGCAACGTACTTTATTCAACTTTTACATTATCTAGATCAGTATTTATCCTCAAGTTTAACTTTCACTTTTAATCACTTTTTCTTTTTTCTTTTTTAAATAAATAAAAGAGAGATACAACACTGAGCTTATAGCAAATAGAGTCTTTTAACTTTAAGGACAAGAAGTTCTCATGTGCTCATGAATATCATTACCCCAGAATATTAAAATGAAGCCAGCTATTCAGATGCAGTCAAAGTTTGTCTGTGACTACATAATTTTGTGCATAATTGATTTTATTTATTTATTTTTCTGTAAAACCTAGAAGACTCAGCTATATATAGATTAGAACGGATTTATCTGCATTTAAATAGGAGATTTCATTTCAGTGCTTGGAGTAAGATATTTTTGTTACTCCATAAGCTCACAAAAAATTCCCCTTCTATTATAACAAAAAAAAAACTATCCTTCTAATCCATAACATAATAAGAAATTAAAAGAGCTGAGTACCCTTCTAATTAATTACCACTAGAAGTCAATGCAAAATCTTTTTTAGGACTATTCACAAGACACACAGGAATTTCATAAGATGGCCGAAGCAATATTTCATCCATATTTTATTGGAAACAAACTAGAAGACAATACTTCGGTAATGGGATAGTTAAAAGTTGGACAGTCGGAAATAAAATTGTTAAAAATTTGAAATGCAGTTTGTTTTACTCTAACTGAAAATGAGATTTATTTTATTAATTCAAATTTTTGGTATAAAACTTAAAGGAAAGAGAAGCTACCTATTCTAAAGTAATATAAGCTTCAGTTTTATAATCGTCCTTTCATATTTATACCAGTGGATTGACACATTCTAGTATTATGAGTGGTACCTAGTATTTACATTATCTTTATTCACAAGCAATATAAAAATTATGCGCAAATTATGAAGGTGGCTGAGTTTGGATTTGACAGGAAATTTGTGAAGAAAATAAATAATTCAAATTACTTTCTTATAAGTAGGAGCATGTTGGTAATATATAGTATTAGTTGCTAGATTAGTATGGGGAATCGAATTAGGAATTTCCTGTTCGTGGAGACTAAGGTTTAACCAGTTATGTTGTATGCATTTGTATATGTAATTTAAATTGCTTCTCTATTAAGTACTAACGACTGAAAATTAAAAAAAATTATGAATATGACATATAAACTATATAGATTGATTGACATTAGATATTGTCTTCTAAAATTAATTAGACATTTTCTGCATCATATATCTATATTATATTAGAGTAGAAGAACATTCCGCTTGGTACCTTCTTGATCACTTTGATGATATGGAATCTTCTTACCTAAATTAATAATTTAATTTTCACATTTAGACTTGGTTAAATATGTTGAAGACTAAAATCTTAGAGTATATACATCTCATTAGATATGTAGGTTGACTTAATCCGGGTTGTGTATTTTTATTTTCAGCTGTTCGTAATAAAATCTTTTAGTTTTGAAAGAAAAGAAATATGGTAATAACGCATAACTGGTGATATAAATGAAATTAATTATATAAAATGGATGACTATTCATTACTCAATTTGTTGAACTGAATTGACCGCAGCTTATAATTCCGGTCGTCGTCCAGTTTTATACACGATACGATACTGACACAGGGACACATACCCCAATGGTGAACAAGATTATCATCTTTTATTTTTTTAATTTATATTAATTTATTAATTACTTGTCCATTTCGGCTGTTTCTTGAAATGCTTATTTTTATGATATTTTTAAATGGTAACTGGCAAAATGCTTTAGGCTGTGGCGCATGCAAGAAGATGAAGTATGCACTAGGTCACCAGCCCGCCACCTCTCTTTCATTTTCAATTCAACCAACAGCATCGAAAAGGGCTATTAAAATGAAGTCAAATACCGCAATATATAGATATAACTTTGTAAAAGTAAGTCTTTTTCTTTGTACTAACAAAGCAATGGCCAAACAAATCATAGAGAGATGCATGAGTGAAAGCCGGGTCAAATTTGAACTTGATACAAACCCCAAACCTATTTTGGATTCCAAATTATGTCATTCACTTTCAACATATTGAGCATGGAAAACTTTTAAAAAAAAAATTAAGCATAATAATTGAAATATACTTTACACTAAGTTTGGAACTTAATTATGTTATTTCTCGATTCAAGAAAGACAATACACAATTAGTTGAGTTATGAATCTAATCAATATTCTGATTATGTATATCATGATAAGTAATAAATTAAAATTTTGATATAAATATTAATTTAAAAAATACCGGATTTTAAACGTATGTCACTTTTCAATTTTAAAAATAGAAGTACATGCATGATTAGTTAAATTTCAGTTTTATAAACAGAAAACATGATCAGTTAAATTATTATTCATCAGTTTTGTTATTATGTATATGAGGAGAGGTAATAAGTTGATTAACATCGAAATAAATGAAGCAAATCAAAGAAATCAGTGCATTGATCAAATATTAAAAAACCAAAATTTCTGCAGAGTTTTTTTAAAATTATTTTTTAAATAAAGATCAATTGGACTTCTAAAATTTGAATGAAGTTGATCGAATTTATCAAACTTGAAAATGGGTTTTACAAACTCCAAATAGAGAGGTTTAGCTCTACCCAGTGGATGGAAACATCCAATGCCATATCATGGTTAAGACATGGCCACGTTTGCAAATCTCAAATGCAACTTATATATAAACATGAATTTTGTAAGACAGTGTCATCTTTGACCTTGTGGGGTGTAGTGTACACAATAATGTAAACATGAGCTATTTTATTTTATTTTTCTTTAGTTGCGATATTTGTATATATACACTTGCAGAACATGTTTTATGGTTCACGGGGAACTGATACGCATGTTGCACATTGTATCGTATTCGTATTCAATGATTCTATTTTAAAGAGGGGGGAAAAACAAAGTGAATGTGTTATTACTAAATTAAGATGGGTTGCGAGTCACTTAAGAAAAGGGTTATAATCATTTTGTGAACAATCACGAGTTGCATGTGGTCCCCTGATTTTCCATTGTCACTTTCAGGGAAAATGAGTGAAGCTTTCTAAAGTCCCCAACTAGTGGAAGATTTGGCTAACTAGATGTGAAGGGCCCCACTGAGTTTCATGGTGAGGAAGGCCCCACAAGGGGGGGTTTGATTGACTTTGATGCTTTGATTTTTGGTGTTTGTTGCAACAATTTCATTTCCACTTCTAATAAACAGGTTGATTGGTACTATGAGTATGTGGTTTCATCACAAATATCTCCAAAAATGATCAATGGGAACCATAAAAAAGCACCTTAATTGGGTTACATCAATAAGCTTTTTCTATTCAATAAAAAAATAAATCCTTTGTAAAAATAATCTATTATTATTATTTAAGTCTTGCATTGGCACAGAAAATTAATATGAATACTTTTGATTAAATTAGCCAAGAAAAAAAACTTTACTACTAAACGCTAAGGTTTCATTTATTTTTTTGGTTGACATAGTTTTAGTCATTCTACTATAAAATAAGTTTTCATTCATTTATTTTTTTATTACTAAATTTAATTTTCTAATTTTCTAAATAAATTCATTTTTTGGGATATTTCATTGGTGTATTTTTTCTGTGTGTGAAATCTTACAAATGTAGTTAACGAAAACAAAACGTGACATATTTAGTTACTCTACCTTACTAAGCTTAGTATTATTTTCGTCGAATACCAAGGTAAACTTCACAACGGAAAATCAATTACTTTCTAAAGACACACACACACACACACACATATATATATATATATATTAAAATTTGGACTAATTAGAAGGATCGATTTACAAAATTTCAGTGACTAAATTATGACAGACAAAAATAAATTTTCATTAAGAATTGCAAATATAAAATTTTCATATATACTCCGTGATAATAATTTTATCATTATTCGTATAGTTCATTATAATCATTATCCTCAACAAGAATGAAAACGTTTATATATATAGGATTTAATTTTAATCTAAAGTTTTTTTATACTGTCATCAAATCATATATTGACACATCATTAAAAATGTTAAACTTTTAAGGTAGTTGTTATAATAGTCAAATTCTTTTAATGAGTTGGCAATACATGATTGGGTGACAATATAAATTTTTTTTACACTGACAGTTGATCAAAATTAAACTCATATGACAATGGATTAAAAGAGTTTGACTATTATAACAACTATCTTAAAAGTCTAACACTTTTAATGATGTGTTAGTACATAATTAGATAACAGTGTAAATTTGAACTAATGTGAATCAAATGAATAAGAGTTTAATTTTGATCCACTGTAAGTGTAAAGTTTTTTTATACTGTCATCGAATTAGGTGTTACTAAATCATTAAAAGAGTTTAACTATCACAACAACTACCTAGAAAGTCTAACTCTTTTAATGATGTGTCAGTATATGATTGGATGATAGTGTAAATAAACTTTACACAATGAATTAAAATTAAATTCAATGAATAAATGTCAACTTCTTTTAATAAAACTGCAACTTAATATAGATATTTTTTTTCTTTTTTATTTGCAATGAAGTAAATTACATAACTTAGTAGGTAAAGGAAAATTCCACATCTGGACCACTTGTTAGATCCAAGACAATTTGGAATTGAGATATTTATGTAAGTTCCAATGACAGAATAATCAAAAGACTCCGTAGAAAATTTGAGGTATGTGCTCCCTGTGAACCATTCTTTCATTGATGGGTACAAACGCATATGATTATTTAATAGGGACAAGAGTCAAGCTGCAGGTTGGTTGAGCTAATCGACCTTTGTACTTTGCATTAATCTAGATTACTATAAAAAGGATTTTCCTGTTTGGTCTCTAATTTTTTTTTTAAAAAAATTATCTTTATTTATTAAAACTTAAATTAAAAAAGAGATAAAATTGTAAATACATATAATTTTTTTAATTGATTACAAACTTAAAAGTTATTTGAGAAGTTACAAACACTCTAAAAAAAGTTACAACCAGTTAAAACTAATTACAAATATTTAAAAGTTATTTTTAAATAAACAACAACAAAAAATGTACATTGACTGGCATGTAAGTGTCTGTCAATACGCTAGTAATAATAATAATAATAATATAATTAATTCACTAATAGATAAAAGGAAAATTTAATTAACCACTTGATTGAAACAACACAATATATATTGTTTTTATGATAAAATACATATTACTCCTTTGTAGTATATGACATTTTCAATTTATTTTTTTAAACTATTTTTGTTGTCACTAAACTCCCTTAGAGTATAATTTTAAATGAAAACTAATATTTTCAGTTAAATCAAACGGTAACAACATTTAAAACATATTCCGGAGAGATTTAGTGACAAAAAAAATAGTTTAATAAAGTAAGTTGAGAATGTCATATACTATAAGGGAGTAATGTATATTTTATCCAATCATATAATACCAAGTCATGTGATTTAACTGAAAATGTTAGTTTTCATTTAAAACCATATTCTAGAGAATTTAGTGATAAAAAAAATTGAGGAAATAAGTTAAGAATATCATATACTACAAGAGAGTAATGTGTATTTTACCTTATTTTTATTACATATAAAGTCTTGCAGGTCTAAAAAAATTGGATGAGACAAAATTTGAACTTATAACATCAAAGTACACCACAACGAATGAATGAATAATCAGTTCATTCACAAGAAGCACAATACCTTGTGAGGTAGTAATTTTTTATTTTTTTGCATGCAATATATCGCAGGTAAGTAATTTTGATCAGACATTAATTTTATATGATAAATCATATTGCACAAAGATTATTGACTTATCATTTATGATCATTTTATCTACAATCATTAGTTTATAACTCTCATTAATTAATATATGAGTGTCCATAATATTAAAAAAAAAAGTAAACATACATTTGGTCATCAAAAAATACAAGTGTAATTACTTTTAATAATAAATACATCAAAATAATCATTTAATGTTAATTTTTAATATCAAATTGTTTCTTTAATGTCATTTTTTGACATAAAATTTGTCCTCTAAATAAGTCAATTTGATATCAAAATTTAATATTGAATGATCATTTTCATGTATTTATTATTGGAAAATAAAACTGATGACTCATATATTTTTTGAATACCAAAATATATGTTTATTTACTCAAAAAAATAAAAACACGTTAATTAACTCAAATTTAATAATATTTAGAATAAAGTTATTTGTGAAGGATGTGGAATTCACAAAATATGAAATCATTTGTCTTTTTTTATTTCTAAACAGATAGAGTCACTTCGATCACTTTAAAGAAAGAGTCTTAATTATACCTATAACTATAAGACCAAAAAAGTATGGGTTATAAATTATCAGAAAAAAGAATTCATAAAGATGCACATTTAAAAAAGATTATGAAACTTATAACTCATATTCAATAATACATAAATAAATAACTCTTATTTTCTTTCAGAAAAGAAATTACTTATAGTGTGTTTGGATTAGTTTTTTTTAGCTTCAAAATAGCTTATAATCAAAATTTTTAAGAGAGAAATTTATAAAAAAAATTATTTTTAAGTGTAAAATAATCAAAAATAAACATGTTATTAACCCCTCTTTTACGTTTTTTTTATTCTTCCTTTCTCATTTAATTTTCGGATGTCATCATGAAAGGTTATTTTTCTTGGATCTACATATTGAACACGAGGGTTGGATGTGGAAAGCTACATGAGTCATGGTTCTCCTTGACATAATAATAATAATAATAATAATAATAATAATAATAATAATAAACATAATAATAATAATAAATATAATAATAATAAACATATTAATCATAATATTTATAATAATAAACATAATAATAATAATAATCATAATAATAATAAACATAATAATGTTAATAATACTACTACAATACAGGAAATGTGTAGAAACCAGAAAGCTCTCTCTCATATTTATGTGTATGATATTGATAAGATAAATGGAAATTTTATAAATGTGTATTTTTGTACGCGTATATAATTGTAAACTATATATATATTAATTTATATATATATTTTAAATTGATTGTGTATAATTTTGAAAGTACATTTAATAGTAAAAAAATTTATTATATATCTATAAACGAATACGTGATGAGTTGAAAGAGGGTATTGCTAAAAATTACTATAAACCTTAAAACTTAAAAGGGGCAGTTTGGATCAACAACCTTTTGTCCAACTTGATGCTTGACTTGACCAAATGTAAGTAAGACAGGGACATGGAAATTGGAATCAATTCTGAATAGTGGTAGCAGGTTAGATTTGCACCAATTCTTCCGAGGAAAAGTGAGATATACAGTTAGCACCATCAATGACATGAGCTAGCTACCCTCTTCATTGAAATTTAAAGCTATTGAGCGATCTTTTTCTTCATTTATTTAGCCCTGGCTATTATAGCAATATATTTCGTTATAGTAAATCATGTGACAATATTAATTATTCATCAATTACTTCAATTCTAAGCAGACCATAAAGGATATAAAGGTAACTCAAAAGCTGTAGTTATAGTGACAATAATTTAAATCACTTCAGAAACTACTTGATTCCGCTTTGTCTGTATTTTAATTTTTTTTTTCTCTCCCTCTTTACACTAAGTCTTGGACCTATAATGAGGGGGGAAAAACCCATTAACATTGGCTATAAATAACATTTCAATAACTCAATTGAAAATAAAAAAATAATGTTTTTCTTGAAAGATACACATTTTTTTAATGTGGTCTCTTAAAATTTAGTCTTATCCATTAATTCCTCAAAATTTTAAATTATCTTAATTTGATCCTTTTATTCATATTTTGTGTACCTTCTGTACATTTTTTGTACACCTTAATAACTATGGTAGAATTAAATTGAAATGAATTAAAACATTCAAGAAATCAAATGATAAAATAAAAATTTGAAGGATCAAATTGAGAAGTAATATTTTGAGGATAAAAATAGTAGGGTTTTTTTTTCAGTTGAAAGGAGGAAAAAAATAAAAAGGAAATATATGCATATTAATTTTAGGGCAATATTATATAAATTATACTTTACACATATTTTTATATTATTAGATTTATTTTTAGTTATACGCAGTGTTACATAAAATTTGTTTTAATAAATTCAATTATAATTTAATATGACTGTGCACATTTATTTTTTCTTTTTATGTTTTTAGAGGTAGGAAAATGAGATGGGACATGATTATATATAGTATATACATATAGATAAATCCCAAAATGAAACAGAATGAAGGAGGCAATATTTTTAACGATATTGTTCTCTCATTACATTGAACTTCACTCTAATTTCACCCTTTGATTTTTGGGAAAAGTTTGTCATAAGAAGGGGTTCAATGATGGCTTCTAATTTCTTATGAAATTTCTATCTAAACCAGCTGGAAGTGAAGCTTGACGGGTTTTGAAATAAGGCAATTGTGTATGGACAGTATAAGCATACCAAATATTTTACTTTTCCACTTATGGCTTGCAGTTACACAGCTCTTGGTGATAAAAGGGGAGGTTTCTTAACCTCTTCAATGGAAAATCTGTGGATTATCTGCCTTTTGTAGACCGCAAATCTGTGAAAAGCTTGTAGCTAGTTTGGGGCATGAACTCGGCATTTCAGGGCTCATTTTGGGAGACAATAAAGTGGTATTACTTAAGCTAGCTGTCTGAGCAAAGGCAACCAGCTCCAGGATTGGGAATCATTATGGTGGGCATTCAAAAGGCAGCAAGACCGACTGGTTTTCAGATTCTTTAGTTCTAATTCTAATAGTCAATTAATCATACATGTAATAGGCCATAGTTATTACAATAGCTAAAGGAGAATATTGCAGGGGAGGGAGTGTCCGAGGAGGGTCCTCCAATGAACAGCTTGACCTTTTTCATAGAATGAAATATAAAAACTAATTTGTTTGATCCTCTGTTGAGAAAATACTTGTTAACTCTTCTATTCACATTCTCTTCTTACTTTCCTGTCAAATGAGCATCAGTGCCTAACTATGGCTATATATGATGACTATATAACTGTGTTGGCTTCGGAAAACAAAGGGTCACCAAACTCTTATTTGAACTGTTTTTAAGTAGACACTTAATACATAAGCATTTTGCACTAGTAGGTAAAAATTTCAAAATGAACATAGGATGATAGGATATCTAAAGCACTTAAAATAAGATAGGATGTCTAAGAACATAACGATTTTAGATTTTTAAATATTATTGACAAATGGGTGACTCTTCTGCCTTTCACGTGACTAAATCATCACAACCCATTGAAAAAGTATCTAAGTATTCCTTTCAGAAGCTGTCCATTATCAGCTTGAGTACAAATAAGTATTTTAAGAAGATTTCTCTTTCTCGAATGAAGAATAGACTATCAAATTGATCATTTGTTGCATGTGGGAATGATTGAAAATAATTTGAAAACAAATCTAAAACCTAGTGGCAAGTATTTTGTTGGCAAGATTAAGACCTTGTGACAAGTATTTTGCAGGCAAAACTCTAGGCTTCTTCCAGCTGGGATTTTAATTTGTTATGTGAGGATTCAAGAGGCATAGTGTTTAGGCTGATCCACACTTGAAAATTGAAATGCTAGGACTTCTAGAGCACTGACTAAACAAAACTTGTAAAACACAAAAGCAAATAAAAGAAGAAAAAAAAAGGTAAGATTAGCTGCTTGTGTATATACGGTCGTCCTCCACAAAAGTAGACATGTCAATTCAATTATTGCAATCCCATAGCTGTCACAGTTTAACACCATAAAGCATGCCACGTTTCGGTGGGTGTCACATGTCAAAACAGCAGAACTCCAATGAGATGAATTTGTAATCTATAAAATCTGGGTATGGGTTTTAACTTTGTATTCTTTTTATAAAATAGTTACAATTAACTTTTTATCCATTGCAAATGCTCTCTGTTTCCTTTTTGGGCAGGTAGATGATTGACAATGTAAATCTATATAACAAAACATTATTACTTGAATCAATAACTATTTACTGGCCAAAAAAAATCAATAACTATTTTTTATTTTCTATAATTTAATCATTTTATAGTAAATTAAATATCCTAAAATTAAAGAAAGTTGTTTTTTCATAAATAAAAAAATCAGTGTGAGTGTGAGAAATTGTACAATATTCAAATTTAAAGTGAAGTATTATTTGAAGACTTTAACTTTTTATGATTAAGAAATTCAGGGATTAAATTTTTATTATTATCAATTAAGAATATCAACTTTATTGAAAATATTTTTATTAATATATATATATATATATATATCTAACTTGATATATGAAAAAATTTATAATGAACAAAATACATGACATACATGACTTAATTTTTTTTCAATTGATATATAATATCAAAATAATTTTTTATTAAGGTTGAGATCCTTAATTAGTTACCACAATTAAATTGAGGCCGTTAATTGATATGTTTTAAAGTTGAAGTACTTAATTGATAAATTTTAAAATTGAAATCCTTAATTAATTATCACAATAAATTTTGATGTCATTTTATAGCACTTTTCTCTTCAAATTTATAATGCTCTCGTACTTATGTTCCTATCTATCTCTATGGAATGGATCTCGGTCTGAAATGGTTTATGGATAGGATTATTCACATGAGAACATACACATATATACTATGTAAAAGACTTTTATATAAAAAAATAAAAAATAGAGATAATATTTATGAAAAACGTTTAAGAGTGTAAGCTGGACCAAACATCATTTGATTACAATACAAAAAAATTGTTTAAGAGAAAAATACTAGAAAAACAAAATGACACATCACACATGTAATATTATATAAATTGTTAAAAATGTTAGTTGGCTTGATTAATGATTTTTTTTTGTACATTGAATATGGATATCTGAGATTAAATCTTATCTTCATCATAAATTTTTTTAAAAATAAATAAATAATGTTATCTCGTTGTATAATCTATACATATTAATAAAAAGCGAATAAAAAATATTAAGATTAAAGTATAATAAGATTTGAATATAAATAGATAAATGATTTGAATATTAAAGTATAAATTCTTCAAAATTCAACTCTTGAATATTTTGAATATCTATATTTATATACTATTATATAAAATAGAATTGATGTAATTTGGACAAATATCACGTGTCACTGATATATACATTTTTTTTTTCATTCAAATTCTTGCTCATTTTGTATTTAGACATGTTGTGTCATGTGTCACTCATTCATGGTTTTGAAATTGAATCTTTAAATTTTATTTGTTGTGTTTAGACATGGTAAGATTGTGGTTTTAAAATTTTATCATGAAATTCCTTTAATATTGGTGAAATTCCAATTATCTATTTGAATCTTAATTCTATCTATTATTTCTTTGAATATTAATGAAACATCTACTTAATTTCGTTGTCAACACAACAAGATTAAGAATCAAATATACATATCTTTACTCTTTGACCACTTCAACAACACTCTTTAATCAAGATTATGAATTCAATAAGTATTTAATATTTATTTTTAAATAATTAAAAAAATTATCAAATTGATTATTAAAAGAATTTATAATTTTTTCAATAGTAAATAATCAACGATTTAGTGTTGAAAATTTTAAATTCTATACTTAAAATTAGTTTTCATAATTAATTGAATATAATCGAATTGAATTTTAAAACTTAAAAATCATAAGAATTTAATAATATATAAAAATAGTATAAATAGGTTATGTAATTTATATTCTATTATATAAAACACAATTCATGCAAGTGACATCGATACCACGTGTCACTTACACATAAATTTTATTTCCTTCAAATTTTTATTCATTTGATATAGTCTTATTTTTCATGTATCCAAAATTTATTTTAAAAAGTTCAAATTCAATTCAAATTTTAATTATTTTTTATTTTATTTAAGTGATAAATTTAATTATTCTAACTTTTCAAATTTTATACTAATTTCAATACTAATTACTTATTTACCTATTAATAAGTATGATTAATGAAAATCATATATCGTAGCATATTCAAATTATTAATTTTTTAAAATTAATTAAAATTTAATTATATATATATTTATCTATTATAATGATCAAATAATCCAATAAATATTTAATTTGAAATATTTTTAACCTTAATTAATCAAATACTTCTGGTTTTATATTCTTCTAGATATTATTATTTATTTATTTTTTTGCATAAATATGATTTATTTTTTATTAAAAAACACAAAAATAAAAAATAAATTATAATTCAAAAAAATTGTACATATCTAATATAACAAATCTGTAAATCACACGTGTAATAAAAATGATCGGCCTCTCTGTCCCCCGCATCTCAAATCCATATGTGGATCTGTAACTGCATCCACGAATGTTGGGCTTCTAAACGAAGCAGGTGACCCTCAATTTGTGCCCAAATAACCAGAACGTCCTCGTGCGCCCTTTCATTTTACGCAGATGCCACGTTATATGATCATATTTACAAAAAAAATAAATTTAAATTTTTATCACTTATTTGAGTACTGTAAGATATACGAAAATTTTAAGGCCACATGTTTTCTTTTGTTTGCGTGCGTAAGTTAGGTATCTTCTCGTACAAAAAGCAAGAGATGAAATACAATTAGACATCTAAAGTGAAGACTTAAGGATCGAATTCGGAACAAAATGTTTAAAGTAACTAAACTCCTTTCATTTAAATCAACACATACCACATGTTGGTTTTGATATGTAAAAAGACACGATCAGATTTTATATATCTTATAATCAAATGTATCTTATAATTATAAATAAGTGATGAGCATTTAAATAAATAGAATTATCAGTTTTGAATGGAGAGAAATGACACTACCCTTTTTTACGTTTGAATTCAAAACCTAGATAGGCTCAACTAGTTTGTTATTATAAATCAAAATTCTAGCTACGATAGAAGAGTTTGTTAGTTTTGATATGATTTCCTGTATATTCGGAAACAAACTTATCTTGTGTACATGAATCTGATACACTCTGTATAATACTTAACACTCATGAACGAAATCAATACAAAACTCTGCAAACAACAATGATAGAGACATCAGTAAGTGCTCAATCTTACTCGACAGCTTTGTCTCAATGACTTGGAGATATTCACCGTTATCTTTTTTTTTTTTTCAATCTGTGAAGTATGAAATATGATGACAACGCAGGGCCCAGTTGAAGGGAAGAGTGACACGGTGCCTGCACCCTTCCTTTGGGCGAGCGATCAACGAGTCACTGTCCACAGCCTAAACTATCTGTTGCAGAGGGAAATCATCACTATAACGGGTGAGGTGCAGTGCAAGATATGTGAAGCAAGGTTTGAAATTGGGTTTGATCTTAAGGAAAAATTTACTGAAGCTTGCAACTTTATTGTGGAGCACAAGAGCAGCATGCGTGACAGGGCTCCCAAAGAATGGATGCTTCCGAAGCTTCCAAGTTGTAAGCATTGCGCACAAGAAAATTGCGTGAAACCCATCATGTCGGAGAAGAAGAAGTCAATCAATTGGCTGTTCTTATTGTTGGGACAAATGCTGGGTTGCTGCCACTTTGGAAGATTGAAGTATTTCTGCAAGCACACCAACAACCCCATAACTGGTGCCAAAGATCGGCTCCTCTTCCTAACAGCTTGATCCTAATGGGCCCTTTGATCCTTAATTTAGCTAGTCTCATCTGACAAAAAAGGTTAGGGTGAACGCAAATGAATTTGCCACTTCACATTTTATTTCACCTTCTCATGCACTGCATTCATTTTCTGGGTTGTCTCTACTTCTTTTAGGCCACGCATTCTTTTCGTACTTTCTCATTCATTTGCATTTATGTTTTGTTTTCTTTCATTTATGGCTGGACCCACACATATTCCCCTGGGTTAATAGTATTTGTGAGAGTTCATGGTTTAGAGGTTTGACTTTGAATACTGAACTATGTTATGCTACTCACTGCCACTTAATTTTATTTTTTTTTAATTAATTTTGTTCAAATTCAAAAGTGTAATAGTTATGAACTTTCCTAAGTATTAGCTATAATTACTCCAAAAATTGAACCTTTAGCTAAACACATGGAATTAGAACCACTTACCAGGTTGTTGGTTGGTCGCTAAAATGTTAATTATGAATAAAATTAGAAAGCCGTTTGGTGCTAAATTATATATAACAAATATTAGCAAACAAAATATTACCACATAAAAAATATATTAGCGAACAAAATATGTAAGAAGGTTGTGTGTGGCGATGACTAGTCTAGCATCATTATAATTCATCTCTTGTATATAAGGTATGAAACCCCCCAATCCATACCGTCCAACCATGCTCAAACCTTTGTCTCACACATTATCTGCTTCTATTCCCAAAATTGTCCACAGGCCACAGAAAGCCAAATGCTGTGCCACCATTTTGGTTACCGTTTGAATAGATTTATTGAACAACAATCCTATTCATCTACACAAACCCCTAGATAGCAAGGCTGGTTTCCTCGAGCTTTCACTGTATTTCAGAAGAATGCCCCTTAATTTGGAAGAAAAGATAACAAAAATATTTTATAGTTTATCACTTTTAATTTGAAAAGAATCTTAAAAAATCATTATTTCTTATTTGTGAATCATGTAACATTTACATGATTGAACATATGAACCAAGCCAACAATCAATCAGTCAATAACATGTACAAGAAAGAGCCCAATTGGTTAAGATCATTTAAGACAAAAAAAATAAAATAAAAGAAAAAAAAATCATAGTAATTACAACTTGCCGCGTATTCTGCGAGTGACCTAGGCAAGAACAAAAATGAAATAGCTATTGCTATAGATGCTTGTTTACCTTTCCAATCTGATGTGTGTAATTTAATTTCTTGCGGCCGAGACTAACGTTTCTGGACTTGACAGGAAGAAAGTTAAACTGAAAAAAATTAGCTCGTCAAAAGAATGAAACGATTAAATATGCTTATATTATGTGTATCACCTCAGTTATCCTCAATAGTTAACTCCTGAATTCGTCCACTGACCTATACTTTTCCAACCCAGTTAGGGCAATTAATGGGGTTGAATCACATGGAGTATAGGATTAGAGTTGAAGAGACTTCGGCCTCATACAGAAGTATGGCAAGATATGCTGGTGAAGAAGCCTGCCGCGTTTCTTAATGGAAAATCTCCGTCAAAAAGCTTGACAAACATTTATTTGAAATAGCAAAGCGTGGCCAACGGGTGTTGGATCATTTTCTTGGACTTTCCACTCATGCTGGTTATGACTTGTGTTCAAATTTAAGATACACTCGTTAGCAGGTAATCTGTAATTGTTGGATTAAGCATTTACCACTTGGCCAAAAGCTATAACTAATGGTAAGGGTGAAACTTTATTTTCTTATAGTTTCTCAAAACTGCATCAAGTATTAAGGGGTTGCACTCATTACAGGTGCCATAAGTCGAGATGTTAAGCCCATGAATCTTAAGGTAGATGCTGACCAAATAAAGCCAATAATAATTGCATCATAAATTCTTACTAAGGTTGGTGGTTTGTCATAGTTTTGAGCTGAGGATGAGTTTTTTCTTCATCTAAACTTTTATTTTACCAAAAAAAAAAAAGAAGAAATAGCAAAGTGTGAGATTGAATTTGGCCAAATTTAGATAGTACTTGAAGAAAGCCTACAAGAAGGCAAGAGATGAGTTTATGAGTAGTAAGGAAGAACAAAGACCTTGAATCTTAGAAACTATTCAAATTATTAAGTATTTATACTTTTGTTTTTTAAGTGTGAAATTTCATTTTTAGAATTTTAAAGAAATTAGATTTTTAAGCTGTACAAGTTCTATTTTGTTCTCAATTGATACTCTTAATGAAAAACTACGAACATATATACATCCAATATTTTATAAGTAAACAATGCACATTTTAAATGGTTCTAATTCTAATGCCTAGCCCTATGACCTTGAAGTAACCAAAATGTGCTGATGTCCTTTTTCAATACAATTAATTTTTTCTTTTTTGAATGTGACACAAAGCATTTTACGCGTCATTAAACGAATGTGATGTATGAAAGAATATCTGAATTTATGTAAGTTTTATGGTTTGGTTGCTTTTCACCGGCCAGCAGTCATTATTCCAAATCTTTAGACACTTGGCTTTGAGCCACCGGTTGCAACACACATCATATTCACCAGCCAATGCTTTTGGTAAGTTTGGTAGAGAATTATAACCGATCATCTGAATGCGGTATCAATTTTGAAATTTAAACACTTCTTGTGAGAGTTTTCCAAAAGACCGCACAGGTACTCATCTTCTTTGAAACATTTTACTTGCAAGATATTGTATTGTTTCATATATAAATTTTGCCTAATCGGGTCATTTGTAGATGACAAATTCAGTAGTGCGCTACCCTGCGCTGTAAAACTCAGTGTCGTGTATTTATATATTCATTCTGACGTTTACCAAAAAAATATATTCATTCAGTACAAAAAGAAAAAGGAAAACGACAGAGAAATCAAGACAATGGAATTATTTCATGAATATCATTTCTCGAAGAAAATAATATTAATAAAAAACTTTTACATGTATAATCAATGAATTGGGCTCCCATCCTATTGGGCAAAAACTATTTTTTTTGACTGACAAAGAAATGATGTGTTCTCTAAATTTTTGGCAAATATGAAGTTGGAATATTAATTCCATAGTTTTACGTCAATATCGGTCAAGTCTAGATAGGACAAAAATGCAAGCTGAGGATGTGAGTACAGCTGCAGCGAAACAAGCAAGATCAAGCCCTGTGACTAAGGGAATATCCTTGAACTTCTCCAATAGTCCCACCTGAAGAATCATCATCACGGCATGCCCAATCTTCGACTTCGCCTGCGCAATTGATTGCATCCCTACCCACCTTGGGGGTGACTGAAAATTGATTACATCATAAAAAAATCATTTTCAGAAACTCATGTAATGATGTAATTATTAGCTCCTTAATCATAGTTATAATTGAGATTTGAGACAGAAAGTTTCCAAAATGAATGCTACCTTCATATGGAAGAGACCAAACAAGTTTGATCCACAAAGCCATGGTTCTTTTTCTTTCCTAGCAGTATTTGATCCCACAAACATGACGTACAAACCCACCCCAAATGTGAGCAAGGCAGTTCCTACCAAGAACATGTCTGCAAGAAAAGATGAACACATGCATTCTATTAATTTTGTCAGAGTAGAACAGTCAGAATGTACAAGAAACTAGTTATGGACAGGTTCAGTCTCAAACAAACCAATGGCTTCGATAAGTAGATGCATCACATGTCCTTGATCCAATTCCAACCTTTGAGACAACGTATGAAAATAATTTGCATATGACTCGATAACAAGAAAGCAGCCCTGCATTTAGGAAGCCACATGTTTTTATCACTATGAGAATTTTCATTCTCTGTCTTCAAAATAACGAAAACAAAAAGTAAAAGGAAATAGTGGAGAAGGCTTCATTTACCTCAGCAAAACACAATACGGAACCAAGTAAAGATCCTGCTACGGCGAACAATGTAAAAAATCTGCAATCGATTATTACCTGCACGAGTAAAGCTATATTAGCATATAACTATATCTTGGGGAGGCATTGAGCCTTACCATAGGCACACACACCATCGTTGTTGGACTCACCGCATTTACCGTATGACCATGTGAATACACCATGGCCATGGATCATAACTAACAACATTACTGCCTTATCAGTAACTAGGTATAAGTATAATTAAGACGGCAATATCATTGGTTGTGGCCTAGGATAATGTTGGGGACTAAGTTCACATTAGAATTTCTCCTATAATAAGCATATAGTGCCTACACGATAATTAGTCATATCTCAAATCATTCTTAAACAAAAAATTTATTAATGGAGAGCAGAAGAACGAGTAGAAATGAAAGGATAAATATGGACATATTATATAAAAGTACCCTTTCAATGAGCATCTGGGGTTGTAAATTTTTCCATGGCTTCCTTTTGACAGCCGCCCGCAATAGAACCAGCATAGCATTGCTTATACTTGCTATTAACGCGGCTAAATCTGACAATCTTTGACGAACCAGTGGTTGTGATGTGGTTATGTGGTCCGTGGCAACCGCCGATGCCTTCACGACCACCTTTGGTTTTCTTTCTCCTTTCCCAGAAGCTATGTTAAGATCTCCATTCAAACTGGCCCTGCTTTGGTACCTTACACAATTCAGAAACGAAGAAGAAGAAGTAGAAGAAGAAGAAAGCTGAATTGGCTTAGAGGCGCGCAACAAGCTAGTGGTTGCCATTGTTGGGGACACAATATTGAATGAAATTTGGTCCAATATTCCAATTTGAATTTAATGGTATAGGCGGCGGGTCTCTTATATACCACACATATATGCATGCATCATGCACACGAAGGAGACAGAAGATTCGAGGTATATTTAGCTGAGTTTGGACATAAGCTGAACTTTTGAATGGACTGAAACTTGAGTAAACTCTTACATGCTAATTCTAGTTTTTCGAGCGTGTGGGTCCCCTTGCGTTCTACAACGTTCACGTGTCCGGTGTCTTATTAGTATCTTTGTGGAACTTTTTATTGGGCATTTCATTTGTTCTGTTGTTCTCCTTCGTGGTAGCCGCCATGTTGCACCCAAGACTTTTCGTTACTGTTTTACGGGTTTCCCAAGCCAAAGAAGACATGGAAACTGTTTTGGAGTTTTTTGTTACATTTCTGCGCATGCGCTTCATGGACGGCCAATATTGTTCAAGGACACATTTGTACATTTGTGGGCAACCCACCTACTTGATTGGTTTAGTTAGCCAACGTAGTCCAATAGGTTACCGTCCATTTCCCTGTTGTTTCTTCTATCTGACTTTAGCATGCTCAAGGATGATAATTATTATGTTTGGTTAACTAAAATTTTTTTCGGGAATGACTCCAATCACTGGCAACAGTAGCCGATGTCGTCTATAACCGTTAACCTTTAGAGGCAGCAGACGTGGCTGGATTCCGGTGACTAGGGCGGTGACTTAAGTCGTCGAATTCCAGTGACCGGTATGATGGCTAAAATCGTCGGTTATTGTTAGCCGCCGCCGGTTTACGGTGGTTAAATTTCGGTGACTATCACGGAAGCTGAAGTTTCCGACCACCGTCAATTGGAGGCAGTGACGGAGGTAGCCGGATTCCAATGATTGGCCGTCGTGGACAATGGTCGATGGTGGCCGATGGCGGTCACCGACAATAATATGACGGTTGTTGGTTAATGACATGTCAATAGAAGGGTACATATTTTGGACATTTCACATGGTAAAAATATTCTCATGCCATGGGAATGTTGCAAATCTACCTCCCTCCATGGGAATGAAAGTGTGAGAATGTTGGTTAAAAATCATTCCCGATAATCATTTTATGATGGGAATATTTTTTCAAAACTTATACCAAACATAGGAATCCAACATTCTTATGTAAGGATTCCCAGAAATGAAAAAACAATCCGCAAACCAAACACTCCGTAAAAGGAATCTAGATTTGAAGTTGTGAAAATGATTCTTGCAGCTTGTTTTGAGTTATATATATATATATATATATATATATATATATATATATATGAGTAAATTATACTTTACTATCTTAAGGTTTGTCAAAATGACTGTAAACCCCAATCTTGATAATAAATTACACTACACCTCATTTTATTTTTTTGTTTAATTGTTGACTTAATACCGTTAATTATCTAACAAAATTTAATTATTATTAGTTATTAGTGAGCTATATATTACAACAAAATTAAATTTTTTAAAGAATATTTTTATTATTTTTTATTTACAAAATAAAGTTGGATTCTTAATATAAAAGTGAAAGTGATATAATTTGATAAATGTTAAGAAAAAAAACATAATTTATATATGTATTTATTTTACTCTAACAAATACATAATTGATATATTACCTGCTGATATTATTTTTTTTTAAAAAAATATTGTACTATCCTTTTCTTATTTTGTTCCTTTATTGAGTTCTCAAGTTTAACTATTTCTAAACAAATATAATTTATTTTACCTATGAAAGACATAAATTATCATCATATCTTTCAAAAAAAAATAAGAATAATAAAAATACATGTTTAAGTAAGTTTTGCAGGATCTTCTGTTATAGAGCAAATGTGGAGACAAATTACCCTTTATGACAGAGATAAAAACGAATTTGTCTTCGTTTAATAAATTGGAATGGAGTTGGATCAAGATCCCCATTCCTGTGGGACCTCGTTAAATAAATATAAAATACTCTTAGTTTAAAAACAAAAAATATGTAATATTTGTATGCATTAATAATCTTAAATTTGTAGGTATATAAGTGATTGTAATATATATATATATATATATATATATATATATATATATATAGACACACACCACAAATATTATATCTTTGTTTGTGTTTAAATGTTCCAAAATATATAATATACTAGTATTAGTTGAATATTTAGATTTGAATTTATTAAAAAATATTACTTATTTTTAAGATTTCATGTTGTTGCATGTTGGAAAAAATTGTGTAACTTTGAAATTTTATGTTTCTAGATAAGATTGTGGTTTGTGATGCTAGAGAAAAAAATCTTGGTAAATAAAGAAGAAATTATAAAAATTAAAGGAATGAAAAATATAATTTGAAGAATGATCTTTACTTATAAATAATTGAGTTAGAGGACTCAATAAAAAAAATTAAAACGAGAAAATAATAGTACAATATTTCTTACATAATAGATATCAGGGTACATTAATTATTTGGTAGAGTGATATAATATTTGTAAAATTATATTTCTTTCATTTTTATCTTAAGAAAACTAATAACTTGATTTTGTAAAAAATGAATTGTAAGATTAAGCTTAAAATTTTTCATTGTAATATAGAGTTTATAAATAATTAATAATACATGACTTTATTATTATTTTTTGAAATAATTAACGGTCTTAACTCAACTATTAGTTAAAGATTAAAAATGAGATGAAGTATAATTTATCGCTAAGTTTGAATTTTATATCATTTTGATAAATTTCAAGGTAATGGAATATAATTTATTTTATATATTAAATTAAAACATTATTATATAATAACTAGTTTTGTTAAGCTAAAAATATGAAAGAAATTAACAACTTTCAATTCCATTTATAGAATGTACTTTCTTTTTGCCGTATTTTAAAAATCGGTCTAACTTGACCGGTTTAATCAATTAGGCTGTGAATTAAGTGTCTTATTGTTTTTTATTCAACTAAAAAATTGAGAGAGCCTGCAATTCAATCACTAAAAATAAGATAAAATCGATATAAAATCAAAAATCAAAAATCATCCATTCAATTATTAACAAATTTTAAATCTATTTTTTTATTTTTTTAAAAGAAGTTTCAAACACTGAACAAGTCAGAAACGAGACACTTTTGCTAGGTACCCAAGACAACGATGGAGATTGTTGGGGACTTGACCAGTTGAGTGACTTGATTGGATTCATTTGATCGACTCTGCGAATTGCACAATTCAGGCATTTTCTGTGGTTGTTTTTCATCCTAGATTTGGTTCGAATTTGCGCAACCCGAATGAGAGAAAGACATGATTTTTTTTCTAATTTTTGTACATACATGGTTTCAGTAAATTTCACTTGGGTTGCGATGAGATATGTACCACCCAAACATGAAAAGACACATAAATTGCAATTTTTTTGGGCTTTTTTTTTCCTTTAAAAACTTGATACAAGAGCTTATATCGTACGGGTGATTTTAGTTGCTGGAAGATGCTACTTGGCATGTGAAATATGACCTTTCTTTGGATAAAAAATTAGAAAAATACTACTTTCAGCCTTTCTTTCTATATAGAATTCAGCTAAATGGCATGCACCCACTTTTATATATATATATAAACCACTCTTCTCATTAGATATGCTCTATATACGGGAACATATCTAGTGAGAGGAGTGATTTATTGTGAGAGTGAGAAGAGCAAATCTTGACCATTAGATCATCCATATATGGTCAAGATTAGAAGTTACTTAAAGGTCACATGACCATTTAAGAAAGTCACATGACTTTATGTTTTAATCTTGACCATACATAGATAATCCAATGGTTAAGATTTACTCCTCTCACTCTCATAATAAACCACTCCTCTCATTAGATATGCTCCATATACATATATATATATATATGTATATATATATATGTACATATATATATATATATATATATATATATATATACATATATATATTATACTGGTGCGAACACCAATCGTGTCGGTTAAACCTTTTTTTTTTTTAATTTTTTAGTTCAATCAATTTTTAATTTTTTTTTTTGCTAACTTATAGAATACATTTCCTTGAACAATACATGAGACAAATGATATATTGTGTTTGGAAAATGCTAAATTTCACGAAATGAAATCACTTACGAATTATGTGACATGTTATCTCGGTATTTGATTTACAAAACCCCCTTTTTTTTATTTTTTTTAATCTCTGTCTATTCTTATTACTGTTTCTCATCTGATTGGTCATTAATTAAAGTTTCGTAATACTTTTTGTAAAAATAAATTCGTGCTATCTAGCACCGCTGATTTTGCTTTTATTGAAATCCTTTAATTTTAACATATCATCTGTCCATCATAAATTACTACATTAATACTTTTCTGCACATAAAGAGTATAACTTAGAAGGACTCCTAACACCACATACATTACGAGAAATTCCACAAACAGGGATCACAAGCGAAAAAGCAAAAATCTTCTCTTTTATTATCCAAGGAACCCATAAATATGACAAAATCTTTGAGAGGAAAGCCTTAGAGGAAAGCCTTAGATATATGGGATGGTTGTCTTTATAAGGAAAAAAGTCCAGTTTCAGAGTGCTTAAAACATACATTTATCAACTGTAAAAAAAAAAAAACATATATTTATCAAGATAGCCTAAAAAATATTTTTTATACGTAATTTTTATTTCATATTTTTGGGATAATTTTTAATTTAGTCCATAAGAAAATTTTGTTTTTCCTGCTAGTCTATGTTATACAGAAACTTTCCTTTCAGTTTCAGGTCCATAATGCCATAAGGTTAAGAATTCTATTCTTACAGTTGTAACTCTACCATGTACTCATTTGTATTTTTATTTATAATTGTGATTTTGTTAAAAAATTTCTCAAAAGTTGCATTGTAAATATAAACATAAAAAATTCAATGCAGAGTTTGTAATTCCCTGCATAGGAATATAGAATTTTCCTACAAAAGAATGTAGTGTTTGTCTTAAAAATTTATAGCTCAAAGACTTTTTTTAAAAATAGAAAATCTAAATCTAAAATAAAAAAAGGCAAAAATATACATTTTGTCTCTTAATTTTGCTTTAGATTTCATTTTCGTTCCACAATTATATTTTATTTTATTTTTGTCCTAAACCTTTTCAAAACCCACCAAATTTGTCATAATTGCTAACATTGTTAGAAATATTAACAAAATTTGTTGATGTGACCTCTTATGTGAGCACAAATACATAGTTGACATTGTCTAGTTAAGATTTTTTTTTCCGAAATAATGGTTAAGGATGAATTTGATGAGTTTTGAAAAGATTTGAGACAAAAATGAAATGTAAAGTTAAAGGATGAAAGGTAAAAAATCTCCTATAACAAGTCATATGCATAATTTTCTTTTTAAATTTCTCTATTTGTGCATTAATTAAAATAATTATGCATTTCACACACACACACATATATATATTGATTATTAAAAATCACTTTAAATTAATTTATAAAAAAAAATTTGATTTGATATTAATATTTAAGTTGATTTGTATTCATAATTATGAAACTCAGATCGGTTATTGAGTAGAGATAAAGACTATTTTAGTGTATTACTAGTTCAACCAGTAAGTCACTAGTCAAACAATATAAAATTAAATTAATACATGAATATTTAATAAAAATAAAAAAATACATTAAAATAATATTCAGAAATAACTATTTAATTTTTACAATACAAAAATTTTAAGAGAAAATTATGCATAAAAATTTATTATAGGAAAAATTTCACTTTTCATCCCTTAACTTCATTATGAGTTTTATATTTATCCAACAATTATATTGTTTCATTTTTGTCCAAAATCTTTTCAAAACTCATTAAATTAGTCCCCAACTGCTAATTCAAAAAAGAAAAATAAATTTAGTTTGGACAATACCAATTACGCACTTGTGTCCATATAAGATGCCATGTGAGCAAATTTTGATAATATTTTTAACGGTGTTAACAGTTATGATTAATTTGGTAGGTTTTGAAAAAATTTAAGATGAAAAATGAAATAAAATATAATTGTAGAATAAAAATGAAATCTAAAGTAAACGTAAGGAACAAAAAAATGCCTAAAAAAAATACAGAGGAGTATATGATTGATCACAACTTTAATTAATTGAAGACAAATTTTATATTGATAATGAATCAAATTTAAATTTATAATTAATTTTACACTCGTGCGATGCACGAAATTATAAATAAAGAAATAAAATAAAATAATTAAAATACTAGTCTTGTTTCCCAAGTCTTCGATACTCAATCTAATCAAATACTCTACTATTATGAAATCATAATTATTAAAAAGAAACTTTATTTCCAAGCAAACAATTAAATAAATATGAGTGAATTTCTCAACATATTTCTCAAGTTCTTTTCATTTTCAAATACCTTTTTTTTTGGTGTCATTATCTATCACTATTGTTTTGGAGAGCAATGGAGGCATTGATGGTAGCTCAAGTTCGTGCGCCGGGCTCCTATGCTCACGATGGCTCCAAAGGCAAATTCTCCAGACCCATTTCGCATTTTCCTCCGCGACCGCAATGCACCCGCAACTTTGTTGTGAGAATGGCTCTTCATGCTACTGCTGCTTCTTCTCCTTCGTTTCTAATCAGGTACATCACATGTCACAACATGCTTTTCATTGTCTACTGCGCTTACCAAGCCTTCACTTTTAGTTTGTTCTGCAAAATCTATGATTATGTATTATTTTGTTTCATTACCAATGCATAAATGTTTTAGTTCTTGTAGGTTGGTCATACTCATGACAGTGCCTTATGAACTACAATGTGTGTAAGCTAGATCCTATGTTATCCATCCTCATAGAAATATCAGCTGAGCAATACATTTCTACATGAATTTTATGGGTGATGAGACGTCTCCAAAAGATTCAAAAGTTATGGAATTTCATTCTGCATTGGGATATTAGCCCCGTGAAGGGGTTTATGGGATACCAATTAAAGTACCAATAATATCTCAATGCACACATATTTGAAGTTGAAAATTAGGAATGATGCTTTTTGGGGATTTGGGTCCCTTGGTTTTCAAACTTTTCCTCAAAAACTGTATGAATGCCTTTTCAAAATTCTGACTTTGAACCATAGAAAAAATTATGAGTTTCTCTCTCAAAGTATATGGACAGAGATAAACATAACACTACATCCAAAGGTATAAATGATTGAAATTTCAATGCTCTCTAAATGTTTAAGTATTTTGGAATAGTTAGTAATTAATTTAGTATTGTTACAGAATGACTTCATCTTGAAGTTGTTGAAGTCTCTGTGTGAGCCCAAGTGAGAGGTGCTTTTACAATATAATTTAAACACCTCGGGTTCTAACAGTTTAACCTTTGAAATGTGCTGGTGGAGGCCAGCTTGTGGACCAACTTTCGATGTTTTTTCTTTTTCCACAGACATTCAGGTAAAAAAAGGGTGGATGAGAGTAGCAGCTTGACTTTAGACAGCATCAGAAGCTCTTTGATTAGGCAGGAGGATAGTATAATATTTGGTCTTTTGGAGAGAGCTCAGTATTCTTATAATGAAGACGCATACGACCATGATGCATTCTTCATGGATGGGTTTCATTGGTCTTTGGTTGAGTATATGGTCTGGGAAACTGAAAAGCTTCATGCACAGGTTATTACAATTCTGAGGATATGAAAATATGGAATAGAACAGATTCATGATAAAACTGTTTCTGATTGGTTTCCCTTTGAAATTAGGTGGGAAGATACAAGAGCCCAGATGAGCATGCTTTCTTCCCTGCGTACTTACCTCAGCCAATGCTTCCACCCTTGCAGTACCCCCAGGTTTGGAATTCTATTTGTTTTCATGTTACGTAGGATATTTCCATTTGGTACATAATAATTAATAATAGTAGAATAATATGTCGTCTAAAGTGAAGCATTTTCAATTTTTATTTTGAACTTGGCAGCTGAGTAATAAAATGGGATATCGCCACTGACCACCGCTTTTCAAAACATTAAATTCTTAGAGTGCTTCAATCGAAAACTCACATGTACTTAATTTTTGTATGTATTATGAAGGATAGAAGATTGTTCTGTTGCCCTTATATTAAATGTGTCATCGGTGCTCAAAAGACTACCGTATCCATATTTGTGTCTCTAGTAAATATAGCAAATAAATGATATTGATGACAGATGTTAAGGATTACACTTTCAATGCAACCATGATTTTTTCATTTGATTACCAGTTACACCATACATTTTAGTTTTTCCCTAATAGCAGTGCCTCCTTACTTCATTTAACTGAATTGATTAGCTGTCATTGTCAAAAGAAAAATGTTTCTGATTTTAGTTTTTTCCAAATTGCAATGTATTGCTGATTGGATTTTGACTAATCCAGCTTCCATTTTCCCCTGTATACATACTAGGTTCTGCATCACTGCGCTGATTCAATCAATATAAACAATAAGATTTGGAATATATATTTTAGGGATCTCCTCCCAAGATTGGTGAAAGCGGGAGATGATGGTAACTCTGGATCAGCTGCTGCTTGTGACACTCTTTGCTTGCAGGTACTAATTGAGCTCCCAGTGGTATGAAAGATTTTTCTTTTTCTCAACATAAGAAATTGAAGTGTGATGTGTTGAAATTTTAGGGATTAGAAAAAGGGAAGACAGATAGTGAGGGACACAATATAATATAAACACTAAATAGTTGTGATACAAGACGATGACCTTATTCCTAAATTTACACTAAAACTATGACTACCAAAAGACAATTGTGCCCTTTACTTTGGACGCTCTACAAGTCTACTAGTAGCTTCTTACTTAAACAACACAACTTTCCTAATTACATAATAATATTTAATATTTTTCAACACTCACCCTCAAGCTAAAGCTTACAAAGCTCTTAGCTTGTTACAAGTAAACTGCCAACATCAAACTTAAACCATAAAAACTTGTGACTTGGTGAGTTCCACATACCACAACTTTTAATGACCTTCATAGACAATAACTTCCAGCTTAACAAACTTACTCCTTCTGAGCAACAAGGTCTAAGAAGAACCAACTACAACGCAGTTGAAGAAAACAGGCATTGTTGATAAGAAGGCACGGCAGGTAAGCAGCACAACAAGAAAGGGAAGGGACTGCTTGAAGGCCAAAATTCATCAAATAACATCTCAAAATTCATCCAAATGACTATCTGGAAGCCACAAATAGCAAAAACAACCTCAAAATTGAAATACGGAGACCCAAAAACCTTGGAAAATGTGTTTTTAGACATTTTTAGCCATTAAATTAATTTTCCATGCACAAGAAGCTCACTTCTGTTGAACCATTGTAATTCAGCCATGCCTCCTGAGTCCTGAATGTACAGTATGTACAATAATGTGGTGTTCCGTTGATTGACTCCTTAAATATGGCTTACTGAATATCCTGTTGCATAACTGATTAAATGAATATTAGTTATGATTTCTTTAAGTTCTATTTCTACTTTTTAAAGTTCACTAAAGAGAAGCAGCTAATAAACAGTATAAAGAACTAAAACAAATAATGGGTTGTAAGAGTATCAAGTGAGTGGTCTTGTCTTGTAGGGTAAACCCTCAGTAATTGATTTAATTCTGATTCTTTACACTCGGGTAATAATCATGTATCAATTATTTAGTATACACGTATCTGTTTAATGCTTTAGCACTGTTGCAGGCTCTCTCCAAGAGAATCCACTACGGCAAGTTTGTTGCTGAGGCAAAGTTTCAAGAAGCCCCTTCTGTATATGAGGCTGCCATTAGAGTGAAAGTAAACTTCTGCAGGATTTACCTTGATTTATCCTGTTTTTCCGTAATGATTATAGATATGACCCTGTTAATTGATATTCTGACACTACATTGCTGATTAATCTGGGCCTCACAGGACAGGAAACAATTGCTTGAGTTGTTGACATATGAAACAGTGGAAGCAGCAGTCAAGAAGAGAGTAGAAATGAAGGCAAGAACATTTGGTCAGGTGATAAAGATCAATGAAAAGGGTGATGTTGCTGATCCTGTATATAAAATCAAGCCAAGTTTGGTTGCCAATCTTTACGGAGATTGGATAATGCCACTTACAAAAGAAGTGCAAGTAGAATACTTGTTGAGAAGACTAGATTAAACAGAAGATCACATCTTTTAGAATTTTGTTTTTACTGTGGTAGACTGATGCAGGACCCTATAGTAATGGAGGATGCAACTCAATTTTATTGTATATTAACGGGTTTTGTTTTGGAATCAGTAAACAAATCAGCAGCACCATTTGTTTTTCTGCTTTCTGAACTTAATATGCTTGTTTGACTTGATACACAACTGCCTTATTATTAAATAAAATTATTATTGCACACATGTTATGCTAAGTAAATAAAATTATTATTGCACACATAGTATGCTAAGTAAGTGTAAATAATCTAACTCATTCAAAAAATGTTTAAATGAGTCTAGTAAACCCACAATGGGTGGTTTAAGTAATAAGCAAGTTTGAACACTGTGGTTGAGTGACTTTTGAAATGTCAGGAGTTCAAGTCCAAGCTTGTGAGAAAGGATAGTCTTAGTACCTCGTACGTGATTAGTGTCACATTCAAAGGATACTTAGGCAATGAGGAAAAAAAAATTATGCATGCCTGAAAGTGGAATAGGTGTGAACAGTGCAAATAACACGACTCCATAGTAACCTGTAGCTGTTTTTAGATGAAAAGTTATTATGTTTATACTTATGAACTAAATTACTAGTTTTCTACTACATCTTTTTGTGTTTTAGTTTTTATTGGTTGTTGGCATTGTTGCATATATTCACACGATGGCTGTGATTAAGATGGCCGGGTACAGTGGAACTCCAAAAGTGAAGGCATGCTACGTTGTCCTTGTTTACTCTATTATATTTGGTCCCAATCAGCGAACAATGATGGAAGTGTGAAACAGTAACAAGATTAATAAGCAGCTCTTATGCAGTTAGGGAACTTGGAAGTATTCTAAGCAATAATGCTTCAATTTAGGGGGAATTGGTGGCCTAAAGTAAAACCTTAATATTAGGCCTTTAATTTATTTCATAAAATTAATAAAAAAAATTATTTAAAATAATTTTTTTTTGGTTTTTTAGATGTAAAGTCACTAATTAAATTTTTATAATCAATTTCTTCTAATATTTCTTTTTCAATTGATAATATAACTAATCTATATAATTTTTCTTGAGATATTTTTTAGATCATTTCATGAGAGTGTCAAGTGTTTTAATGAAATTTTATTACTTTAATGTTACTTAACAAAAATTACAATAACTTTGTTTTTTTTTTTTACTCAAATAGAAAAAAAAAAAAGGCATTGTAAGTTTAAGTATTAGTAAAAATAAAAGTGAAAAAGAGGTAAAAGAAGATGATATAGTACCTAAAGGGCTTGTATAGAAGATCATGAAGAACAAAATGGTTAAAGAGTTTGGCAGGAGCGTGCAATTAGCACATAATAATAAAAATCAGTCTGTTTTGCATCCAAGAAAATAAGAGAGACAAAGATTAAAAGACAATTGATTTTATAAATTTTTAAAAAAATAACGTTAGTGCCTTGTAAAAATGAGAAATAAATAAAGGTAGCTAACGGATGGTTCAAAATAAATAATATTAGGAGAAAAAATGAGAATTGTGTGAAAGTAATTAAGTTATAGTTGACTAATTATTATAAATGAGAGAATGAAATTTATTAAGCATTAAATTAAAAAATTTAAAGATATTAGTTTATTATAAATAAATATAACAGTTATATAAATTATAAATATAATATTATTAAATTTTAGAACATAAAATTTTGAGACCTCAAGCAATGATTTAGAAGCCTTATCTTTGAGCCGCCCATGCTTCAATTCATCTTATCAAAAAGAAAAAAGCTTTATAATGCGTTATATATATAGTTCTCTTACAAAAAGCCAGAGAGGTCAGTAAACTGCTGGAGAAACCTACAGGAACATGCTGGGTTTTATCACCATTTTCCTCTCTATAATTGGAAGCTTCAATCAGAATGAAAATAGAATAATTTATTATTGTGTTAGAAAGGTTTAATTACATATAACTAAAGAAAAAAAAGTTTTCTCTACCCTATTATCGTCGTCGTCAATCTTTTGAGCTGGAAAATAAGTTTTGTTTTACCCCACCATGTGTATTGGCATATTTTTTTTTTATTATCCTATATTAGCTTTAATATTAAGCATACTTTTTCAGGACTCCGATCGTATCATACATGCACAGTGGTCCCCCAAATATGAAATTTTTGCGGGAAAAAAAAAATTACACATTGTCAGTAAAAAAAAAAAGTGAAATTACAGAACTAAAGCCTCTGTTGTGGAATCTTAAATAAATTATAAAGTTCAAGAGAATTTTTTTTTATAAATTATCCAATAATTAATTTCTTCATATAAAAAATAAAAATAAAAAAATCTCCTTTTGTTTTTAGAGGTATTGAGTGCTAGTTTAAATTAGTTGTGAAAAAAAATTATGTTAAAAATTAATTATATGTATAATTGATTTTAAAAAAAATTAGTTTATATATGTTTAATTATATTAGTTTATAATTGATTTTAAGATAATTTTTTTTTAAATTGTATAAAAAGAATTCTTTTTATATATTAAATTATTAAAAAATATATAAAAAAATTAGTTCAAGGTAAAATAATATTTATCTCTTATAAATATGAAATAATTACAAAAGATTATAAGTAAAATGTTTAAATTTTAACTTTTATAAAAAAAATTATTTTTAGTATAAAATATTAATTAATAACTTTTAATTTAACAACTCAAATATATTGCTAAAAAGTAAAAATAACTTTTATGAGGAAAAAATTTATTTTTCTAAATAATTAAACTAAATTAATCATGTTTTGAATTTATTTATTTTTTTGGTTTTTCAATATATTCTTTAAATGTGAATGCAAAGATTAATTTCTGAAAGTATTGAGATCCGTTTAAGGAATTAACTTATCTCAAGAGATATTTTTTCATACACATAGATCAAGAATCAAAATCTTAATTACATGTTTAAATAATTTAAATATCTATCACTTATATGAAATCATATTAAATGAATTCATTTATTTTATAACAAGAAAATCTGCATTTATCTGCTGTAATATATATATATATATATATATATATATTTTTTTGCTCGTGTCAACATCATCTATTGGAAGGCTATCGAAAGTCTGCACTGAAAATTACGCTTTGAGTAGTTGAGATTATTAATAATAATTTATTATCAATTACATGTTTTACCTAAACCCAAAATTAAATATCTTTTTAAGTTTGTTAGGGTGTTCTTAAGGTACCAATACGATCTCTTCTAATTTGTTACAGAACCATATGATATCTTTAATTAGTTATTAAATATTCATTGATAAAATCCTTCAAATATAACCAAAAAGGATATAGAAGAAAGGATGAAATGGAGAAAGGAAAGGCCACCACCCAAAAAGGCATTAAAAAATTCAAAATGATTGGGAAATGTTATTGGTCTAAAGTAAACAAATTTGCAATTTTTACAAAACAAACAGATTAATTTTACCCATGATCCAATTTCCTAGTTTAGCTAGATGACTCAACGTTCAACGACAAAAGCAGCACCTTTCTTCTTCGCTTTTAATAATATTTCGAGTATTTCATCAAGGAAGGAAACGTGACTGTGAGGTGCCTGCCGTTTTCTACCCACTCCATCAGCCAATTTTGTCTCTTTCAGATTTAATGCAAAGGCGAAGCCTGTGGAATATTTTTGGATGGATGAGGTGTAGTGGTCACCGGTTGACTAGAATGATAAAAAGATTTTAATTTATTTATTGAAAGTTTTTTAAATAATAAAATAGAGTAGTTAAGAAAGAGAATCTAATATATTTTATACTATTTAAATTTTTAAATTTTTATACCCTTTAATTTGAAGAGTTTAAGATGAAATATTTCTTTTTTTTTATTTTTATTTAGTTATTTACAATTTTAACTTTTTTTATTTTTAAATAATGTTATAAGTAACAAAAAATAAAAGAATAATATTAGAAGTAAAATGTATAATCCACTCTACTCCATTAATAATCATTGTGACTTATAAGAGTAAAATTTTTTTCCAATTCTTCGTTAAAACTTCTAAACAATAAAATAATATACTTTTAATTTTACCCTTTCATTTCATTTTATTCCAAACTATTTTATTATATACCACCACGTTATAAATCACTTCCTTTCAAAACTCCTAAATAGGCTTGCGCTTAGAGCCATTCACAGCACTTCCTTGTGTGCTCCAACCAGAAAAGTAAAGGGTGTGTCAAAGAAAATGGAGAAAGCCCTGACAAAGGTCAGTAGCTTAAAGGTGGGGAGCTCATGGATTACCAACAAAGCCAAGGAGGAGTTATCTAGCATCTCTCAAGATATCACTGTGAGTCAATTTTTTCTTGGTTTATCTTCCATTTTGTTCTTCTCCCTTTTCTTTTTTGGAACCTGTTCCTCTTCACCTTTCCCCTTCTAAATATCTGGGTCTTGTCTTGATTTGCGTAATGTGCCTTTTTGTTCTAATCATGATAAGTTAAGTTGCCATTTGAAATGAATGAGAGATCTGAAAAACTTAACTACAACAACCATGAACTGGGTTGCTTGTATTTTCTGATAAAATGGCCCCTCATTTGATAGAAGCGTTTTGTGGAAGCTTATTTCAGTGATTGTGATGGGTGAATTTTTTGGGGTTTAGCTAATATTATAATTTCTAAGGTAATGGAAGTGAAATTGGATATCTTCCATATGACATTTATTCATTTAGGGCGATTTATTGAAGATTTTGATGCCACACTGCCTTATTTTTGCTGAAAATGATCTTTTGCAGATCTTCTCAAGTACTGTTGAAGAAAAGGCAAAATGGATTTTTAACAAACTAAAAGGTATGAAAATGTGTTTTGATCCTGAATGTTTGTGAGTTTATTCATGCATACAAAGATTTACTTCACCCAAGTAATTATATCAATAAGTCAAATTAAATGTATACCAGGATGATGGTACGCTGGATATTTATGTGTGCCTTTGAATTACTTGACATCTTTAACTCTATATTTTCTGGCTTATAGACCCCCCTTTCATTGTTTTAGACTGATGTCCTTTTTAGGCAATTTAGAACTGTTTGATGGGAAGTTTGGCAGGGTGTAATGTATTATCTGTCAAGAATACCATCATGATAAGTCTAGGAGAAACTATGCACCAAATACATTGCAGCAGTCAGTAAGCATAATGGCAATCCACTGAATCCAGTTATTGTTAATCACATTTGAACTAACTAACCATAATAAGTTTTCCATATGGAACCTCCTTCATACTTCGTCCTTTTGCTGACATACTTTTCCTGCATCTGGTGATGATAATAATGATGGGGAAAATTCAGTTTCTCACCCTTGGGTTAAAATTTCCTTTTTCTCATGCACCACTGAATTCCCTTTTCTCCAACCCTGCTGTTTGTTCATATTTTATGTTTCATATAAGAATATTCACTTTTATGTGTTGGTTCTGAGCCTGTTTGTGTTTAAATTTAAATTTTCTAATTATCACTCCCCAGAAGATTCTAGTAGCTGTCTGTTGTAGAATTAGTGCCATCTATTTAGTTACTCTGACCAATTTACAAACCATTTCATCAACTAATTATCACTATGTCTTTCGTTTTTTTTTCTCCCCTTCTTTCTTTCAATGTTTTCCCTCAGGCAAGCCACTGAAAAGCCTACCGGATCTCCTCCGAGAGTACAATTTACCACCAGGACTCTTTCCCCAGAATATAATCTGTTATGAGTTTGATGAAACCAAGGGTAAGCTGATTGTCTACTTGCCATCTGCATGTGAGGTCAGCTTCAAGGATTCCTCTATACTGAGGTATGCAACTCGAGTCAAAGGGGTTCTTACAAGGGGAAAGCTAACCGGAATAGAGGGAATGAAAACAAAGGTTCTTGTATGGGTTAAGGTGACAACTGTGGCAGTTGAGGGTTACAAATCTGATAAGGTTTGGGTTACGGCTGGTGTAAAGAAGTCAAGGCCAAAGGATGCCTATGATACACCTCGCGATGCTGTCAGAGTATCAGAATGTTAAGTTTAGAATATTGGTTATCCTCATTTCCATTGCTATGGAATAGATTTTTTTTTTTTGGTAAGCAGGCTATGGAATAGATAGTCTAAATTATTGGAAATGTACTTCACATACATTTGGAGTTTAGTATCCACTCCTCTATCTCCACCAATACTAGATGGGTATCTGTTGTGATCATTCATTGCCTCATTGAACGCAATTTGGCAAGCTCAAATGGGAACTTAAATGATGCAATACAAGTTCAAACCATGCATTTTTTCTGATTTGTTACATGCTGTATTTCTTGTGAAATCAGAGGCACTATTTGCTGAACAGGGAATTTCAAGCTTTGGCCTTCCGGATGTCGATATGCGTGTAGGTGTACAAGTTTGTATATGCAAATAACACTAATCATAAAATAACAAAAAACTGAGTGTAGCATTTAACAAACAATAAATGGGTAAATGATAAAAAGGCCCGATGACTCAAATTGAGGATTGATATGAGGATAAATTCAACTTGGAAAATCAAGCAAAAATGCAAAATTTTGACGTCCTTGTTTGTGTTCCAATAACAAGCTCGGTTTAATTTTAAGAGAATGACCGTAAAGGTTGGTTTAGCAAAAATAATAATCAGTTGGTTCATTTTGAAAATTAATCAAATATTTAATTATATTAATTAATAACTTATATACGGTTAACTAATAATTTATCTTCATTTTGATACTTATACGTGATTAACTGTATATAAATTATTAGTTAATAGAGTTGAATACTTAGTTAATTTTCAAAATGAACCAACCGATTATTATTCCAACTTTTACGGTCATTTTCCCTTTAATTTTACCATCACAGACCCAAAATATGGCTACATGAACGGCAGTACTCGTCGTCTTACCATTTTATTTACAAGTATTAAACCTTTTCTATTAGCGCAAAATCCAGTCAATACCTGATATTAGACCCAAATTGCAAATTTGTTCCCTAGATATTCTTAAATAAGAATTCTCCCTTCAATAAATTTTTAACTGCAAACAGGTAGGATTCAAAATTGCCTACTAATATGATTATTAATCAATTTCAATGATATGTTTCTAGGGTGTTTCTGGTCATTTCCTCTTCATGCAAATGGAATAGAGCTGTAAAATAAGAATGGCAATCGAAACTGGAGGGGTTAAATCATACATGTATGATCCTCTGCTCTGCAGCAGTTTTTCAACCATTATTCTCTGCTGGTTCCCACTCAATACCTCTGAGTTCATAATTGCATTAGAGACAATAACGGTCGTAGATGGAGATGCTGAATTGACCTAGATGCAACAATTATTTGAAAAGAAAAGGTGAAATTAGTAGAGAATGAGTATTCATAAGTACAGCCCATAAATAATGGATAAGCATAGATAGCATCAAATGGGATAACAGGCAAAGAAAAAGAACATAATATGGCACACTGGAAATAGAGGATGTCTGCTTACCCAAACACGTCCATTTAAGCCAACTGCTATCTCAAAGGACAGTTTCTTCCCTAAAGTATCTAGTACTGGACATGTGGGTGAGCTAAGAAGCCTACAAACAATAATGGATCTCTCGTGTCAAGATCTGTAAACATTATGCATGGATTAACTGCAAAAATGAAATTTCTTACATTCTGGAGAGACCAGTTGTACATTTAAACATATAGCCATCTTTCAGGGCACCAAATTCTGCTGCTTAAACTCTGGCTATACCAGAGTTACCGGGTTCGCAATTCTCTGGTACGTGGTACGGGTACGGGTACGCGGTACGTTACTTCTTAAAATTATGTTCTTAAGAATTTCTTTACAAGCGAAATACCAAGAATTGGTACGTGGGAATTGGTACGCGAGAATTGGTACGCAATTCGCAGGGTTGGGGAGAGAATCCGGTAACTATGGGCTATACAAACACCAAAACAAAAAGAAAAGCAAAGAGTCAAGTCCATAAAAATAGAGCAGAAAGAAACTTAAAATTAACCCTCCCCCCAAAAAATTGAAAATAAATAAGAGGCATCGACCAAAAAGAACAAAAACATGAAGTCTCAGAATAGGAGACCTACCATCAGTGCATGACATTGGCAGCTCAGGATTCATTCCAGGGTTTGCTTTCACAGCCCGCACATAAAGCAAGGTACCTACCTGCAAGATGAAGCATTAGGCACAACACAACCTGCAGAAGCATGATTGACTAACCAACCAAAACATCAATTAACATCAAGAGGGAAATGCCAAGTCAAGTGCTAGTTTGCCAGCAAAATCATAGAGGACAAAAGAAAAATATGCATCATCGAATACATTTACTAGCTTATAAAATGGCAATGTAGCTTTGGTAATCTGTGTGGGCAGCAACAAAATCCAAATATAATAGCCCAAATATGTCTAACTGAGAAAGTACTCGTTGCTTATAGTCTTTATTGCATCCTAACACATCTTTCAAACAGGAATACTATGTTGATTCATTCTTCTAAATTCAATAAATCCAATTTGGGCTGAGTTTATTTATTAATAGATAAGAATATTATCTCCATCATCGTTGTGATCTTATTTATAAAAGTAATGATATATTCTCCTAACATCTTCCTAATTACTTAAAATAGAAAATATTAAATGAAAAAGTAGAAGTATTTAATATCTTGGGAACCCATAAAGCATTTAATACTTGCTTGTTTAAGTAATTAGGAGGATTATTAGGTTGATTCATTGGGAGGATATAGAATTATTGTATTTATAAGGGTGATAATCTTATTAAAAATATTAGTACTGGCAAATCATTTTGACTTGTGAAGGCAGACAGGTGCTGACAAATGGGAAAAAATATTTCCAAAAAGTATAGGCAGGAATGAGCCATATGCAGAGAAGAGACTTGTCGATATATTCAACTATATTTGAACCTTAACTTTGAATTTTCCAAACAAGGATACCAAGGCTAATCAAAGAAAAAGACATACATTCAAGCTCTGTAGCTACTGAGAATCCCATTTGTGACAATTCAACAATGGAAGCTTTGATGTGATAGAAATGAATACAATTTTTTTTCTTTATACAAAAATAAATTTATTAGATAAAAAAGGAGGACAAGTACAGCTATAAGGAGAATAAGATATCCTCCAGAACAGAAAAGGCAAAATACAACAAAGAAAACGAAGAAATAAAGAATGTGGCAAAGCTACCCAAAATTTGACCAAGCTATGATGGTTGCTGATCAATTCTCAAGACTGGAGGTGAGGCAAGACTTTTCAAGCAGACTATTTGAGCAACTTGGAGACCAATAGCAAGATCATGGTATGAAACTAGTGAAAGTTTTTCCTTTTCTTTTGCCGCAATTAATCAAAGTTACCTGTGCCCAAAGAGTTAGTACCGAAACATCAGCAATAAAGCTCAATCTTCTCCATGTCCTTGGTACATTGAGTAATACTGATCCAGTGATCCCTAAACCTATATCTAATTATTTATATTGATAGGTCGAGGACTGCATATCGAGTCTTATACCTAATATTTTGGGTGCATTACGAGTCACCCCTAAATCCTTAATATTTTCCTAAATTCCTCAAAAACCATAATGATTGCACCAGCGCCTTATAGTGAAGCAACTATAAATATTCAGCAGTTCTGACTTAAGGTGGACAAAGCTGCCACAGAAAGAAAGAATCAGCACTACTTTATGCTTTATATACTCATAATAAACAGGTCCCCACTTGCAAAGGAAAAGATAAACTGATTAATACAAACCAATAAAGTTTCGCATTGTGCAATGAGTATATTCCAAACTTGTTTTTGAAATTAAAATATAAGCATAATTTATGCTCAGCTCAAACTTAGGTATATTTCTTCTAGTTCCTCCTTCAAATGCAAGCACTGGCAAAAATGCTAAAGCAGGTCCTTTTATGTCCACAAGAAAGTTCTGTACAGTAATAAATTGAATTTTTTTATGAAATCATAGGAAGATACTTTCTAAGCTAAGAAAAAACAATAAATTAATTTCAAGCAAATAAATGAACTTAAGAGTTGACAATTGACATAGAACCAATCAATTCATACATGACTGGAAATAGAAATGATAAGAGGAGGATTTGTGAGTTAGAAATAATTCTTTCTCTATTTCCTATCCCAACCTTTATTGTTTACCCTCTCTGCATCACCACCTCATTTGGAGGTTCTACTTTTTGCAGCAAACTTCCATTTCTTGGAACTTTCATTTTTTCCAAAACCTTAGCATACAGAAGCTTAAGAACTGGAATCTCTACTTGGTTTGCTTGACTTTTTGTCCCTCTTCTTTGGCGGATAGTCGGATTTGGACTTTAGACACCTCTGGAATGTATTCCAGTAAATCCTATTTTGAAATTCAAGTTCCTCATTCATTCTCCAAACGGAGAATTTTCTTCTTGCTATCCCCCCCTTTGGTAGTCCGATTCATATGCTTGTGCCATATGTAGCCAAAACTAATAGTTTTAAGGAAGCGGGAATACCACCATGCCATTGCTAATTTTCTTTCCTTAGTCCTCATTAAGGATTTCAGAGAATTAAGAAACACTTACCAGAGTGTGCATAAAACTTGCAGTCAACAAGAAAGGCTCAAGAATTGAGTCAGATTAAACTTAAAAATACAAAAAAATGAAGGTAGGAGAATATGTACTAGTTTTTTAAGCTTATATGCGATTGAAAAAGTACAGCATAACTAAAAAAATAATAAGAACTAAAAGCTTGAACATAAAAACAGAAAATTTCCTTACATCTAATCGAAAGTCTACAACAACTCCAAGAACAGAATCCTCTGCATGGGGAACAATTCCAACCATGTTCTGGTTTAGTACTATTGTTCTGGATTAGATGCATATAAGCCCTTTTTACCAAAAAAAGAAAAAGAAAAAAAAAAAGGTTTTCAGAAAATCCGTGTAAAGAAACACATGCTTGATTTTCTGGCATATATTACAGTAAGTTCAGATAACAGTGGGTAACATTCTACATCACAACCCACTCAGGCTAATTTGATTTGACAACCTGCTTACATATGTTGTAACTATATTTCAAGGACCTCTAGACCAAAGTGTCTGATGTTAGATTTGATTTCTTTGTTCTGGATGAAAGGTCTTGATTTTAAATTGAAAATAGGTAGCACACAAGGCACTAGCTATACACTTTGTATTTGGCTGGTATCAAAAGTTTTTAACTTTTACGGTTTTACCAGGGAAGCTGCTTTATAGTCCTGTATATATTTGAAACTTCCTCCAGGGTGAGTGGGTGACTGAAGATTTTTAGGTCCTTTTGCATGTGTAGTTTGATGAGAAATTTTATACCACCTTGTTCTTTTAGTTTGGTTTGATCTCCGTTGAACTAAATATGATATATTGTCTATTCTTAATATATGTGAATGTGATATGCTTTTCTTGCTTGAGTGTACGAGTCATTATTATTGATGGGTGGGTTGATTCTCATTAGCCTACCAAAGACAGCTGATAGTTTAAGGCTTGAGCGGATGAGTTAAGCCAGAAGTATCCATTCTCCATTCTTCTTAACAGGTTTGCATGTTAAGTTGTAACTTTTGAACCATAACCATGAGCCAAACATGGATATGGAAGCATACGATTTCTTTTAGAATGGAGACCAGTGTGGAAAACTTTGTTTGAGTGTCTCCCACCGTCTAGTTACTAGTCCTGTCTATTTTTCTGCATTTTGGATGTGTTCTATTTCGTGTAATGTAATTCCACCCTTTTGGTTATGGATTGTGTTTCTAATGTAATGCACACTGTACAAGGAAATTGGATCTCTAATTGTGATTTTGAACGCAGAGTGCAATGTACAGAAAAATCGATGTGAATAGAATTATCATCGAATACAGCATTTGCAAGGCACAACCTTGAATAAAAATACAAGTAAAAATAAATAAGCTACACATCTTCAGTAGTGAACTAGATCATGAATTTGGCCAAAAAAAAAAGACATAGATCTTGACAAAAATTATGTTGTCTTACGTAGTTTGAATCAAAATTCAGCATTCGAAAATACCAATTTGCATGTAATTTGACAGTGCGAAACTGAAAACGTGAATCCGGCGTGTGATATAGCCACAACAATAGCATTTACAATCTTTTTTATCTTGCTAGTAATAATAAAAAATGTTTAGGGGTAGGGCCAGACACAAGTATAAAACGTGTGCAAGGAGTTGAACCCGACGTGAATCGAACACGCAACCTTCTGATCTGGAGTCAGACGCGCTACCATTGCGCCACGGATCCACTTTGATGTTATCTCTCACCGATGATATGTCGACATTTTCAGTGAGGCACGTATCACTCTAACGAAATTGTAGATCACAAAATCGCATCAGTAAATGACATTATGTTCAATCCACTCATTAATTGTCCCTTATTACCTATAAGTTACCATTATAAATTATATACTAGTTATCCGTGATTTGCATGGGGTTATTTTATAGTTTATATTTAAATTTTTTATTTATAATTATATTTTTTATAATAATTATTTTAAATATTTTTAATTTATAAAATAATTTTTATAAAAATTCTTATAAATAGATGAAAAAATGTTTAAAATTAATTTATTATGTTTGAAATAATTTATTTTATTTTATTTTATCTGTGCTTTGCATATTTTAATTTATTTTTTATTTTTTATTTTTTAAAATTTTTTATATATAATTATAATTTCATATATGTTAAATTTACAAACTATTTATTAATAAAAATTCTTAAAAGTAAATACAGAAAATATTATAAATTAATTTTTTATATTGAAAAGGATGTTTATTTTTTTATTTTACTATTTAATTCTTTAAATTTTAATTATATACTTTGATCACATTTTACTTCCTAATTCTTTTGAAATTTTATTATTTCTTTTATGTTAATGTTACTATGTATTTAATGATATAATTATATTTAATGATATTATTAATTACTTAAAAAGATAATTTTATTTATATATATAGATTATAACACAATCACTTTTTATAATAATGATTATACTTTATGAATAATTATTTTATTATAAAGTATGATTATTCAAAAAATATTTCTCACATCTACAGATTACACAATGCCACATGTGGCACTTACAAATAATCTCATGTCATAAACATTCACCAATAATATAATGAGTTTAATTTTGATTCACTATCAATGTAAAGTTTCTTTACATTGTTACCTAATCTTGTATTGTCAATTCATTAAAAGAGTTTTACTATCATAACAACTACCTCAAAAATTTAACACTTTTAATGATATATCAATACATTGAATGACAATATAAAATTTATTTACACTAATAATAAATTAAAATTAAATCCTAATACAATTACCTAACAAGTTACATGGAAGGATCGTAACAATAATTATGTTTTTTATTATTAATTATTTAAATAATTTATAAAAAATAGGACCCTAGGTATTAAGTAAGCATCTATATCAAATTGTCAATAAAAATAAAATAAAATAAAATAGTAAATATCCGGTATTCCAAATTTCTCTGCTTCTGGTTCTCTCTGCAAAGACTAAAACTCACAGACGACAGAGGCAGGGACAGAGACAGAGTGTGTTTGTGAGTTTCTCTCTCGAGGTTGAGCTTGAGGTTGAGGTTGTGCATTGGGCATGTCGGACGAGGAGCACCATTTCGAGTCGAAGGCTGATGCAGGAGCATCAAAGACGTACCCTCAGCAAGCTGGAACCATCCGAAAAAATGGTTACATCGTCATCAAAAACAGGCCCTGCAAGGTTACCCTTCTTCTTCTTCTTCTTCTTCTTCTTCTTCTTCTTCTTCTTCCTTTTTCATCTCTCTGCTTGTTCCATTTTCCCTTTGATCTGTCATTCCTCAACTTTCTTCACTAGATCTTTCATTTGATTTGCGCTCCCTACTCCGTTTCCATCTTTCTCATCCTCATCCTTTTATTGGGTTTTGGGCTCATCCGATCTGAAAATAAAAAATGGTTCTTCATTGCATCCTATGTCCACATGTGGCTGGGAATGTTGTTGTTATTTTTATTTTATTTTGAAATTTTTAATTTTTAAATCATATCCCCTTAATTGTTGGAATTTTTATTTTGCACCAAATTATATCCAGCTTCTTATCAAATCGTGTATGGAAGCTAGATTGTTGTTTGTTGCTGAGGAAGCTTTATGAATAATGTTTATCTTGATGCCTGTTCTGTATATATGGCTTTTTCTAGGTTATCATTATTATTGTATGTCTCTGGGTGGTGGGAGAGCAAGTGGGAGGTTAATGAGGGGATGGCTTTGTGTTTTTTATGATGGTCTGTTCCAAGGTTAACACAGGATAAGTTCTAGCTGAGCAAATAATGGGTTTGATTTGTCACATCACTTGTTACGACTTACTTAATTGTGCTGTCTTCTACTATGTAATTGATGTTTATTGAGTAGGATAGGATACTAGTCCACTATTTGGAGTGGGCAACATCAAGGAATTGTTGTTTAGAAGCTGCTATTAGTACTAATCAATACTTTTTGGGGAGTGTTATTGATAAGCACCCGTTCCGGTTGATACTAATTGAAAAGGCACTGATAACCCCATTCAAATCTTGATTCAATTACCACTCCATACTTGTTAGCCACATTAGGTCCTCTTTGATAATGCAATGTTAAATTGGTCCCTCTCATTCTCAATGCTTCTCTCATTTTTACCCTCAAATATTTTGTAGTAAATCAATGGAGTCTATTTTTTGTGTGTGACTGTGTGAGGGAAGGTGGTATGGCTATTTATTATGTTGTCTAAGTTGAAGTTTTCTTTTCCTTTCCAACAGGTTGTGGAGGTTTCAACTTCCAAAACGGGCAAGCATGGACACGCTAAGTGTCACTTTGTTGGTATTGACATCTTCACTGGCAAAAAGCTTGAAGATATTGTCCCTTCTTCCCACAACTGTGATGTACGAGAGTCTTTTGTCTTTGGATTTACATTAAGCCCTCGTATATATAATGTTCTAGCATTCTAAATTGTGTATCCTTGTGTTACAGGTGCCTCATGTCAATCGCACTGACTACCAGCTGATTGATATCTCAGAGGATGGATTTGTATGATTATAGTTGCCTTCTCACTCACCTCCCTTTCTTCACATGTTTGAATTCTTTTTTTCTAAAGGTGAATATTTTCTCTCAAATATATTAGGTGAGTCTGCTGACTGAGACTGGTGGTACTAAGGATGACCTTAAGCTTCCAACCGATGAAAATCTGCTTGCACAGGTTAGTTTGTTTGATTCCCTCTTTTTACAAAATCTGGAATGGTTTTGCTTGTTAGGTTGATAATAAGTAACATGACATTGTTGTAGATATGACCATTAGGCGGTGATATATATATATATATATAACTTATTTAAGACTTTGTTAACTTAGGACCAATTTACCCGATAGTAATTAAAGTGACGCTGACATGATATTACTCATATGTTAAATTAATTTGTATCGTCGTGTACTTATTTCAATTTCTGTCATGCAGATCAAGGATGGATTTGCTGAGGGTAAAGATTTGGTTGTGAGTGTTATGTCTGCCATGGGTGAGGAGCAGATTTGTGCCCTTAAGGACATTGGCCCCAAGTAATTGCCATGTCAATTGAATGCTGAAAAGTGGAAGTCGGAATTTGAGATAATATAATATTTTTGGTTCTCTTGTGTGGGTTTTTTTAGTAAATCAACCAAACTTTGTACCATTCTTGAAGATGTGGTCAAACTCTTGGATGGCTTTATTTTGGAGTCCTTGACCTATATATTTTTGTCGTCTCAGATCAGTCCTTGAACCGTGAACTGTTCCATGGTATGAAGGAGTTATCTTGGCCACTGGCCAGTAAGACTGTTTATATACGTCCTTAGCACCTGCTGTTGTCTCAGGCATTTTTCGTTTCCTAATAGAATTTTCTTCATTTTGGTATTGAGTAAATACTTAACTTAGTCATTCAAAGATACATGAGATATTAATTTGGTCTTCTAATAATTTTTTACATTAAATTAGTTCTCAATTGTCAATTTTTTACATTAAATTGGTCATTCAAAGTTAATTTTTTACTTCAAATTGGTCACTTAAAATGATCAATTTGATGTTAAAAATAATTAGAAGATCAAATTGATGTATATTCTTTGAAGGACCAAATTGAGTATTCATTCTTTTTTTGTGTTTCGTAATTGCAGCTGAAATTTCTGTTTTGTTCAGAAGAAAATAGATTTGATCCCTAAATTCTGTGCTCAATTGTATTTCTGGAATCCTATGTTCCTCTTCAGCAAGATATGATTGATGAGGCGTCAAGATTAAATTGCAAAAGTGTCAACGACCATATTTCTTTTTTAAGTTTTTTGTTGCTGAGAAGTGAGAACCTGAATGTCATATTTATAAGTTGGAGGGCGGTAACTCGTTTCATGGCATGGCGTTCTGAATTGCATCTGTCAGTGACCAGCACTGAATACTTAACGAGAAACTGTTGAACCACGTTTCACGGGCTCCATTACTTCTCTGCAATTACCATGGCATGTTTGTTTTGGATTTCCGCGTCGAGCAAAATGGCGTTGAGCTACCTCTTTTCAGGGCACGTTTATGGAACGCAACTTGCAATACAAACAGTTGGACTTAGTTTTTTTTTATTTTTTGACAGATTTTGGATACGTGCATAAGAATATTGATGTAACTTTACAAATTAAGATTAAGAGATAAATCTAATAGTATAAAAAGAGTTGTGCAAGAAATGTACGGGAACTGAGTTCATTTGGAACTGTACCATTGTCATTGCTAATTCTGATTGAGTTTGGAGTTGCATTTTCTTTCTTAATTTAATTATTTGAAGTTTTGAACCAGATGTTGGATGTTCATCTTCTATCGACTTTCTCTTAATCTCCTTTTTTCTTCATTGAATGATTCTAGAAGAAATTGTTCTCGTTTCTAAATTAAGAACAGTTTTTCTGTATTGATGTTCTAAAAGCCTGATGTTTTAGTAACAAATAATATAATGGATGCAAAGGCAATACAAATTCCAATATTGTTGTGCTGTAATTTTTGTTCACTTAGCATTCTATGATAGCTATTGTGTTTTAGCTAAGTACTAAATTTTGATTTCCATGTAATTTTTTATCCTGTTTGTGCTTTGCAATTTTTAGGAATCTATATTTATATACCCAATAATATCTGAACTTAGGCTTGTTTTGAATCTTTTATAGTTTGGTCCTTCGATATTTTAATTAATCTTTATGGCATTTTCGGTTTCTAAGTTGAGTCATTTAAGCATTTTATTTAAATTGTAATTTTTTTATTATGATCATACATGTTATTGAGAAAGCTAAAATATCGTACATATTTTTAATTTTTTATTTAATAACAGTACCAAAAGTAAAAGAAAATAAATTATTATAACAATATTCATGTTATTTATTAAATTATATTTGAAAAATAATGAAATTAAATTAAAGGACAATTTAGACAAAATAATATATAATTCATATAATCTATAGTAATTATACATTTAAAAGTGATTTTCATCAATAACATCCAAATAATACTAATTCTACCAAAATCCAAACATAAATCACGTTTATGCAAATTCACTTCTAAGTAAAATTAAGCTTATAAAATCAATTTTATAAAATCTAAACCAAAACATACACTTAGATATTTATATTTACCCTTTTATTTTAACATAAATGGCACGGCACACATCCTCATTAAAAATTAATTGATCTGATAATATTTCTTTCCTTTCTTTGTTTCTTATATGATTTTGTCATTATCAAAGTCAAACCATTTACACAACGGTGTGTTTGAAGTGTTTGATGCAGTTAGCTTGGTTCTACGGTACCCATGGGTGGCGCAAGTAAACTCAGGAAACTGAGTTGTGAAACGAACCAGAGTGTCTCTGACCAACGAGATTTCTTCACTGAACTTCCAGACTTCGTCATTCACCACATTTTCTCCTTCTTGGGGGTAAATGACTTAGCACGGCTCAGCATCTTAGCCAGAAGGTTTCAACAATTGTCTATAATTAGTCCCTACTTGAAGTTTGCTTTTCAGAATCATGGTGCAGATGACTGCTGTTATTTTACTAAGTTTATAACTAGTCTCTTGGAACTACGTGATAACATGAAGATTCATAGGTTTCCTCTTCATTGGAGTTGTCATCAGTAGAATTGACATGCAAAATTTTGAGAAAGCTTCTTCTTTTGCAGTTGTCCTCCTGCCAAAAGATATTCTATAAGAAGTGTTAATAGCAGCATACTGCAACTTCAAAATCTAAATTACGTTCCAATTTGTTACCACATTGATGCTAATTTTATTTAGTTTGCTCTAGTCTCTTGTCATTATCATTCTGATGTTCCATTCTCTGTTCTTAGAAGTTTAAGTTTCATTACGAGAACAAGAAGAGTGCCTTAAGTGGGAATTGAAGGCCCAACTGAAAAGAAACCAGATCCAACACTTACTTGGTCCTTGCCAAAGCAAACCCAATAAGATCCTTGGCTTTATAACCAAAGGAAAAAAACGGCTACGTACTAGCTACTAAGCTGGAACCTATGTTTTTTTATTAATCAGAATTCATTCACCAAAAAGAAAAAACGAATAGAAGATTTCCTGCAACAGAGTTGTGAAGAAGAAATAGCTTGTATATATAGCTAAATGAAACACAAACTGCAATTACGGATTTATAATATAATAGAATAAATTACATTTGTTTCAATTTCAAAAACCAACACATAGTTTTATATTATACAAAGCTTTTTTTTTGTCGTGTCTATTCATATTCATATTATCAAAAAGAAAAAAGATACTTAAAGTAAAACTCTATAATAATTCTGATTTGAATATCTATGATAACAAAAAGTAAAACATATTTAATAAATTAGTCAAAAAAAGTATTTATTTAAGCTCTTTATCGGAACGTGATATCAAGGCTTATTTATCTTAGGACAAAAGGTTTTGGGGGATTGCTATGGTCCCCATGCAAAATCATGGGTATCAGAACCTATGCTGACGTGTATACACAGAGTCGTATATGATCAGAATTTCTTCCAAATTCCCATCATCACACATAGTTGCTAGAATATGACCCAAAAACTGGTTGTTCTCCGTCAACTCACCCTCGAACCGATTCTCGTAAAGGTTAAGGCTCTCAAATGGCAACCCACACAACTCGTCTAGAATCGCCCCACTCAAATGGTTCATCGACTTGTTGAGCAGCCTTAATGCAGTGAGGTTCGACATCCCTCGGGGCAACTCACCTGACAACGAGTTGTTATACAACTAAATTTGCTTCAAATTTCATCATCTTCGTGAGCGAACTCGAAATCGACCCGTAGAGGTTATTCAATGCCAGATCCAAATCCTTGAGCTTTCCGAGCGAATCAAGAATCACGCCGACAAGGTTACACTAGGCAAGCCATATGACCTTGAGATTCATGAGATTCCTAAGTTCCGACGAGATCCGACCCGAGAAGAATGGGTCGTAGGAGAGGTTAAGCATCTTAAGGGTGGTGATGTTGCCCAGAGAAGCGGGTATGGTCCCGTCTATGAGGTTGTAGACGAGAGGAATCATGTTCACAAACCTCACACAACAAGGTTCAACCCACAAACCAAACTTTAAGCCACCGTGAAGCCATCATCAAGCTCTTTGCCACAAATAATCGCCAAACCCATGAGACTTACTAGCTCAACCTAACGCAGAACCCTCACACTCACTGTCTCACCTTCAAACTCAAGCCCCAACGCACCATGAAGTCACCCACCAAGCCTCTGCCAAACCCCATGCAAAGCAACCACGAACGACGAAAGCCACTCCAAACTCCTCAACCTTCAACTCTCAACACCAAAGCTTGTGTTACAAACCATAACCTTTTACCTTTACTTCCTTTACGCACCAATCACCACAAAACCTTCACCTAAACTTCTTTATTTTTTTTAATCCAAATTCAATCCCGTTATGAAAAAATATTTTTTTTATTTTATTTCAATGTTTCTTAATTTTATTTTCTTAGGGTTATTTTTTTAATCCATTGAAATATATATAAAAAAAAAATCAACTTTTCATAATTTTATTTTATTGGGATTCATTTTTTATAAAAAAAAAGTTACACATATCATTTATCTCATATATCTCATTTTATTTCTATTTTCTCTTTTTCTCTTTTTTTCTCCCATTTTAATATTAAAAAACTTAGATAGGTACCACCGACATACCCTCAAAGCTCAAGCTAGAAAAATCGCCATTTCTCTCTCTCTCCAAGCTCACTCAATGGTCCTCTTTCGGTCCTTCCTCTCATTCGTCCTTATCATCTTCATCCTCACATCTTTTTTCAAAGAAGCCAACACCTAGACTTGACGCAACAACTTAAAAAAGAATAATGATAGTTACATGTATAATATGGGTGAAGATCCACTTATTCTAAGAGTAAGTCTTGATACACTTATTTTATTAAATAATTTTTTATAAACTTCGAATTTCATCAATCTAACCGGTGGATTGAAAGTTCTCATTAAGTAGATTAAGTTTATAAAATTTTATATAATTTTAAAATTAATTGATACTTCATTTAATTATTTTATTTTAACGTATAATATGTTTTTCAAAATATAAGTAAATGTCATATATAAAATTAGATACCTATAAATGTTCAATTTATCTTAAATTTGATATGCATAATTTTTATGATAATAATACATAATTCAATGGTTGAATTAGAAAAATAACAATTTTATAAAAAATTTATTTAACGGTGTAAGTCTAAAAGACTTACTCTTAGAATAAGTAGATAAACCCATATATTTAATTTTGGTGTTTGGCAAGTGTTTAGGTTGAGTTTAATTTTTTTAAAAAAATTGATGTATTTTTTGGATATGATTTAGGTCAATTTTTAAGCTATTTTAATTAGGTCTTACATTAAATAAATTATTATTTTTTATTATATATTATTATGATATTTTTTAAATATTAACCTTTGATTAAGTATTATGATTTTATAATGTTAATTATTATGTCTTTTATTTATTATGTAATTATTAATTAAATTCAATCTTAACATAAATAAAAAATAAAGTAAATTTATACACATAAAAAGAAAATAATAAAAATATTATATAAAAAAATATTTTATATATCTTAATTATACTTAATTTTTCCGATCTAACCTCAACCTTACCATAATTAGTTTCAAACCATAAAAATTGACATCCAGATATAATTGAATTCATGTTTAATCCTACCTATGAATACTCCTATTGACTCGAGTTTTTGGATAATGAAATGAGGACAAAACTATTAGTCAGTGATGTCACAAACTGACAAAAGTCCTTTTTCATCTCTCTTAACTCACAACCTTGGAAAAATTTATGAATTCCGAATGGTTTCAAATTATCCGAGGTTATGTGGATGAATAAAAAATAAGTATTTGAAATAATGGGGCGACCACATACAATACAATGGAACTGCATTTTAATCCTACTGCTAATTACTCTATGCCTCCCTCACCCTCACGCTACCACACATCATTGGAGCACCACCACCTAACGCAGTAGATTTCCAAACTCTTCCGGGTGAATATTGACAATTCAACCACGTTTGCTCACACTTACAAAACCAACCTCCTTTTTATTCTTATTTTTCTTTTAAAAAAACCATAATTTATAGTTTAAAAACTCATACATATTTTTGTTTTTTCAAAGATATAGAATCTAAATTTATAATAATTAAAGATTAAGGGAAAATTTATTTTTTATTTCAAATATTACTCCGTACACCTATTTCAACTTTTAAAAGTATTTTTAAAAAATTATTTGTTACACTTTAAAAATTGATGACATTATATATCATTATATATATATAGTAATTAAACAAAATAGAATATATTTTAGTTGATAATTTTGCCGTATCTGGGGAGTGGACTTTTTTGGTGAATTTGAGATCCACGACACGAAATCCAAAACAAAAAACAAACCAGCAAAGACATCACCATAGAGATGGAGAGAGAGTTAAAACTTAAAAAGTATCAGACTTTGAGGTTTTTAAGACAAGACATACACAAAAAGAGATAGAGAGAGAGAGAGAGGCTTTGCTTAATTCTTCCATCAAAGTCAAACTGAATGGTTGGTGGAAATAAAGAGCAACCACCACCACCACCCTCTACGGCGGCGGCGCCGTGGAGGGGACCACCACCGCGACCCACCATCAGTCTCCCGCCACGCACCTCCATGGAGAGCCTTTTCAGCCCTGGTCCTATGACTCTGGTCTCAAGTTTCTTGGGCGACACCTTAGAAGACTGCAAGTCATTTTCGCAGCTACTCGCCGGTGCTATGGCGTCTCCGGTGCTTGAGCAGAAGGATTCCGGTGACTCTGGCTTGGCTGTTGTGCAGTCTCCCATGCCCATGTTCACGATTCCACCTGGCTACTTCAGCCCCGCTGCCTTTCTCGATTCACCTGCTCCTTCTCCTTCTCCTGTAACTCTCACCCTTCAACTGCTTTTATTTAACTAGTTCTTTCATTCCATGCATTTTCGTACGAAGAAAACTTACATAAAGTTTTATAACTTGTTTTGTTGTTTTATTAAAATATAATATGTATGTCTATTATTTTTTATATACTAATATTATATCATTTTTATTTTTTATGTTAATATATAAAATATAATACACATATTATATTATATTATATTTTAATTTAAAAACAACATCGATCCATTAATTCAGACCATGACTCTTTTCTTCACTAGGGCTAAGGGATTCTCCATCATTTGCTTCCCTATATGTACAAAAGCATTAAAGCTCACTAGTTGAGTTGAGTTATTAACTTATTATTAACAAGGCTTTCCCAAATTGGAAGTATAAAATTCCACTAATTTGAGGGTTGGAGAAGATCCTTAACTGGTTCTCAGAGAACTATTGCATTGTAAATTTGTAATTATAGTCTTCAATTCAATTTAATTCAATTCAAAGAATGAATTTTTATAATTATGAAAGCTGTACCTGCCAACCGAGTCTTGATCAGTTATTCAATGTATTTAGTTTTCTTAAATTTCATTCCTTTAGAATTTAGATATGGCCATGGGATTCCTTTTGGGGATCTTCATTATGGTGGAGATTACTACAATAGGCCTGGAAAGGTATTGAACTTGACACCTTCCCAGAAGTAGAACTGAATTACTTCATCCTTCTCTTAGGCTCCTGTAACATCGATTCATTACATGGTCTGTCAGAGACGACTAGAAATAGACTATTGGGTCCATCTAGGTGACTTGTTATCTTATAACAACGAATACTAACAAGTTTTTGTGAAAGCAGATAAGGGTGTATTTCTTTTCCCCAAATGGGGTCTTTGTCGAATTTGTTACTTGTCTTGTTTAAGTGATAAGTTATGGAGTACCAATAACACTTTCAGTAAGGTCCTGCATTCAAGGAAGAGATCAATACTAAGTTGAAAACTAACACTTAATTATATATGATATTGATGCTTCTAGTACGTACCAAACTAAAACAATTTCAGAATAAAATAGTTGATACTTTGGAATTTTTCTTGGACTATGTGTTAATATCTAACTAAGCCGTTGAAACAACCACAAAGGATAATAACATCAAATCATAGATAGATGATATTAATTAGGGTTAATGCTAACAACTAATAATGATTATTCAACTTTACTCCTATACCTCATCCAATATATACTTTTTTTTTTGGTACAATCCAATGTATACTTTTATTGCAATGTTGAACTACAAAAAGTAACTACTTTTATATAATAAGATAATAATACTTGATAAGGATAGATGTGATACACTTATTCTAACGAAGTTAAGGATGAGTAAATAACACAATATGAAAGGGTACTTGTTGGGATTATATCAGCTATCAGCATGATATTAAATGATGCAACAAAATACAGCCTCGATTTGTCAGGATAACATTGTTAATTAGAATTTGAAGTGATTTTATTTCCTTATTCTCCTGACAATCTGACTTGTGAGGCATGTATTGTAGGGGCACTTTGGAATGACACACCAGCGGGCCCTAGCACAGGTCACAGCTCAGGCTGTGCAAGCCCACTCGAATATGCAAATCCAAGCTGAACATTCATCCTCTGTATCAGTAGTGCCTGCTACCTCATTGACACAGGTTCCTGCAGCTACTTCCAGTACTACACAACAGCCGATGCCACCCTCATTGCCAGAGTCTGGGGCAGCAATGACAGAATTCCCTGATTATCCTCACTCTGAACAAAGATTGCAGTCTTCTTCAGTGAATGTTGATAAGCCTAATGACGATGGCTACAACTGGAGGAAGTATGGGCAGAAACAGGTGAAAGGTAGTGAGTTCCCTAGAAGTTATTATAAGTGCACACATCCAAACTGTCCTGTCAAGAAAAAGGTTGAGCGCTCTCTTGAAGGTCATGTAGCTGCAATTATTTATAAAGGAGACCACAATCATCAACGTCCCCATCCCAACAAGCGCACAAAAGACACCCTAACTTCAAATGAAAATTCAAATATGCAAGGGAATCTTGATTCAACTTATCAATTTCAGAGTGGAAGTTTAAATAGATTGAAAGAAGGGATAAGTTCTCATTCAATGTCTAAGATGGATCCAGAATCTAGTCAGCCAACAGCTGAACATGTATCAGGAACAAGTGACAGAGAAGAAGTAGGTGATCATGAAACTGTAGATGAGAAAAATGATGAGCCTGACCCCAAGAGGAGGTAAGGGTTTGTATAAATCTGTTCATGCTGGGATAATCATTTGTCTTTATGTTGTCTTAGAAGTTTTATGATTCTGCAGAAATATAGAAGTCGGGCTCTCTGATCCAGCCTCTTCACATAGGACTGTCACAGAACCTAGAATCATCGTGCAAACAACAAGTGAAGTTGATCTCTTAGATGACGGGTATAGATGGCGCAAATATGGGCAGAAAGTTGTCAAAGGCAACCCTTATCCAAGGTGATATTGTTTTTCCTCTGCACTTTGATTGCATCTATTGAACTATGGATGACCATTATGATTGTCCGTAACAACTTGCTAAAACTTCGGTACCCAAAAAATGCTCAATTATTCACACTTATAACTCAGATTATGCTACTTTGTATAATATGCTCTACTGCATAGTGCACTGATTTGAGATCCATATCTAGTATTTTAACTCGTTACTCATTGCTTGTCTGGAAAAGATATTGATGCATGATTTTATCATGTGTAGGAGCTATTACAAATGCACAACCCCAGGTTGCAATGTTCGGAAGCATGTTGAGAGGGCTTCAACAGATCCTAAAGCTGTCATAACAACATATGAAGGAAAACATAATCACGATGTGCCAGCAGCTAAGACTAACAGCCACACCATTGCTAACAACAGTGCATCACAGCTAAAATCACAAAATGTCATGCCCGGAAGCAGAGGTGTTGGGGGCAATGAGCAGCAGCCTGTAGCACGTCTAAGGCTGAAGGAAGAGCAGATAACCTAGTTTTCCTAGTTTACGGCTGGAAGAACAGGTATAATCTGAGGACTTGCCACCAGTTAGGAAGTATGTGTCACAACTCAAAAGATATTTTCTTTGACGTTCAATGCATTCTTTTGAGTCTGAGGCCAAAGTTTTGACCAAGGCCTATCAGTCCAATTCCTGACATACAAAAGAGTAAAGTAGTTCAACATTCTTCTCTTCCTCCCCAACTGCATCCCGATGAAAGACAGGAAGGAAAAAAGTTTAAACAAGAAAAGTTTGCGGAGTGAACAGCAGTTTTGGATTATGCTATACCAATTGTGCCTTCTGTGTACATTGAAAATATGAAAGTTATGTCGTTTAATATAGTTGTTCATTGTTTCATCATGTAATTCCTTGCTCTTTTTTTTTTTTTTTTTTGATAATCATAATTCCTTGCTCTTTGAGAATGTAAGAAAATGTCGGATCATATAATAAATTGCATTTTAGGCTCTCTCCACCACCCAATATTTTCGTTACCTGGATCTAACTAAAGTAATCAAGGTTGGTTCCAAATTAAAATTAGAGTAGTACATAACATTGACTTTTTCTAAGATTTGATTAAATTACATTTATTTCTCGTTTTAAAAATTGCATTGACCTTTCCATGTTTTGAATTTTTATAGACAAACATCCCTGCTCAAATCTTGTTAGTGACATGTATCCCTTTAGACGTGAAAAATAAAAATAAAAAGTCATTTTAATTTCTAAATCAAGAGATATATAAGTGTAATTTAAACAAAACCTTCATCATTTTACTATTTGCATTCATTCAACTATTTCGTCACGTTACCTGTATCTTTTAAAAGTCGAACATTTCATCTTTTATTTTTTCCCTTTTTAGTTCTGTTAATAATGGCTTAATGACTATTCACACAATAGCTAGAATGGTCAGCAGTTCTCTTACCAGAAAAGACCCTGTTCTGTAACCCATCCTTAACTAAATCTACTCATAATATGGTTTGATAAAAAGTTGTATCAATCAAGAAGTCAAAAACATAATTTTCCTTTAAAAGATTAAACATTCCAATCACAAATGTCATTAATAGGCAAAGAAGCATCTTTCTTAACTGTTGGCCTTTCAATTAGTCGTCCTTGACTAAAATCATTCTTTTTGTTTTATTTTCTAATATCCAATTTACTTATCATCTCTTTATCAGTATAGAGGCACTCTTCCTTTGCCATGTAAAAGGCTTTGCTTCTTTTTCTTCTCTCTGCTAATCCTTAAGAAAGTAGGGAAAAGAGAGAAAAGAAAAATCTTCGTTAAATTACACAAATTATCTGAAATCAGTGCCTTCTAATCAGCACCTCTTCCTTGGAGAACCTCAAATTGACCTGTAAGTCCTCCTCTGACCATCTGCAGAAACATGACCTTAGAATCTATGGGTATATGACATATCACAGAGAAGCAAGAGAATGGTCGTGCAAAGTACACATTTGGGACTTCAATACCATCACGACAAAATAAGTTATTCAATAAATTCAATCTTGCATATCAGACAAAGCTCAAATTTCTTCAAATTTGCTTCTCTTCTCCCTTTTATACCCGTTGTTAAGTAAATAAATCTGGCACCCATTTCGTACAAAATATCCCTCATTTTTTTTCTTTTCAATTCCCCTCTTACCCCATTTATCAGCTGGTGCCTACATGAATCAATTATCACCAAGAGCTACAATGGTAGGAATTTGACCATGGTTAACAAAATCAATTTTATTCAAGCGTAAGCAGCACAAGACTTGCTCTGGCAGTTCCTCTTGCTTTTGTGCCTGTGAAAAAATAGAAAGAGGGGTATTAAAATATGGAAGTTTCTTCCTATAAGAGTCAATCAGCTGGGAAGAACATCAGGCTTGCTAAGCATAAGTGCTAGAAGATTGAAGATACTCCTATAATTCTAAAAATTAACCATGACCTGAGAAAGGGCTTCCAAAATGATTTTACTTGTAGAATACTTCTTGATTCAATATTTAGCGATGAGTACAGAAGATTGAGAAAACGAATTCCATGTGATTATGACATGCAAAGTAAAATTCTGAGAAAAAAGAAAGTTGACTGAAGAATACCCTATCTTGCAAACTAAGAGAAATCCAAACTTATCTTTTACAAGGAAATTTGGCAGTTTATATGAACTGGAAAAGGAATGACAATGATCGCATTGATACCACTGAGTATCAAAGAATAGAGAGTCTAAGAGAGCGAGTAGTTTGATTAACTTGATACCTGAAGTGTTCAAATTAAGTGTTGCAAGACCATACTATACCTGGATAGTTAAGCCCACATCAAGTATTCCATGCTTTGTACGGTCTCGGAGTGAATCAAGCCCTTTCCTCGATAAATAGCTAAAGCGATGTATATCCAGGTCAATCTCAAAGTAGTTAGGTCCCTGCAATTAAAATGCATAAATAAATTGTAAAATACAAGGATCAGAAGAATCATTCTGTAGGGTAAAGTGAGCTTCATCTTGCAAAAAGAAATGGCTAGATAAATAGAACTTCAGTAAGATCTTTGTTCTCTATGTAAAATGCTTTGTTAAATAACTTCACATAGATTATGCCACTTCCAAGTTCATTTGAAATATTAAAGACAGAGAACAATGCACACCCCTTTCTGAATGCCCAGAATCATGTCAAAGCCTAGAACACTTGTATTACCACAATTGTAATTTACCTGATTGGAGAGCAATAAAATGAAGTTGCTAGTAATCAGTCAACATATTTAATCTAACTGAAGAGATGACATATGAATATATCTCAAAATAAAAGACATAATGGAGTTGCATAATATGTGTGTCTTACTAGTTAGTTTCCACACTAAAGAATTTATCAGAGACACTGTTAATGGTGTGAAATAAAGCAATAAGATTGATGGAGGGATCCAAAGTTGTATATAATAATGTCAATACCTTGATGAACTCAATTCCAACGGAATGAATATGCTAAGGATTAATATTTCAGACACTCCTTCAATTGAGCAGTAGACAGATATTTTTGAACCAAGACATATATTTGTGTATACCTTAAAGAAATTGTGTTGAGGGCGTGAAAGCACTGGCTTGCCATTGTAGGCATGTATAAGCTTCCTCTCTGCAGAATTCAGATGAAGGTCCTCTGGATTAACCACCCCAGCCAAAATTTTCAGCCTTTCACTAAAGGGAACCAAGCTTTCCTTTGTAAACCCTTTCACCTTTTCCATCTCATCATCCACTAATCTCTGTTGAACCAATAATGTTATTCAACTAAAAAAATAGTCAAGTAGGAGCTACCGCAGCATGACTAAATGGAAATTTTTTCCAAAGTATGAAAGAGAAGAAACTGAGAATGATATGCAACTTCAAGAAAGCAACACTGGAAAAAGGAGCATGTCATATTAAGAACCTATTTTGAAAGTGTAGACAAGAATTTCTAGCACATTCGTAGCTAGATAATACATGAGGGCAATCAGTCATCAGAAACGAAGTCAAATATGCTAGACATAGAGGATCATTTCATGGGGAATTGGAGAAAGGAACAAAAAAAGATGAGTCTGGTTGACAGGAAATCCAACAAGTTCAATGCCACATAAGAGACTGGAATACCAAAAAATTTAGAGGATGATACATGCTTTCCAAACAGCTATGACATTAACCAAGTCAAGCATGTTATAAGCAGCCACTTTATTTCTTTAATTCAAACAACTTTGACAAGTTTGGAAGGAGAAACCATTGGTATATACAGGTAAGTTAAGATTTACAATCCCCCCCCCCCTTCCTCTTTTTCTGTGGGTTAACATGCACTCGTCGATGAAAACCAGTAAACCTGAGTAAGCCTTAAATGAAAAGAGAGTAAGACTAATTGCTTGAGACGGCAATGACTAATTAATGTAATATAATTCCATCAGATATTGAAATTCTATTTGCTTAAAGAAACAAAAGAAGAAATCTGGCAGCAATTAAAGGATTTCTTTACTTAAAAATTCCTTTTAGGTGAAAAATATTGTAAACTTACATATTTGAAATTCAAATCAAGTGATTATTGATGTGAGAAAATACCTTGATGCTCTCCTGAAATTGTGGAGAGATCTCTTTGTCAAAATTCTCAGACACTTTAAAATATAATACAAGGCTCATTCCTTCCCCATTACCATCACCAAGGAACATGCTAGCAGGATATGTTGGCAACTGGGACAAAAGGAACAAAATTAAGCTATGTAGCATTCTTTTATGTTGTTCAAACAGAAAAGCAACATCCATAGACCTTGTCACAGGTGAAATGAATAGGTTGTCAGTACAAAAGGAGCAAATTTATAGTTAGAGATGGAGAGTGAACCTGTATATTAACAATAAGGAGAGAAGGTACTTTCTCATGTTCTTTGACAAACGGAAGTTCAAGATGCTGAGCAATGTGATTTATCTTCCGTGGACAGACAAATAAATCAACACCTATTGGTATATAAGGGCTGTAATCTGGAGCAGGACACTTCTGCTTATCTCTGCATAGTTAATTATTATCATATATAATATTAAGCTTTCAGAAGAAACAAAAATTAAATCAATGGAGTAATGGATATAGATGTGCATAACATAGATTAACAGATACAATTTGCTGACATGCCTGAAAAAATTTTCTCCACGGAGCTTGAACACTGAAGGCGAAACTGCAGACCAGGAACCAGGGCATGGCTTCTCTTGAGTTGAACTTAGAATCTGAAGCCCTGCTCTGGGACGATAAAGAAATCTCTCAGATGCACCTGCCCATCCACTCATTTAGTATCATAACTCCCAGAAGTCTGGATATATACTATTTATTAACATGAACTTTTGATGTTTTACTGCTTTGACCAGTTCAAATTATATAGAAAACTAACTCAGAATCAAGAAAAAATGTAACAAATAATGCAACAGACAAAATATTACTGACTGATATATTAAATACAGATTACATTCTCATGGTCGGACAAGGAAAGCTCCAAACCTTACGGCATGAATTATTTTACATAGAATATTTTAAAATGATAAAATCTATATAGTGAAATATTCCAACAAACAACAAAAAAATTTAATAGAAACAAAGGAAAAATCTTATACATTATGTACTTACATAATTCAGTCTTCTCGTTTCCATCAATGGATTTCCTTTTTACAGAAAGCATGATGACTGCCGGTTGCTTTCTTTGTGATGGTTGAGGACTTGATGGAGCATGATTCATGTCATTAAAACTAACCTCCCCACTCTTATAGTTACCTCCATCTATTTTGAAGTAGCTTTCATAAAACCCCTCATATTTACACCCTGAATCTACAAAACATGATGCGCTTTCATACTGGAGCAACTGAGTATTTGGGACACTTCCCAATGCATTACCCACAAAGGGAAAACAATCTGTCATCCATAAAGGAAGAAACAGAGAAATTGCATGAACATACAAAGTAACAACTGTGAAATAATCACAAGGTAGGAACAAGATATAAACGCATCACCTCCATGCACACTAATGAAGTCATCATCTGAATCAGACTCTAGAATGCTAACTGAGTCAAACCATGCATCCTCTTGGCTTTTTCCTGCAAAATATAAGTGCTCGGAATGTTTATAGAAGGTATGTATGTCATCCATATGAAATCCAACAAGTTCAATGCCATAAGAATCATCATCAAAACTTCATCAAGAACAAAATAGATGAGATTATAAATAACCAAAGGACTAAAAAGAATGGATGATAAGTTACTCTCTCTCTTTGACAAACATTAACATTACACAAATCTCCTCGTACTTTTCATTCCAGCAAGGAGAGAGGGAGAAGAGAAGATACCATTTACATCAATTTGACTATGGCTGTGGTATTGGAGCTGGGTAAGATGAAACTTCATGTTAGAAACCTCAGATCTCCGGCAGGTGGCTGAAGCACCCTTCTCAAAGTCCAGGTGAATAAAGTCACTGAGAGTAAAGTCTCCCACACGACTTCCAGCATTGCTAAGCCTTTTCAAAGACATGTCAGGAAGTGAAGTTGAAATATTTCCCCCACGTTTTCCAGATTTGTGATTTTTTCTTTTATGACCATTAGTCTTCCTTTTTGGTTTTGAGGCACAGCCTCCCATTGAGGAAGCTAATTTTTTTACTAATCCGGTTAACATTGAACTCTCATATATGATGCCAACTCACTGAAAAAGAACCAGGCACTGTGCTATAATCTCCCTGAGAAGAAAGAACCTGTCAGCCACGCAAACAATCAAATTTACATCAGGAAAAGGAAATGCATAAGAATAAACCAAAGTCCAAAGCCAAGACAGTTAAATTAAATGCCTGAATTCAGAATCCTTTTTAATTTTTTTCCTTTTGGTTAATGAGAATCTTTCTTTTTCTACATACAAGTTAGATGGAATATAAGCAGCAGGAAATTATACATGATCAACAAATTCAGTTGCCCTTAAACCACCTGCTGATAGATATAGATAAGCATACAAATTATGTGGAAAATCAACTTTAATGGGAACAACTCTTCCAGGTAATTAATCAAATTGAGCAGCAGCACACACCTTCAACTCAAAAAAAAAAAAAAAGTTACATTCCACAGCGGAACATTGTCTCTCCGTCCATGGACCAACAGCCAGATATGAAATATCACATCGAGGCGATTAAATAGCCGTCACCACCCCTTGAAGAAAACCTGAAGAAGGCAATAGAGAATTGACAATATATTATCCATTAATAAGTGCTTGAATGAAGAAAAAAAAATATGATAAGAGTTTTGCAATCAATCTGCAAATTCTGAGTTAGGTAGCATCAACAATTAGACCAAACTTCATCACGTATAATATTACTGATGAAAAAACAATTGAGCTTATCCACACATAAAAAATAAAATAAAAAAGACAAAAAATTACATTCCTCATTGTAGAAGTATTTGGCTTGGGTTGCAAGAGTAAAAAAATAAAACAAATAAAACATATCAGAAATGGACTCAAACTAGAAAAGCTAACGTTGGTGTTGATTCATTGCATAAATACAAACCTACGAAACATGCTGCAATGTTTAAGGGGTAACATAAAAGAAGCACTATGAGCAAGTCATGTGAAAATAGAACACAAAAAATGATGAGAAACAATCCATTGGGAAGGCATGGGATCCAATACGACACATGCATGAAGGAAATGAAGAAAACAGACTTGAAACACAAACAAAAGAGAAGAAGAAGAAGAAAAGATAGAAAAGGGTCATTCTCATTTCCCATTGCATTCATGAAGAAGATGATGAACAAAAACATGAAACTATAAAAAGAGAGAAGTACCTGAGGCCGGGGGGAGAGAGAGAGGTGCATGAAGAAGAGAAGAGAGGGGAAAAGTTGAAGCATGAATGAGGAATCGTCGTTCCCGGGGAGGAACTTGGATTCCTCTGTTGTTCTTCCCCTGTCTCAGAATCCGAAGGAATGATAAACAACAAATAATAAACAACAAAACAAAATAAAAGAAGAAAGAAAAGAAGAGAAAAGGGGTTCCAAAATGGAGAGAGACAGAAAAGATTTCAGAAGTCACAACCCACCCAACCCAACAAAGCCTCCGCTGTTTTCGGATCCTATATTGTTGTCAGTCTTTATCTATCCCCTCCTTTCAAATCTCTCTCTTTGTTCTATACAGAAAAACAATTTTATTTTATTTTTATTCAAACAATAAAAAATTTAATTTTATATAGTTATAAAACTATTTATTTCATGCACTTAATATATTTTACTTTTATTTATTAAAAAAAATAGTTTGGGTTATACAAGTTTCCCTTTGAATGTGATTCTGCAATTCTGAGATAATAATATATTATAGTACTGAAATCTAGAAGGCTTTTTGGTAATGACGTGTCAGTCTGTGAGAGAACACGTGCACTTTAGTGGCCACGTTCCTTCAATGCGACAACATTTGAATGCACTGGCAGCACTTCGTTTATCCCAACCCAATAAAGATAAATAGAGACTATCTTCAAAAAATATAAAAGAAAAAAAAATTACTTTCGTGATGATTTTTTCTTCCTCATTATTTACTTATATATTGTATTTTATTTTTATATCTATCTTGTGTATTTTTATTACTAATTTTAAACATGAATGAAATCTCGAATCTTACATATCCCTAAAATAAAGAACTTAGTTTTACCTATATTCTATTTTTGGTTTGTAAAAGATATTTCTAATTTTATTGTATATCTTGGAAAATAAAAAGTATTTGTAACTTATTTGCAGTTTCAAATATTTTGTATTTTGTATTTTCCTTATATTAGGATCGCAAAATCATAAATAATCTCAACCGTTTTCTATAAATTATTGATTTAATTAAGAAATTAATTATTGAATCGGTTACAGAGTGATGCCATGATAGCTAGTGGTACTATTATTAATCTTAACCCTATTTTTCATTTACCCTTTAAATATAATTGTTATATGTAACAAGTGATTTTAAGATAAATCAATTACTTTTTTTAAAATGTGAAAAGTGATTCCGTCATTCGAGAAATTTAAATTATTTAACAACCAAATATTTAATTACTTCTAGGATTGTTTTAAATATTAATAAATTCATATGATAAAGTAAGATTACACATTATAATTAATTATAAAACAAAACAATGAAATAAATAAAGACTGGTTGATTAGTGCATATTTGAGAAAGATTAAATTTTTTTCCTAACAATTTTTTTTATGTGTAAAGTTTGTCATGTTGGATTAAAATGTATAAAATTGATTATAAGCGAAGATTATCTTTTCATACGATAAAAATTACTTTTTAAAAAAATTATTTTAAACATTTTAATTAATTACTTTTAGCTTATTTCAAAAGCTTGTTAAATATTTTTTTGCTTTTAACTAAATAATTTTTTTATATTTTTTGGCAATTTAATACATAAAAGTAATTTTTTTATATAATTTAAATAAAAATTTTATTTTAAAATCGATTATAAATTAACATATCTAAACATAAATTAATTTTTTTAAAAAGATTATACACATAATTAATTTTTAACATAATTTTTTTTCACAATTAATCCAAATACACTCCATTTCTATTACATTAAATCCTCTTAAAATGCTAATAGAACAAAGAAAGACAAGTTCACATATAAGATTATATCATTTAGAAAGTATCCAAATCCAAATTTTAAAAAATGAAAAGCACAATCTCCACTTAAAAGAAAATGATTTCATCTTTTGATCAGTTACGGTAATATCAAATTAATATTTTATTATATATAACCATGAAGTATGACTGAATTAATACACTGAGTTCTATATAAGAAAAATATACCTTATTTTGCTATATATTATTGAATGAATGCAAATAATTGAAGGTCACAATCACAGTAGAGTGGCGCATAAGTTGGTAATGCGCGTCCGTGTGGTGTGCAGCATCTGCAGGTGAGTGACATGGACTTCTGCCTAATTCACAATTTTGGCTTCTATTCATTCATAACCATTAAGCAAACAACTAAAATATAATTGATGTACACTTATTCATCAACTTTGTAAAATATAATTAAGAATTAAAATAAAAATTATTTAAAAAAATATAATCAAGTGTCTTTTCTCATTACAGAACTCTTATACGTAACACAGTGAGAGGAAGAAAAAAAAGGAAGAATAGGGAGAGGGAATTTTTATTTACAGTGTTTTATATTTACGTGATTATGAATGATCAACCCCATTAATCATATCTAAAAATACCCATCACCTGTTTAGGAAATTCCAATAATATATTTCAAAATAAAATTTTGAAAACATCTCTTCATATAGACTATATCATTTATTAAAAGAAATAATTATAAGAATTACGGCCTCAATCACAGTTCTGGAAAAATGCTCATTCATTCACATATAAGTATGCAATTAACTCAAGATATATTGGCCTTATAACCGAACCTTGACATAAGAAACAAAATAAACTTAACCACATAATCTTATTTTCATTCATATAGGTCATATATTTAACAAATCTAGTCAACTATTGTTCTCTCTACGCAAAAGCTCTCTTTTAATGAACTTCATATGCAGAAAGTTGATGGATTTGAAGCAAATTTCTAATTTGATAATTATTGATAGTTTCTTGTGGTATTGATAGTTTTTTTTTTTTTGAATTGTAATTAATATCAAAATATGATAGGTGATTTTTTTTAATAGAATACTATTAGCATAATCTTTATTCCTTATTCAAAAAGGAGTGCGTGAAAATGGTTACTTGTTAAGTAAATTACTGTGTCATAAATACTTGTATTAACTATACGAGGCTAGCTCGGGTGGTTGGGGGTGGAGGGGTTTGGGTAGTGTTATAAGTTTGATCTCCAAATAAAAAATTTTGAGTTATGAGAATGAGAGATAAGAAATTATGAGAATGTGATAAAGAGTTTGTAACTTTGTTCACAAAAAACTACATCAGCATAGAGTTTATAACTTTATCCATAAAAGTTGTAGTAATGGAGCAAGAGGATTTGCAATTTTTTTATGCAAAAGTTGTAGTAATAGTAGTAAAAAGTTTACAAATTTATCAACAAAAGTTATAGTAGTAAAGGAAGAAGGTTTGAAACTTCTTCGTACAAAAGTTATAGAAGTAGGAGATTTAACTTTGTAACTTTTTTTGTTTAAAAGTTATATTGTAATATGTACCAAGAAAAAAAGTTATATTGTAATGTTTCATAATAAATTTAATTTCTTCTCATATGTAAAATGTATACATATTAGGTCGAATCATGTTAAATTGTAAGTTATTTTGTTTTGGTATTTTTCTTTCTTACAATTATTTATCAAATCAAGAAAAAAAAATGCGATTTAATATTCCCAACAAAGGCCCACAATATTATCTCATTGTTTAAGCGAAAGGGAAACTACGGTGATAAGAAAGTGGGGCATTATGTTCATGCAGCCAAAGACAAAGTAGCTAGCTAAGAGTTCTCCTCAAACAACTTCAATTATTAGAAGGCTTTGCCACTGATTTGTCATTATAATCAGCGTGTTTGCATTGATATAGAAAAAAGAAATGAATGATTGATCATGTCTAAAGTAGCTAGGCCATACCCAGATATTAAGTCAAATTCGTGTCCATCTTACCTACCAGTTGAACAAATGAACACATACTCTAGGTAATATAATATATGAATGGAATTTAACCAAACTGCCACGCAAAACGGCTTTTCTCTCGCGTTAATGACCAGTTTGGTCATCATCATAGTAGTAAGTCAACATGTCAGTTTACAAAGTCATTCATGTACATTATATCTTTTTTTTTTTTTGGCTGTGACATGTACATTATATAATTACTTGTATTTATAATGATTTTAATATTTAATATGATATATCAATGTTGAATGGGATAACATCAAGCAGCAAATAAAAATCTTGAAAGGTGCAAACAGTATAACAAAGAAAAGCTAGCAACTACATAAAAAAAAATAAGAGAGAAATATACTTTAGTTGTAAAAAAATATTTTATTTTAATTTTTTGATTGAATTAATTAAATATTAAATTAATTTAATTAATAATTTATTTACATTTAATTATATATCAAGTATTAAAATAAAAATAAATTACTAATTAATTATATATAAATTACTAATTTAATTAACTTAATACTTAATTAATACAATTCATAAACTAACATTATACTAAACTGTCTTTTCCCAAAAAATAAACCAAGAATCTTAAAGATCTTTCTTTAACCTTTGCACGTTTTTTTTATTAGACTTGTTAGAACAAATCAAAAGAAACCTGCTCTCTCTTTGTCTGCCTAATTTTAAAAATGTTTTAATGATGAGTTTTAGGACATTGTTTAAAAAATATTTAATACTTTTTAATAAATTTTTTAATTTTTTAATAAAAATTTTTAAGATATTAAATATTTTATTTTTATATTAAATATTTTTTTTATTTTAATTCCTTAATATGGATACTCTTTAATAAATATCTTTAAATATTATACACAAATAACTTATTATAAGAATAATAAAGCAACCCAAACAAGATTCAAGAAATTGTTATTCCAATCATTTACTCACCAAACCAATCATTGTCTTTAGGCACTCAGCTACTCTCAGCCATAACAAGAAAGCCAATAATAGAATTGGTCCCCATAAAGCTCTAATTATTTTACACCATATATCCACTTCAACAAGCTCCGCGAGAAAGGGTCTACTTAACAACTTTGGGAATCAGACGCGGTACGATATAAATTAGCGTTCCTTTGGAGAGTTTAAAATTTCAAGAAATTTATCTTTTATTCATCAAACTACTAAAGAGATATAAGATAAAAGGTGAATTTTATGATGTTTATAATTAGTAGTATCTCTAGTTAGTTAGCAATATATTATTGTATGTTGAATAAAAAAATGGAATGCATTTAACTAGTAATAAATTATCACATCAGGTGAATTGAATTAAAAATCAATAAAAAAATGTAAAACCAATTCTATTTAGATACAAGCATAAAACTAAAGATCCAGTTAGAATTTTTATAAGTTTCTATATATAATTTACCTTTCTTAAATGTTTGTCACCAACTTTAAATTCACTTCACTTGAAATGTCAAAAAATTTATTGGTTCTACTTCTACACAAATTAATTGAATAGTTTATTCAAGAATCTCTCTAGTCTCTTGAATTTACATGGAAAACAAGAATCAATAATATCTTTTGAAGAGAGATACTATAAAAATGTATATAAAATTAATTATATATGCACAAATCTCTAAAATAATATAGTAAATAAAAAAAATTCTTAATTTAGAGTTTAACTTCTTCGTAAACTCATCATCCATCTAAATAGTAGTTGAGTTAGCTGATTAGAATATACATCAATTCCTAAGGTTAAAGATTGCTTATTTTTTATTGGTATAGAGAATAGATTTTTTTTTGAATAATTACTTATTTTGATCCCCTAAAGGTACAAGTGAAATCAATTTAATCTTCTTTGATGTAAAAAGTGACATTAAATGATTAATTTAATTTTAAAAAATGACATTGAATAACTACTTTGATGTCAAAATTTGACATTGAATGATCATTTTGATGTATTCATCATTCAAGAACCTAAACGGTGACAAGTGTATCTTTTCATGATCAAAATGTGTATTTATTTATTTATTTATTTATTTTGCGCATAAGAAGAAACATTAGATAACTAAAGCCTACATAATAGAGTTAATAGTATGGGTAGTACCAATTGCATCAAAAGTTAGGTAGTTAATTTTTTTTTTGTTTTTTAGGGTATTCACGCGGATAATTGTGGGGACTAATTTTTCGAGGTATTGAGATCCATTTAAGGAGTTGACCTCTCCCAACAGATGTTATTCCATACACATGAATTAGGGATCAAACTTCTGACCACATGCTTAAGGGACCCAAATATCTACCACTTGTGTCATACCATGTTGGTATTTAAGTAGTTAATTTGCAATAATTCAAACGTTCACATCATTATACTGTCATTATAACAACAACAACAACAACAAAAACCTCCATCTAAATGGTACTAATTAATGAGAATTAGTCCTTCAAATGCTTGAAGTTATGGTAATGGATATTACTTTGGTATTTTTTTCTTTTCAAGTGTCATATTTTAATGAGTTATTAATACTTATTATAAAAATTAGGTATTTATTAGAGAGTATCATTAGTGTACTAGTTAAAGAATTAAAATAAAAAATATTAAATACAAAATTAGAGTATTTAATATCTTGAGAACTCAAAAAATATTTAATATTTCTTTCATCAAGTAATTAGGAGAATTTATTAAAAAATATTAAATATTTTTTAAATAGTATCTTGAGAGCAATGATTAGCAGTATCTTAAAAATTAAGATTCAATAAAACTTACAAGTCATCAAAAATACCAATATTAAAAACATTTATGCAAACATAATTAGTTATGATAAGGTATGTTTTTAGGGCACAAGTTAAAAAATATTTATTATTTTTCATTAAATTACTTTAATTACTTAAAGAATAAAATATTAAATATTTTTTAAAATTTAAGATATTTCATATTTTTTATTTAATAAATTTTATTTTTATTTCTTAAGGCTCACATTAACTAAATCCTACTAAAAAAAGGCTAAGTAACCAATAAGTGGATGGAGTAATATACGATCTTTATTCTCAAGGTGGGAACACAAGTTCAAACTTTGAAGTAGATGCTTGTTGAGAGAGTCTTCTAGTCGTAACAGAAATCGAAGGAGATTAATTTCACAATGATACTAGTATGTGGGAATACCTTGAGGAACTCAAAAAAAAACCTACGTATTATGGTATTAAACATATATTGATTGTTGGTTTCATAATAAATATTTAAAAGTTTATTAAATATAAGAGTAATTCTTAGGTAGACACGGTCTACCATAAATATTCTATTTAATAGTACATGTATAAAGTTACTCATTAGATATAGGTATATTTATACTCATAAAACCTTATACGTGTTTAATATTGAATAGAGTGTTTATGATAAACCGTGTTTACTAAAAAATTTCTCTTAAATATAATTAATAACTAATAAATACTTAACAATTTATCATAAATATTAATAAAAAATAAAAATAAATACCAAATAACCCACCTTACATAATTCTGAAAACAGAAACATTAAAGCAGGGTGGCTTCATTAATGGAAAGGATTAGAATCCCCATGTTTCGTAAATGAACAGGAAAACTAAACTAGTCAAATGCTTGGTAGCAGCACAGGCAAGATGGACCACATTTTCAAACCATATTGGGATCAGTAATTTGGTAATGTTGACTTGGTTCAGTCTTGAGCCATTCATTTGCGGGGACAAAGTACTTTAATTTCAATCGACATATACCAACAGTTTAAGTGCACTATACTTCTTCGCCATTAATACTGCTTCTCTCTAGATTGCAAATCTCAAAATCATTGTTTCATTTACCCTACATGTAATCCATGCGACTTCTGTGACTCATCTACTAGTTAAAGAAGGGAGTTTAATGGGTATAAGATTAGGATGAGTTATTAATTATTAATTTTATAATAAATATTTAAAAATTATTAAATATAAATAATAATTAATAAATATTTAACAACTCATTTTAAATATTAATATAAAAAAAATATCAGAGTAATCTAAAGTTAAAAATGTCATAGAACTAGTTCTTTTGCGGTTGTTTTAAATTTGATATATATTAGTATGAGTTTTTGATTTAATGAATAAATATTTAGTGCATGAGTGAATTAGTTTATTTTGATTTAAAAAATGTTTATGATCAAAATATTTTTAAAAGAATGTTTGGATAAAAAATAGATTTAATTTTAATATATTTTCAGTATAAAAATTATTTACATTATTATTTAATTATATATTATTAAATTATTAAATATCTTTGACTATCACAACAACTAAATAATTTATATGAAACGTGAATAATCTATAAACATAAAACATGTCTGTATTTGACACTTATCAAATACAATGCAACACTTTGAATTTTATTGCTAACAAAAAAATTATTACTAAACTATTTAAACTTTAAAATGTATTAATTAAGAAACTAACCAACATTCCGATCAAAATTATCAACTAGAAAAAAAATCTTACATGACATATATGAGATTATGTGAATTAAAAGAATCCAAATTTATATTAGTTTTGACTGGATTGTGATTTTAAATTCTTTTTGTGCAACATCATACTACTAAATGGAGCATCATATCTAAATTTAGATTCGAGAGTACTAGAACTTATCTTTTGTTGCAATGGAGTTGATAAACAATGAAGCGTGCATTAAAAGTCTTCAGGTGTTAAAAAATTGTAGGTGTTTGAAGTGTTTGTTAAAAGTTTTTTTTTCAAAAAAAAAAAAACCTAGACTAATTTATGACATGGTAGATGTTTAAGCTTTGTCAACAATTTTCGTATAACATAAAATACAACTCAATCTCTTAATTGATATATGAAGAAGAAAAAAAGTTTACTTCCTGATTTCATACTTCACTCTATTACTCTATCGAACTCAATTCATAATTGGGGGGAAAAAGTAACCTTTCTTGAACTTTAAATTTATGAAGTTAGTATCTTATACATGTTATTTAAATTTAAAATCCAAGTGCAATAAAGATTCATCATTGTCTGCATAAAATATATTTTTATTCTGTCTATGGATTTATTTTTCGATCTGGTCTTTAGAATGTGCTAGTTTTTTTTTTTTTTTTTTTGTTCAGGTGTAGGTAGTTTTGAAATTGACTTCGTTTCATGTCATAATTGGAATTGATACGAACTTCACTTTCTTTTGCCCGGGAAGGTGTGAGAGCCCATTTGTGGCTTTTCAGAGGGCCAGAGGCTTGGTAGGCCAGATGATTAAACTAAACTGACTAGACAAAGTAAATGAGCTATTTTTGCTTTTTGGTCCACAAGTCCCCCAAACAAGTCAAGCAAATTGCAGTGTAGTGATAATCGCTCCAGACCCATTTCTTTGGGGATAGTAAGTACGTAATGCAAGGCTACTTTCTTAGAATAGGATTGGAGTACACGGTACGGTATAACCAGCCTCATTATGAATCAGATATTTAGTTATTTATGATTTAATTTAATAATTTAATTCATAATCAAATTATTTTAGACTCGTCTAAACCTAATAAAACTTGTCAATTTAACTAGTTTAATCGACTAATTATTTTATTTATTTTTAAATATTTTTACATATTTCATAAATGTTATTTATATATTTCATATTATTGCATATATTGATTATATTTATGACGTCATTTGATTCGACTAACTAGCTTAAACGGTTATTGAACTTGAACTGAAAGTCATGCTAATCTATTATCTGGTCTGGTTTCAATACCATTAAGGCATTAATATTTCATTACACAATCCTATGTAAATTTTATTTTATTAGATTTTTTTTTGGATATGTCACATCAAATTATATATATGTAATTTAATTTTGATCCACTGTTAGTGTAAAAAAATTTTACACTGTCACCCAATGAAGTGTTAACACATCATTAAAAGAGTTAGACTTTCTATATAGTTATTATGATAGTTAAACTCCTTTAATGATTTAGTAATACACGATTATATACAATGTAAAAAAACTTTACACTGACAGTAAATCAAAATTAAACTCATATATATATATATATTTCAAATGCTCTATACAATTGTTTCTTTTTATCTCTTGTTAAGTATTATTCATATAGTATTGCTTATCTCAGCCTAAAAAACTTACAATCCACAACCTCTATTAAATTTGAGCAGTATGTCAAATTATTATCTTATGCAGGGTAAGCCAATGACTAAATAGATGTACTATTTTTGTATTTTACTGATAGATAATGATTCTATCACATATAAATTAGATGAGTATCAGTAATTTAAAATTCTTAGAAAAATTTAAGTTAAATCCAATTGTTATTTAATTACTTGCACAAAGAGAATGTGATAATAGTATGATTTAAAAATGTTAAGAGTAATCAAGTTTAAAGTGGAATGAACTGAAAAAGAGACATGCAAACATGGAGAAGGCTTCGCTTTCCTTTAAGGAAGACTTATCCGACAATGACAACTTGAGAAAGGGAGGGTATTTAGCCCGACATAGTGAAATTCGATCGGCTGCTGAAGCCCAAATTTTTTAAGATACATCCTAAATATAAGGCTCCAATATTCAATTCCAAAATCAAGCTTTGAGGTCGAGTTGGGTCGGGGACAAGACCTCAATTTGAAGATAAGATTTAGTTCCAACTAAGACCCACCCTGATCCTGAAGTGTGTATATCATATCAATCAGTTCGAATTAGACCTGATTTAGCCTATGCAGCCATGCCTGTCCCATGGCCTATATACTAGCAGAGAGTAAAATGTGTTTGGAATCAGTTTGGTATCACTTAAAATTAGGGATAAAGACTTTAAGGGTGAGTTTTTTTATATAAAATTTATCCTTGAATTTTTTGTCTTTATTTTTAAGGGGACGTCCAACTTAATATAATAAAAATATGAACAAAAGTGACAAAAAAATAACAGGCCACAAGCTGAACAATACCAAGGGACAAAAGCAAACAAAATAATGAGCTAAAACCTATTATAACTATAATATAGAACACGCAAACAAAGATTAAAAGTAAAAATGTCCTCTTGATAATTGAGAGCTGAGAATTTTATTTTGAAAGTCTACTTCGATTGTGTGGTTTCTGGTGGACGAAAACGAACTGCTTTACATTGACAAGCACCTCTATGTTGAGAGGATTGAGAAAGCACTCATTAAAGGTGAGCTGGTAGTGAAAATTTTAAGTAGTTTTTAAAAGGTCTTATACTCAAGCATATGTGCTGTCATGTAAAACAAACAGGTTAACAAAGGCTCAATGATATTAATTTGATTTTCTACTTTTGTTCCATCATTCCATCGATATTAATAAGATTGGGTTGTGGGTGTGTCCTTTGCCAAAAATTTGCAAGGCTCGGCCTCTTTCCCAAATTTTATTTTTCTTTCTTTAGTAAGGCAAGTGTTTCTGGGCCTTGATGCTATGCACTGGATCTTCAAATACTAAGCAATTTATGAGTTGGTCTGCAGTTGACCTTCTACTAAAATGTGGCCAAATTTGGCCCACAAATGGGAGGAGGAAGTTTAAGTTTGTGTGTGAAGGTATGAATGAACAAAAGAAGATGCAATTTCTAGTCTGAGTGCTTTTGCCCTCAATTGCTTGTGGTGTAGGTTCGTTTTCATAATTACTTCATAGTAATGGTATTTATATTTAATGAAATCATATCTTCCGAGACACATTAAATATAATTTTAAAAAATTAAAGTACAAGTCAATGTAAAAATTAATATTAAAGATTAAGATATATAGTAATAATATTTACATACAACTTCATTTTCGCAAACTTCTCACAAACTTTAAGGTGGACTTATTGTTGGGACCATTCAAAAAATTGTATAACGAGACCAAGGTGTTGTTAAATAGCTTGCATGAGAGTTTGTGAGGAATTTGTGAAGATAAAATTTGTAAAGTATCATTTCCCGTGAAGAAGATATCAATGTGTTATTTTCTCAAAAGCTAAATAATTGGAAGATGAGGGAAATTGATTTTTTATTAAAAAATAGTAAAATCACTTGCATTAATTTTAAAAGTAATTGTTGAAATACATAGATTGAGATATCTTGTTATCCTACACTGATTCTTTCTAGAATAATCATCGTTTGGGTAGAGTATGTTTACTATCTAAGTCTTATTATTATTATTATTATTATTATTATTATTATTATTATTATTATTATTATTATTATTATTATTATTATTATTATTAATCATGTCCTATTTTTTAAATGTTGTAGGACCACTATAAATCACTACATTGGACATTTTCTATTTTTATTATTAATTCAGTTATAATATCACGTGCATATAAAAATATTATAATGTCATAGGTGAACAAATTCAAAAGGAAAATATTTTTTGTAAATAAAATAAAAAGTAATTAAACAAAAGAAAAGCATAAACTCTAAAGGTTTAATTCTTCGCCATAAATACTTTTTTATATATAGAATTTAAGCATAAATAAATAAAAATTCCATATCTCTTAATAAAATATGCTATAATAAGTAAGAATTACACCTTTTATTAAGGACAAAAAAGATTATAACAATCAACCTTTCATAAAAATACTATTATTTCTAATTAATGTTATCATCCATAACATGTAAAATATACATATTTTACAATTTTTTTATTTAAATTAAGACTTATTTGTAAGGGTATTAAATTCTTCAATTCTTTCTTTTTTTTCTCATCGATTGAAAACAAATTATTTAATAAAATAATCAAAATTTTAAGAATGCTAAGAAACTTTATCTATATAAGCTAATATTTGTGAAGGGATATTATGAATAATAAAATGTTAAAATTTTATTACCAAGAAAAATGTTAAAAAAAATTAAATAGTAATTAGTTTACTTCAAAAGAAAAATAAAATGAGAGAATCTAGACTAAGCATTTATCAGAAGGTATATTTAATCCTTTTAACACTAATTAACGGGACCTACAAAAAATATTTGAATTAATATATTTATTATGCAGATAGAATATTAATTTGTTTCATATTATTTACTTGAAGAAGTAAGAATACACAGTTAAATGTATAATAATAAAAGAAAGGGCAGAGGAGGAAGCACGGAACAAAAAGCAGCATTTGAGGCTTACTTAGACTTAATTAAATGCATATCACGTGTTCCTTTACCAATATATATATATATATATATATATATATATATATATATATATCACATGTTTGTCTAAAGCTCCCATCGCTCATTCTGGCTTCTTTTTATTTTTTATTTTTTTGTAAATCAATGATATCTTTTAAATCGATAGTCAGAGGTTAAATTTTTTCAAAGCGAAGAGATTATCAAAATATTTACATCCTCTTCCAACAAAGTCATTTTTATATACATGTCTGATTCAAACTCAATAACATAATTACAAACTCAATAACATAATTAAAAAACTCAATTATTTACCAACTTTTATTTACTCATGTTGTGGTCATGGACCCCACTACTTTAGCACGTCCCTCCATGCATTAAGCCCCATCAAATGGGATTACCGGCCAAGTTCAAAATTTTGTCCCTTTAATTTATGGCTGAATTGAGAATTTTGTTTCTCTTTTTGAAAAAAAATTCAATTTGGTTAGTTAATGTGATCACATTCCATTGCAAGGCGTAGATTTTTCTTTTAAACGAATAGAAGTGTAGTGATATATAAAGCAATTGTAAAACATCACGGGTAGTGGTAGCATGAATCCAGCTAAGGATTAAACGATCAAGATGTTGTCAAGAGAGAAAATCAAGATTAGGCTTGGTAGTGCCATTGGCAGCAAGTATGGTTTGGGCGGAAGGGGATGCATTGGTGCTAATATTGTCAAGAGAAGATCTTTCGAGGACAGGTTGGAAGAGATGATTCCAAATAAGATAGTTTGTCAATGTAAGTGTTTTTTTTTTTTTACCAAAGATAGAGATTTATCATTAAGTTAAGAACTGAGTACGTGAGAAATGTAGTGCACTAACCCACACACAAGAAGAGAGCAGAATGCTCAACATCGCACTCCTTGGGAGTGGTACAAAAGAGAGAACCTCCAAAAAAAATACTATGTAAACCTAAGTCAATTCACAAACCAAGTCACAAGAGGCTTGTACAAAGGGATTCTTCTCAAAAAATTCATAAATGTAAGCCTAAAGCTACTCAAAATTCATACCACTCATTGTAAGCCTTGTTAGCAACTTCAAGAGGAGACCAAGAGCGTTGAATAAAGATAAAATCATTTTTGTTCAGCCAAAGACGTCATAGAGTATAAGCAGCCAATTCTAAGTAATTATCTTGGCCCTTCTTTTTTTTAGCTCACCTATTAATTCTATCCACCATTATATCATATCAGTATGTACCAAATCAACAGCTCTTAACATGAGGAGCGACACACTCCAAGTAGCTTGAACCTTGTTGTAGGTAATAAAGACATGGATATAAGTTTTAACATTAGCATTTAATTTGTTCATGAACAAAGTCATAGATATATACTGCAAACAGGTTCAATGCTGGGGTGTTACAAGGAACACAAGTCCCCTTGGGAACAATGTCTGCTTGGAGATAAGCTTAGTATTTGTGCAGAATTAAGTATATATAAAGCATATCCTGAACCAAACAACACCTCTAACAACCACGGCCTCTCCTGAAGTATGAGATGTACTAAATTGTTTTACAACCAATTGTTGTGTTTTATTAAGTACAAAAAATTAAGGAGCTTATTAATTTGAGCTTTGGTAAAATTAAATGAGATAAACCAAACTCATGATTAGGTTATTATTCAAGTTTAATGACTATTTTGCAAACCAGCTCCCAAATAAAACTACCTTAATGAAAGTATATCAATCGATTGAACAGGCGTTCAATGCTTACATATACAGTGCCGTGTTTGGGAAAATACTCAAAATGAATCTCTTGCTGGTTGCTATCTTGTTAAGGATGCACCCACCCATCCACCCACCCACCATTAGCTATTATTATTTCATGACCCTTAACTTCGGCCAGTTCTCAAATGTTCAAACTGGCCACTTCTACATTCCAACTCCAATCATTGGTACCACTTTGTGGCCCCATGGTCCCTCTGATAGCTAATTCGGTTTAGAACTTCAGAGGGAAAACTATCGGAATCTCCTATATCTTTCACTTCTAATAAGTGATGATAACAAAATGGTGGCCAGTAAATTCTGTTTTCTTTTATTTCAGTCTAACTCTTTGCCCCAAAATGAAGCAAGTTCTTTTGGATTATTAACGCTTTGGTGCTCTCTTGGAATCTTTTTGGGTTAAAAATTCCCTTCTTGTGTTCTAAGCCTGGGTCCACTTCATTGCAATAATTAAGAATTTCAATTTTTTAGGAGGCTGAGAAAATACGAAGAGAGACGACCTAAGTCATCAAGCTACTATACGACCCATGAACTCAAGCCTAATTAATGCCTTTGACACTCACTGATGAGGTGTCCTAAACAAGTGACCTCTATTGGGATCATGGCAACCTACGAGATATATAGGTCACGGGAAAGATAAGTGCAAGTCACGAGTCAAATCCTTTTTTGGTCTTTTACATTTGGAGTGGTAGGCGTGTTTATTTTTTATTTTTTATTAATTAAAAGTTAAAACAACATTTATTATATATTTATATTTTGCCTCAAGTTTTGAAAAAGTAACACTCAGCTTAGAAAGTTGGGTAAGACAATCCTATTGGTTGAGATCTTGTGTTAATCAAAGATTCGTACATCGTAACAGTATATATATATATATATATATAAACTTTTTTTTGTTCTCTCTTCTTATATATATATATATATATAAAAACTTTTTTTTGTTCTCTCTTCTTGCTCTAATGCATGAGTGTGATATTCTCCTTAGAGCGAAAGGAGAGGGTAAGGATATCTTTATTCATAGGTAATTAGATTAAGCGATGATTGACATTAAATTTTAATTAAAAATTTAAACACATTAGATTATTATTTTATTTCTATATTCTATACTTATTTTATTTTTTCTTAATATGAGATTTTTTTGACTCACTTAATTTCTAACAATTTCTTCTACATATATTTTAACACTTGTTATAGTTTAATAAACTGATTAGTGATAAAATTTAAATTTGATTTATTATAAAGTTTTTTTATATTATCATTTAATTATATATTATTATATTATTAAATAAGTTTAATTATAATATTTACTTTTAAAGTTAATTTTTAATAATGTGTCAAATATTAATTTGATGATAATATAAAAAATGTTATAAACTAAAAATAAACTCTAGTGATATTTTTTATACTTATTTTAATTCTTTAATTTAGCAAGGATCTTGACCGTCCATTAATTGATCAATAGGCGGCACCTGCTGTATATGCTGATTGCACTAGTTTTTGTTTTTTCACAAACAAAGGAGTTGTTTTTTTATTTTTATGAGTTTGATATTCATAGTATCTTTTTAATTATTTGTTAATTATTAATTTTATAATAAATATTTAAAATTTTATTAAATATAAATAATAATTAATAAATATTTAATAACTTATCTCAAATACATATATCTTAAAAAATATATAAATACCACAATAATCCTCATAAAAGAGGAACACACGGATCCAACACAAATTTAATGCACTCCATCTACTTTAACAAAAATTACTCCCCTTTTCTCTTCCCATAAAATTAAACTCGTGTGAGGGTTCATCAAGTGCAAGAAGGTGTAACTCCATGCCGTGGTTCCCAATACCATGGATAGGTTAAATAAGTATTTATTTGAATAAAATTTATTATTATAAGTGTAGCATAAAATAATATAAATTAAATATGATTTGTAGAAATATTTTAACAAGTGTTTATATTGAAATAGAATTTACATAATTTATTAAGATAAATATAATAATAAATTATTATAAAAATAGTTACTGTTTAAGTTGTTTTTAACTTCCTTGAAAGCTTATTTTAAAAATTTTAATTTTTAGTTTATAAAAATAATTTATAGAAATTTTAAAAATTATTTTAATAAATTCATTTAAATAGAATAAAAAATTTCATAAATATTTATTAATATAAATAAACTCAAATAATTTAAAAATAAACTACTCCAAACTCCAAACGACAAGTCTACATGCCGCCCACAGATAATCGAGAATTCAATTTATGGTCAAGTGCACTGTGCACTAGTGCAGCTCCTGACACGAAAACGACAAATGCGTTTCGACTTTTCGAAAGGATAGTAAAAATCTTAAAATCCTACTCCACTCAATTATCATTGTATAGTGTAGATAGATAGTTACCGCACCATGTATCAACAACATACCATCTGTGCCCTTCTCTTAAGTCGCTCTCTTTGCTCTCTGCATTTTGTTTTGACATGTGAGTCATTGTCGTTCTTAGAAAATTAGAAATAAATATTGCCGTATTGGATTGAGTAAAAAGATTGATTGAAAATTGTGTTTGATAGGACATTTTCAAAGCTAAAGTTTACTATCTTTAGAAGCAACATCTCTTTGGGTACAAAATTGATCCCGGAATGAAAATAAATCACCCTCCATTATTTTTAGTTAATTTAGAAAAGTACTTTCATTGATAAAATATCACACCAAATGTCAAAAAATCTATAAAGCCATTGAACAAGTAGAATGAATGTAATGACATTTTCAAACTTTGCATGGAAGGGGAATTCAATCATTTCGGCAGTGTTTTGTTCTATATCGCACTATATAACCGACAACGACGAAAACTTGTTTTTGTTTAACAAACCGAATGACCAATGTAAAGTGAGTATTAAGAAAATGATTTAATAAATTTTTTTACATTATCATTCAATTATATGTTGACATATTATTAAAATAATTAGACTTTCTAAGTAGTGATTGTGATAGACAAATACTTTTAATGATTTAGCAACACATGATTATATGACAATATAAAATTCTTTTATACTAACAATAAATAAAAATTAAACTCTTCAAAAAATATGAATAAATATATTAGAGAGAGAGAGAAACAAGAAGTTAAACACTAACAAGGGTAAGCATAAGACGATTGTTCGACCCATATGTGGTTAGGTTGGGTGTAGGCTCTTGAAACATGGTACTAAGCAATTAGACTTAATCTTCTTTTCCTAGCAAGTAGCAATAGCATCAACCGCCCCTAGCCTAATAAGGATTCTTTCCTTTTAAAAAAGAAAGAGCAACATCAAAATCCTTCTAGAACAATAGAAAAATGAAGAAGGGAAATAAATTAAGGTTAGAATGTTTTTAATATTACAGGTAATTTTTAATATGAATGTTAAATTGAAAAATTTATTAAATTAAATTTACTTAGATAGAATATTAACTCATACTACTTTTTATTTTATTTTCTAGCATCTCATTATTATATTTTTCATGTAACGCATATGATATTAAATTATTTACAAAAGGATCATTAAACAAACTGTGTTTATAGAAGGCTTCCTTGATTCAACTAGTAAACTTCTTTAATGCTTGCTTTAAGATGTAATTTGCTTACACTAGACTATAGAAGAGCACTTGGTGTTATATAAGCAAAACTCTATTCTACTAACTTCCCAAGTTTCAAGTATTAACCCACAGTAAAAAAGAAAAAGCAAGCTGGTCAAATACGAATAAAACATGTGTATTTAATAAAAGAAATAATGCTTTCACATATTATATATATATATATATATTAATATTAAAAAACTTGGATAAATAAAAAAATATGAAATATTTCATCACTCTTTTATTATCTTTCTAAATTACATATGAGAGAGAGAGAGCTATGAAGGAGGGTTGTTGGCAATAACAAAAGCAGAAGCAAACAACCGTCCGTTACACTGGCTGCGACACACATGATTTGCCCATGGAAAAAAGGTAACGATGGCAGGTACTAGCAGCAGAAAGAGAGAGAGTAAACTAAAACCCATAAAGTAAAAAGGTCGGTGGTAATGTAAAAGTTAAGGGCATGGAAAGAGAAACCCAGGGTCACAGATCTCTTCTCTGCCAAAGTTAAAAAGCTTTGCAAGCAACAAACCACAACACAAAATCCAGAAAAGGCCATTTCTTTACCTCTTCCATGACCTGTGTTGTGTTTGTCATTCAGTGAACCACACAAGGCTTTCCTCACTTCACACCCACCAGTCATTAGTCACCACTACCCCAATCCCATACTCTCTGTTACCTCTCTTTCTTTCATTGCAAGCTGCGTTCTTTTGTTGGTCCTGGAGTAAATTAGTGATTTTTCATTCCTTCCCTTGAAAAAAATGAGGTGAAATGTTGGGAAAAAACAAAAGTAACAGTCCCCTATAGTTCTTCTGGTTAGTGCTCACTGCATTTGTGCGTTTTTGTACTACTTCTTAAGCATTTGCATTCAACCTGAAAAATGAGGAAGCATGGATGGCAACTACCTTACCATCCTCTCCAGGTGGGTGTAAATTTTTTAAAATTTTCCTTTTTTTGCAATATTTCTTTCTGTTGTTTAGTGGGGTTTTATGATTTTGAAAAATCCTTGTGAAGGTGGTGGCTGTTGCTGTATTTTTGGCTCTGGGGTTTGCCTTTTATGTGTTCTTCGCTCCTTTTGTTGGGAAGAAGATGTATCAGTATATTGTTATGGGCCTCTACACACCGCTGGTAACCCAATCTTCTATTTTTCTCCGCTTTTTTATACTCTTTTTGCTAAGGGATGAGATCTATGATTGTTGCTTTCTGATTCATGTGTTTGATTCTAAGTATCTCTGATCTTTCAAACTTTCTATTTTCTTAGAACTATATTGGTGTTCCTATTTGTTGGTACCTCAGGCACAAATATATATTAGGAATCTCTAAATTCAAGGTTGTTATGAGTTTTTGAAATCCAAGGTAGCACTGAATCATCCCTATCATATTCTCTTTTTTTTTTTTTTGAATGTCTTGATAATTGTCTTTGGATGGATCTTGATTTATGTAGAGTAAACTAAACCCCTATGTTAAACTGAGACATCTTAGTGGAAGCTACCTTGGATGTGGCAACTTAATTAGTTTTACATTAAATTTTGCTATGGGTTAATCATTCTGTGCAAATGTACGACCAGTCGGTTTCTGATTCAGGATGACATTCGCTGCTGGGCTGACTTCCTGGTGTCTGCACGTAGCTTCCTAAATCCTAGATATGTATGCTTTCTAATGACACATACATGGATGGGAAAGAAAGCTCCATATGCTGGTCACTACTTTAATTATCACTAAATCATTAGCATTGTCTTGAACTATTCAGTATCACAATTTTAAGAAAAAAAGGGGATTAGAACAATGCAGAAACATGTTAATAATATTAAATAAAGGAACATTTGAACTATATACTGCTTAAAGCTGGGATGATAGAAGTATCTCTAATTCTATCACCCCTGCAGACTGGATGAAGTTTAAATTATGAATATTTTGAATCCTACAGCCGTTGAAAATTAGCACTAGCAGTTAAGATGGATTGCTTGGAAAATATTGCAGTTTGTTGTTCAGGTGCTTTCTTGTGAGTTTTGGATTTGCTTCCAATGTAGTAGCTTAGTTATGTTGTTTGTATTGGTGGGCTGAAACAGCAAAAGATATAGAGTTTATTAAGACTTTTAGGGAAAAACCGATCCTAGAATTGTTATAGCTTCTTAGTAAAATGAATTTTGTCAGCATAAAGCCGCAACCATAAGCTGCAAGAAAATGTGTGAATCGGATTGAGTAATCTGTGTTAAACACGTGGTAGTAATGCTTGGCAAATTGATTAGCAAACTTCAAGTTTCTGTGAGATGTGATACAGGAAACCAATCAGCCACCATTTGTTTGCAGAATTAATTATAGATGTCCAGGATGTTTGGGAGAGCATTATGCTTAGATTGGTAGTCCTTTGTTTGGTTCTTACTGGCTTTTGGACCCTTTGAACCCAAAATTTTTAGTTGCTGTAAGGAAAAATCAAGTTCTTGGGTCTGTTAGCTCTCGAAAACAACTCTTAACTGGGGCAATGTTATCTTTCACTGGCAGAACCAATGGAATATTAAATGTTTGGGTAGCAATAGCTTTATGTACTCACAATCCTCTGAATACAATATTCTTGAGTAACTAAATTTTAGAGATATCTGTCTAGGCTGATATGCATTTTCTATCCTCTGATATTTCTTCCTTCTGTTAGCTATTTTGGTTACCCCTGCTATATATGACTTTACTAGGGCTGCTATTGCCCTGCTTTGTTTTGATATGATTTGAAATGTTCTTGTAACCGAATGATTAGAAAAGGGTTCCTATGTTTTAGTAACTATGCCTTTCTTTTAAACCTCATGAAGGACATTATCATGTTTTATTGATATCTCACCTCTTGCCAGATTACTTGTGTCTTTGGACTGTACATTTGGTGTGCAGCAGCAGATCCAGCAGATCCAGGGGTTTTTAAGTCCAAAAAGTATCTTAAAATTCCAGACAGTAAAAAGCTTGCTGGACTAAAGGATTCTAAATTAGGTGGGGAATCAACTTTGTCAATGCATGACGCAAATGCTTCTACAGTTGGAGCAAAATCATTGGGAACAGAAGCAAATTTGAAAGATGCTTCTATTTCAATAGAGAAGAAGAGTGCATCATTGTCTTGTTCATCCTGTTTCCTTTTAGTTTGCTCTCCTTTTTCTTATATCTGCAGCTGCTCTAGTTCAAGTGAGGAATCTTCTGATCAGCAAACAAGTGAAGAGGGCATGTTCTATTGCAGTTTGTGTGAAGTCGAGGTGCGTAGAAGCATTTGAACTAGAAACCCAATGTTTGTCCAAGATTACTGTTGGAGTCCATTCTGTTATATGACATGTGGAGGTGAAAAGATAATTTTACCTCAACATACCTGTATGCAGAAGTCAGAGATACCATGTGTGCATTCCCTTGATCTAATACTTCACAGTATTACGGGTTTTGTAACAAATTCATGCTTGCCCTGCAATGCTTATATCTTGGAACCATTAGATGAATGCTTGAAAGTTTCATTCTTGAAATTGTGATGAAAGAAGTTTATATCATTGAAGAATAATATTGTTGTAGGTCTTCAAGTACAGCAAGCACTGTAGAGTTTGCGACAAGTGTGTAGATCACTTTGATCATCATTGCCGAGTATGATAATCTGATTTCTCATTTCTTTCCTTATCATTTGATATATGTTCTGAAGGACTGTTGCTTCCTGGGTTTTGCAGTGGCTTAACAACTGTATAGGGAAAAAGAACTATCGACAATTTTTCACCCTCGTGGTTGTAGCTTCCCTCTTGGTAAGCAAGATTGTCCACCTATGCTGTGTTATTATCCACATGGTCAAACCTACCATTAGCATTATATAAACTCTGAAACTATGAAGAAACCATACCCGACCATTCAAATATGATTCTTCTCCAGATTGCCAGCATTTGGAAATCCTCTATTCCTAAATTATTCTGTCATCCTTTCTGATGTTACTTTAGAGCCCGTTTGTTAAAGATTATTTGATAAAAAAATTACTTTTTTTTAAGTAAAAAATCATTTTTAATGATTTTGATTGTGTTTGTTTAAGCTTATTAAAAAATTCATTTTTATGGTTAACATGAAAAGCTACTTTTATTAGCTTTTGAAAAAAATCTTTTGCGATAGGAAGAGAGATAGAAGCTACTCTCATTTAAAAATGATTTTGATGATTGTAAACAAACACAAAATAGCTTCTATTTTTCTTAAAAATCTCTAAAAAATAATCTCTAAATTATTGAAGATCAAAATCAATTTTTTCTAATCTGTAACAAACGGGCCCTTAGTCCCCCACCATAGTTGAATTGGAATGGGAGATGAGATCTTGGTAAGCAGTGGTTTTACCACTTTAGAGAACTTATGTCATGCTTTAGAAGAGTACATGTATGTGCTCTGTAAACCAAGGAATGTTCTGATCAAGATATTTTGTTTCCCCTAGTTTCTTAGTACTTGATATCTCCCTATTAAGTGTCAAACTCTTTCTTTTTTCGCATAAGATAGTTGAACCATCCTAAACCTGTCTAGTAATTGTTGCAAGCAACATGCAACAACCTAAAGAGCACCCCGAGTAAGCATTTTTATTTCCTAGTCATTTTCATTTTGACTAACTATTGACAGGTATATACATGGTTTGTGCACCTTGGGCTTGAGATTGCAGCTTATTCTTCAGTGGTCGACTGGGATACTGGTGCTTATCTGCTGTTTTGTTGAGAGGAAGCAATTTTCTGAGGATATCTCCTCCAAGTTGGGAAGCAGTTTCTCTCTGGTTCCCTTTGTTATGGTGGTGGTGAGCATTCTACCTTTTTTATATGTACATTATGTGGTTACTGTACTTCTATAATGGTTATTTTATTTATTCATCTGGCGTAGACTGAATATATATATATATATATATATATATATATATTTATCTTTCCTTTTTGTTTGATGAAAAGCATTGCTGCTTTTTCCAAATACAGCTATTCTTACGCATGAAAAACTTTTTTCTATTCTTTTTTTTTTCAGTCTGTCTGCACCATTTTGGCTATGATTGCTACCTTACCCGTTGCTCAACTTTTCTTCTTTCACATTCTCCTCATTAAAAAGGTAAGCTTGGCAGTTGTTTGGTACGTTGATAATCTGGGGTTCCATACTTCATTTCATTAGTGAAGCATATTATATCATTCATATATGGGGGCAACTTCTTTCCAAATATTTCTTTTTCTCTCTATCTGGCATAAAAAGAAAAGAAAAAAAAAAGGAAAATACTTAATTGGGGGCAGGTGGAGTATTGTGATGGTTGTGTAAACGTATATCCTTTAGCCCCCCAAAGGCCTTATATGTTTTCCTGGGGGGAAAATACAAGTTTATCTCATAATTCTCATTTAATAACAATGACATTGTTAATGCTAAATATTATGGTTATTGCTGACTGACTCAGGGAATCAGCACGTATGATTACATCATAGCTCTTAGGGAGCAGGAGCAGGATCAGCTAGGAGTTGGAGGTCAGCAAAGTCCCCAAATGTCAACTGTTAGCTCACTTGCTGGATTGAGCAGTGCAAGCTCCTTTACTACTTTCCACCATGGTGCGTGGTGCACACCCCCACGCCTGTTCCTTGAAGATCAGGTAACTTTTATCAATTCAGACTTGCTTTATGTATTAATGTGCTTTACTTTGGCATTTTACAGTGGGATTTTTTCTGTCTAAAATACCTTTAGATATGACTTTCCAGCGAAAGCACGGGTGCATTTGTATGGTTTTGATGTGAACTCCTTGCATAATTGCATTTGAATGCACACCTTTATTGTTGAAAATTGTTGCTGAGAAAAACAGAAAGATAACAATGACTAACAGTGACAAAGGGAAAAAAGGTTACAAAAAGAAAAGATTCTAATTGAATTGGTCATGATCAAGATCTGCTTAGAGGAAAGCAAAAATCCTTAGATATTTGATTAAAAAAATATTTCGAAAATAGTATGTCATGATTTAGTTGTAGTTGTTCCTGGGTTGTTGTGTAATGACAATACTTATTATGTAAGCATAAGATCCTCAGAAACAAAATGGCTTTTTCTATTAGGGGAATGAACAGATAAGTGAAAGTGAAGCATGATCCTATTTGTCTTTTCTATCCTTTATTTCAAATGTTCATTGGTTTACTTACCTAGCACCACCTGTTTCTTTTTGTCTCTTTTCATTTTTTTTTGGGGCGGGGGGGGTCGGTCGCAGTTTGATGTAGTGCCCCCAGAAACAGGTTCTGTAAGTTCACTGGGAAAGAAGACAATGACAGAAGAGCCATTTAAGAAAAAGAATCCTGGAGCAGTCAAAATTAGTCCTTGGACATTGGCACGATTAAATGCAGAAGAGGTTTCCAAGGCTGCTGCAGAAGCAAGAAAAAAGTCTAAAATCCTGCGGCCTGTGATAAGACATGATGAGGCTTTAAGGCTAGAACCAGACAGCAGTTTTGGTAGCAGTGGCCAACGAATGGTCCCCAGGATTGAGAACAATAAAAGGCGGGCTAGTAAGCGTGTTTACCTTCCTGCTGACTTACCTGTGGTGTCCCTGACAAAAGTTTCTGCCAATAATATTGATAAAGGCTTCAGTGGAATGTCTAGTTTAGCCCCTCTCCAGCTTGAAGCACGTAGTGCATTTCAAACAAGTCAAGCAATGCCAAGTTCAGCTGGGATTGTTGCTTCTTCTCCTGAAAGCAGTTTAGACTCGCCTGATATTCACCCATTTCGGTTGTCTTCATCAGGAGCTGAGGAAGCAAGACAGCTTGCAGGTCTTTCAGCTGCTGGTGCTGCAACTCTGAAGGGAATTCCGCTGTCAAGGTCAACTAGTGATGGGTATGAGGCCTCTGGCGGGGAAGATAGTGACCAGGTTCCTACTAGGATTGTTCAGAGATCTACAAATTGGACTAATCTTCTTTTCAGTGCTGATCAGGATGAGAGGGCTTTTAAGCCTAAATCATGATCCAGGCTAGATCATAATAGAAAGTTGTGACCATTTTGGGTGTTAATTAGATAACTACCTTTCTGACTATATTGATGGGAATTGGTCATTCTTTGATTTGTGAGCTAAATGTACTTCAACATCCCTTAGCCATCAACTTCTGGATGTTAAGATGAAGCCCCTAAGTTTTGGAGGGAAGGCTGAGCTTGATGGAGATCGAGTGGGAACCGATGTACAAAGTTTTAGGTCACAGTAACTAATGTGGCTGACCGACCTTTCCTAATATATTGCTGCTTGTGCTCGCTATTTTTCTTTGTTAAAATTATTATCGAGTAATTCCTCATGGTTGGCCTATGCTGAATGCCCAGCTTACATTCTAAAGAGAAATACAAATGGCTGTATGTGGAAGAATTGTTCTTTTCTTCCTGCTCCTGTAATGGTGTTGTCATTGTTAAGGCTATACCCCATCTTCGATGTCTTTAAAGCTCTTAAAATTAATGTGTCTGAGTTGACGTCTTATTAACAGTTGGCAAATTTGACATCTCTTCAGTTCGCTTCTTTTATTTTTTTGGTCATATTTAATTCGCTTATCTTTGGTTTGCATGTAGCTAGGTGTAAATAGATGAGTTTGCAATAAGGAAGAACAAGAGAAGTAGCCCTGTAAAGTATACCGATCAATATCTCACTATTGCCTGCTTTCAGCAATACAACTGCTCGAATGCGTCAGTGCAGTAAGACTCCAAAGGTCAGCACTCAGCAGTATCAAGATTCAGAAATTTGTAAAAGTTCAGTCTTGCTATGCCAAACATCCTATCACTGATATTTCACATCACAAAATCCTGTTGAAATTTCCCATACAAAAAATAAAACTTGGATAGTCTTCCCATGATGAGTCTACCATTCATTATGGTTCAAAAGAAGAATCACAACGTTAGTGGCTGTAAGAATGAATCGGGCAATATAGTATATCTTAAGTGAAAAAAGTTTTAATTAGTTACAAGATAGGTGAGATTTGTGCTTGGAGGCGCAAAACAGATGCATAGAACCAACAGCAAAACAAAGAACAAATTGGAGTAACGAGTCAAACCTTTCTCGCTGCTCTTTAGCCGTGGATAACACTTGAGTTGGGCATCTGTGACTAGTATTCAGCCATAATTAAAGAAAAGGGTTGTTAAAAAATGGAACTAACCCAGCCAAAAATTTGATTTTTATTTTTATTTGGCTTAAGTTGGTTTAAAAATTTTGTGAAAATTTTAATTTGTGTTGGGTATGGATTAGAAACTTTTTTAAACCGAAGCAAACTAACCCAACTCAATTTTGGTACTTGTTATTCTAATAAATAAAAAACATAAATACATAATATAAATATTAAAGAAATAGCAATAGAAGTGTTATTAGTTATAATAAATAGATGATATAAATATTACAGAAATAATAATAGAAGTTGAACCGTGCAATTTCTTATCCCTAATAAAAAATTGAAGCGTCCAATCACTTATTATTAATCTCATCTCACTCCAGGACTCATTTTCCCTTTAGTCTCACTTCAGAAAAAATAATATAATTTTTTTAAATGTGCATTGATTTAGATTTAGTAGCAACAGAAGTTTTAAGCAACTTGATAAACATATAACATTGCAGATGAAACTAAAACAAAGTCTAGCTATGAGAATGCTAAACATAGAAAAGTAACCGAGCACATTGTGCTGAGTTAAATCCCGTTGAGTTGCTTTGAAGTCTAACCTATGTTCCCATAAAAAATAAAAAATAAAAACCAAAACCAAAAAGTCCACCCAGTGTTGTTTCTCCGGGAATTGAGGTTGAAGGTTAGTTCTGAAGAGACGTAATATATTTTTCATCTTTTTATTTGATATCCATATATTGATAGATTGCTTAAATCACAAGTAATACCATCTGTAGCACTTACCGCTTGAATATAGTTTTCCAGACAGAGGATTCAAAACAGACAGCATCCTCGATTTTCAAGTAATTGAATGATTATGCTTCTTAGCAGACGCCAAGCTTAATCAATTTCATCAACTTAACTTTTACAAGCCACAATTTCTATGTTAACCACACCAGTATGCTGGGATGAGCCATTCGTACATTGAGTTAGTACTCGTTCTCTATTTTCAATGTTTACTTTCTCAGATTATGAAAGGATGCACAAAGGGATTATTATGTAAGTTGCTCGCATAGTATAAGCTGATTTTAATAGAACTAAAGATCTCCCATATAAATTGAAGTTTATCTCAAGCCAAGACATGATGATGATGCACAAAGGAATTACTATGTAAGTTGCTAATGAAATCTCAGGAGGGTTAAATTTGCACACTAAAAGCTTATTTGAATGGAAGTTAAGATCTAACATAAATGGAAGTTCACTAGTGAAGAATCTACAAATGTTGTCTGAAGCTAAGACATGATGATTCGAACATAAAAATTATTCTACGATGCAATTTAAGCCAATGTCTTCTCCCTTAAAAACTTGCATTTCATAGAAGGTTAACCATCCATCCTGCTTTCATGCACAGAGGCTATATCATTTGTTATCCACAAGTATCCCATTTGCTTTGTCTTTCATTGTCTCTCTCAATAATACAATCACACAACTGAAAAAAGTCACATTCTTTGCCTGGTCTAACAAACATTTATCCTTCATTTTATACACAAATTATAATGAACAAGAGACTAAAAACCTGCCAAATACGATGAAAACCAAATACAGATTTAGAGACATTATTCCAAAAGCCACCAACCTGGTTCTTCGAAATATAGATTACACATGGACAACCGAAACAACATGAGGGACCTTGCCATGGTCAAAGGGCAAGGAAACATACTCCGTAGCAAACTCCTCAGCAATCTCCAGAGCAAGCTCACCATGAACAGCCTTGCAATACATGTACAACACCGTATTAGCAGCAGTGCTGTAAAGCAGAATCAACATAAGGAAAGTGGAAGTGAACACAATTTGAACCACAAAAGCCCAATCCTTCCACACATCCCCATAATAGGTTCTATCAGAACCCATCCTCGAAACCGAGCTGCTCCACACCAAGATCCCCGCAAAGAACCCAAACAAGAACAAGGAAGACAAGCCCACCCCTTTCATCCCCTTGATCAAACTCGCACTCCTCCTCAGAGGCTCCAAGCCCCAACTCGATTCCACGACCACAATCACAGAAACCAAGGTCCAGGTAACTTGCAAATAAACGAGCACGAAGAGAAGAGAAAGCAGAACAAGCGCAGAGAGGCCAAGGAAGTAAGGGGAAGAGTAAGAAATAGGGATACCCAGAAGGTGAAACCCTTGAAGGAGGAGAAAGAAGAGAAGGGCAAAGAGAAGGGAGATGAAAAAGATGATAAGTTGGGAAACGATGGCGGTGGCGAGAAGGGGTAAGAAGGAAGCAAGGATGGATTTGATGGCGGAGATGAGTTTAACGGGTCGACCGTAGAAGCCGTGGAAAACGCTGTAGGTGATGGTGGCGACAGCGCAGAGGGAGAAGAAGAGAAGGAAGAGGGAGTAAAAGAGAGAGAAGAAGAGGATAGGTTGGTGTGGGGTATGTGGGGTTGGGGAGCGGAGGGAGATGTGAGAGGAGTTGGGGAAAGAATGGTTGAGGAGTTGGAAGAGAGTGGGGAAGACGATGAGAGAGAAGGAGAGGGGAAGAAGGAAGATGACTGAGAGAGCGAGGAAGTGGCGAGAGTGAGCGTTGAGTATGCGCTTCGATTCGGAGAGGACGGAGCAGAGGTCGAGGGTTGGTGAGGCCATTGCCATGGCGGTGAAGAAGAAGAAGATGAGAACACAGCACAGGTGTGGTGGCGTGTGGAAATGGAGACTCTCTGCTTCGGGATGGGACGATTGTATCGAATAAATCTCTCTCTGTCTCACTCTATATGTACATGTGTCGCCTCAAAGATATTGAATTTGCATAACCTTAAACTAAATAAATTTCATCAATTTTAAAAGTCACTATCACAAAATAATCATAAATATATGCAAACTGCTATAAACTTAAATTAAAGAAATTGATCATCTTAAGTTATAAATTCATATTTTTTTTATACAAGTTTAAACATTTATTTTTCATTGTTAATTTTTTAAAATATTTCAAAATATAATTTCGAAATTATATATATAAGTGTATGTGTGTGTGTAAATTATATATTTTTTTAAAACTATTATTTCTAGAAAAAATTGAAAAGAAAGTGGGGGTGGATATAAGCTAATACTTCTTTAGGCCTTTGTCTTCGTTGAGCTTATTCTCTAATTAATTGTAGAATCATGTTTATGTATCACATTCTATTAATTAATAATAATATTTCTTTTTTCTATATTCATAATAACTTAATGCATGGTGAGCTTTTCTTGGTCTACAGTAAATGAAAATGCAAATGTATTTTTATAATCGTGTATGAACGAATATTTGTAAAGTGGCTTGAACTCAAATTAATTGATTTGACTAAACAATTTCAACACTAACAAAAATATCTAAAAGTCACAACCTTAAAACAGACAAAAAAAAAATTGTGTAAAGTGGTATGAATCAAAAGTGAAGACTACTAAAATGATTGTAACATGAAAGTAATTTTAAATGGGCTAATAATTGTCTCTTTATATAAAATATTAATAAATTATAATCCCTCAAGTTTTTAGAATTGATTTTTATTATTATCAATTATTATTATTTTTATTCAAATTGTGATAAATATGAAAATAAATACATGTTCTCTTGCATCACTTGTTTATACTAAAAGGAACTTTGAAGAAGTCATGAATGATAAAGAAACTTTTAATTTTTAATTTTCAACCACCAAAATATGTTCTCTTGCATCACTTATTTATGCTAAAAAAAACTTTGAAAAAGTCATAAATGATAAATAAACTTTTAATTCTTAACTTTCAACCACCAAAATAAAGATCTTAAATATCGAAAAGAATAAAAAAAAATAAGTGATAAATTATTATTTTAATATATTCAACTTAAGTATGATATTTTAATTTAAAACAAAAGACAATAGCTGATAAGACACATAACTTATAGGAATTTTTTGTTACTATTTGTATTTATATTTATAATCTAATATTCATACATTGCTATCTAAACTTTTACTCTTCTATCGTGAGAAAGTATTTAAAGTTGAAATATAATTAAATGAATAGTAAAAACACTATTATTTAAAGTAATTTTAAACTAGCTGCTAACTTAATTAACAAAATGATTTATTTTCTATGAACACATAAAAAAAATCTAAAATCCAAACGTTTTTATTTAAAATAAAGAAATGTTATATTGAGACATTTGCTTTTTATCTGCTATTTTCATTATAAAATTTATTTAAATATTTTTTATATTTTCTATTCATTTTGAAAAGAAGAAGACAAATTTCTACATAAATAATTATACTTCAATTTATAGGAACAATCATCATTAAGGAGAAACATAAGAAACTTTCTTTACAAGATAAAAGCTAATCTTAATACAAAATCTATTAATTGTTTCAATGCCTTAAATATGTTAATACCTCATCAATTTGATAAAGAGTATCAGACTCCAGTATCTTAACCTTTGAATGGTAATTACCTTTTATTTTTAGTTACATTTCATTTTAAACTTTACAAAATCTTTTTTAACTTCCAACTAAATACAATTCTAAATATATGAAAATGCCTACTAGACTTCTTCCTTCCTTTCCCATATGCAACATCTCCTATATTATAGTAGGATTAATTAATGTATGGTTATCGATGTAAATTAAATACTATTTTTCATAAAGTACTCATAAGTAATTCTTAATATTATTTTTGGAACTAAATATTTAAACAATAAAAAATTATTTTTCATTATATTTTTATATGAATTACTAGAAGATGAAAAACACAAAGAAGAAAACAATAAATTTTAAATATGAAAGAGTTACTTACATTTTTTGGGAGGGAAACCGTTTTAAATAGGGCAGAAGTTGGAAAAAATAATTCTCCTTTAAGAAGTTGGGAGTTTGATTAATTGCATGATACTGATTTTGAAAAGCAGAACTAATGATACTGAGGAGCTGTTTGTTACAGTGATTTTTTAATGTTTGGCAGAAATCTCCATTTAAGAAATTAAATTTATTGTCTTAACGTGTAAGTTTGAAATTGAGTTTCCCATCAATCCTAATTTGAAATTTACCAGATGTTTGAATTGGTAGCAAATGATATAATGAAGTGGAATGAAATAAAATTGGAGCAACTCTACTTCATTTTATACCATTTCTAGTATGTATGGTTTATTTTTTAAGCTTCCAAATCTTAGTGTGAGTAAAAGATTGTCTCTTGATGTTTTTGTTCAAATCACGATTTTAAAGTTTTAAAAGTTAAACCAAACACACATCATTTTCAATTTTCTCTCCTTTCAAATTTGGGGAGGAGCTAAAAGATTAAATGAGTTATGAAATTTTCTTTTTGTCATAATCTTTATATTTTTATGTTTGAGATAAGAGTAATATGAGAACAATAAACTTATAATTCTTGTCATTTTATTTAATTTCATTAGAACTTCCAAACAAGAAAATATAAACTTTCTTTCATTCCACCATTAAACATTCAAACAATGGTATGAAATTTTTTATTCCATACCATCAATTTTCATAATATATCATTTTATTCTACCTACCATAAAACACCAAAACATAGCTTTATTATTACTATTTAGTTGTTACTAAAATAAAGAAATTTTTAGGTAGATATTACGTATCAAATTATTATTTAGACACTTTATTTATTAGTTAACATGTACAAAATTAAGATGTAAAAAAATAATATCACACGTTTTTAAATTTTGCATTAAAGTCGCACATGTTATATGCCTTTAATATTGGCTTATCCTCCCTCATCCTCCAAGTTTTAAAAAAATTAATTAGAAATCAAAGAATTAATAATTTAAGAAAGAATGTATGTATGTAATAATTTAAGAAAGATGAAACAAAAATAAAAAGCTATCAAATTTAAATTATTTTTGAGCTAAAATTTATTTTCTCACATTTACATGTTACTGTGAAAAAGGAAACACGGAATTAGCCAATCATAGATGCACAAATCCCTTTCTTCTCCAAAACAAAGTTCAACTCTCTCACTCTCTGTCTCATATTTTCCGCCACGGAAGCCCTATAGAATGCTGGCATCTGCTTCCATTGCCAACGCTTGTTATCTTCATTCCCAATTTCTAGGTACTTTTCTTCGATTCTTGTCTATGTACCCTTCATTGCCTTGCCGACAATGACCTTTTTAAAGACACCCCAGTTCTTGATTTACGGTTTCTGAGCATAATCTAGTTGTTTCAGATCTTGGGTTTTGTGTGAATCTTGAAATCCGATGAAATGGAGATTTCAAGTGGAGCTTTTTCTCCTAGGATTAGGTCTGATCATTTGAGGAAAGAGGGATCCGAAAAGGAAGCCCCTTTACAAGTTTTAGAGTTAGAATTCTCTGATCATATTCATGCTCATCATAATCAAATCCAATCAATGAATGCGTTGGATATTCTGAGAGAGACTGTGAGGATTTTAAGGTTTAATTCGTGGGGTTTCATGGCAATCACGGCTCTGCTAATTTGTCCTGTTTCTGCTGTGCTTCTGTCTAATATATTGGTGGATCAGTCTATTGTCAAGAGTCTCACTATTAGGCTTATGTTGGTTGCTAAGACTAGTGGTCTCCCTCTCAGATCTCTTATCAAACAATCTTCCCAGCGTTTTGCAGAGATGGTGGTTTCTTCAGCTATGTGCTTTCCTTTGTATATCACATTGTTATTGTTGTCAAAAGCTGCGGTGGTGTATTCTGTAGATTGTACTTATTCGAGGAAGAAGTTTGATGCATCCAAGTTTTGTGTGATCATTGCTAAGTTTTGGAGGAGGATTGTTTCCACTTATATGTGGGTGTGTACGGTAATAGTTGGTTGCATCACCATGTTCTTTGTTTTCCTTGTTGCCTTCTGCAGTGCATTGGCTGTTCTTGGGTTTTCTCCAGATATAGTTGTGTATGCTGCAGTGATGGTGGGGCTAGTTTTCTCTGTTGTCTTTGCCAATGCCATAATCATTTGCAACATTGCAATTGTGATCTCTGTACTGGAGGATGTTTCAGGAGCGCAGGCAATGCTGCGGTCTAGTATTTTAATCAAGGGCCAAACTCAGGTGGGTCTACTTATATTTCTTGGATCAACAATAGGAATGGCCTTTGTGGAGGGTTTGTTTGAACACAGAGTAAAGACACTGAGCTATGGTGACGGATCTTCAAGAATGTGGGAAGGGCCGCTCTTGGTGATAATGTATTCATTTGTGGTGCTTATAGATTCCATGATGAGTGCAGTTTTCTACTTCAGTTGTAGATCTTCTAGGATGGAGACCTCGGATGGTGAAGGCAACTCAATTTTAGAAACTATGGCCATTTCTGCTGAAACAATGGGCATTCAATGACATTGCCAACATGATTTTGATTATATCAATTGAATTAATAAGATGAAGAGGGAAGCTGCAATAGATTGTTCCCAGCAAATTGTGTCGCCATTGAGGAACCTTGCACCAATGCTTCTTTAGAACATTGAATATGAGAGCTACATAGAGCGGAGGACTTTGGATGGCTTTCAACTTCACGAGATATCTCAGTTGAGTACATGGAAATTGCTTCTTTTAGTGATTTTACATAGAGAAACACAATACCAGGACAATCAATGGTTTACTCTTTTGCAATGTCAGTGGAAAAGCTATTACTTTTCTAGACAAATGGAAGAAATTGATTTGAAATTTGAAACACAATTTTATTGTTCCTAGGTGAGACAGTGTTACTTCCAATCTTTTAAAAGCTTCTGTCTGAATACTGTGTAGGGTACCCATTGGGAAATTTTGTGGGGAATTTATCATTTATTTCAAACATTAATGAATTACAATTAGTATAAGGCGGCGTGCTTCCGGGGGTGGGCCGAGTTGGGGGTGGCGCACTCGGTGGTGGGTCGGTTGGTGGTCAAATGCACCTCAGATGTGTAGATCTGAGGTGGCCAGCCGCGGGAGAGAGAAAAACGTGTGGCCAAAAAAAATAGTGTTTCCCTATCTAGGTTCTTGATAACACGTTGAGAGAGAGAGGATTGTATAGAAACCCACTTAAGACGGGTGAATAAGTATTACCCTTCTCTGATATCTTATTTATAATACTGGCAATGCAGTATAATAGTACAGTAGTATGTACAAAATAAGGAAATAAAATAAGTAAATAAACTATTTCTACAAATTTATTTAGACTAAATACTCTCATCACTAGTAGTCTGGGCCTTGGTTTTGAGAGAGGTGTTAAAGGTGAGTCTATCAACTTCTGTTCTTTTATCCGGCTCCATCATTACAGATATCTCCTGATGTTTAAAAGTTTGTTCTCTATCTTCGATGGCCTAAATGCATTTTTCAATTTTTAATTCATGGTTAAATTATATATATAAAGATTCAGTTTATCTGTGGATGATCAGTGTGCACCAAGTGGATTCTTAAAATGTATACTGAGCTCATTTGCATTAAAATATCCCTATATGTAAATTACTGTCAAATGGATTCACCTTTTTTTTTTGTTGATAAAATAAGAATTTCATTAAAACCAAGAGAAGAGATTACAAAAAGAAGGAGGATAAGGAATCCTCAAAGACAAAAGAGCAAGACACAAGACAAACATATGTGGCTCACATCACCTTTTGATTTTGGCTTGCTTGCATTGAATGATCTTTCTATATGTGGGTATTCCTTCTATGTTCTCTATATGTGGGTATTTGTTAAACATGTCAATAATTTTGTTTTCTTCACCACTATGAGCCCGTATGGGAGGTTGCATTTATCTAAACTATTTTGTTTCTACTTGAAATATGTTTAGGAGCAAATGTATAAAATATCCAAGTAGTATGTATATAGCAGCTTATTCAATAATCGAAGGGCCAGTTTAACTGAACTGAACGTAAAACCTTCAGAAGTAATTCAGCTTTGACAAGAATTATAAACTTATACTAATCCTCTTCTAATATATGGATGTCACATTTAAACTATAACAGAAATATACAGTTAGAAGTTCATTCTGATTAACCAGCAAGTTGGCCATTAAATGGACAACTTGTTAGATTAGATAAATGCAAAGATTACATGTCTGTTGTCCTCTTATGCCTCACTGATCTTTATCCTGCACTTACAACTCTGCTTGTGCGGTGTCTCTTTCTCAGTACCAGATATCTCAAGGTTTTTCATGTAATTAAATTATCTTAAAATCAAATGGCATTGCAAGAAGAGTTATCACTAGCAGTAGAACATGAGCTTCTTGATGTTTTCACTAAGTTTAGGTAGAGCTGCTGTCTTTGGAGGGGAAGCTCTGGATGGTGTAGATATACTTCTGAACAAACCTAAGGACTCTGATCGTTCAAGGTAGAGTCTGCCTCGGTATGCAGCTAAATGAGCATAATATGCAGGAGGAACCAAAGACATTGGCTTGGTGCACCTAACAAAAGTATAGCATAGATTGTAAACCAGCTTCTGGAGTTCATGAGAAGTAAAGTGGTTTTCATCCCACAAAACATGGTAATGAGTTGGCCTGCTTGTTCCTTTCACACCCGTGGCTACAGAGGTAGAAATTAAATTCCGTTGGATGAGTAATCAAGAGTCAACCACAGTCCCTGGGGGAATATTCTCATATAAAAAATGATTTTGAGTGGAAGACTGGTCGGTTTCAAAGGGAAACACCCTTGTGTGATGCCTCTTCTGTTCAACTGCAGAAGTAATGAAAGGTTTAAAACCAGGAAATCTGGAACATGTCCCTCTGATGGATTGCAGTTCCTCTTGCAGCACTCTATAAAACTGGGTTTCACTAATCCCGACTCTGAAGAAAATTATTCTCTTAGGGAGTTTCTCTACTTCCTGACAAAAATCATCTAGCCATTCTCCCACCATTGCACCAAGATCTTGGATAATTTCTTGTCGATGTGTTTGAGACCTTATTCTTGAAATATATTTATTTGCTGTTGGCCAATTCATGCTACCAACAACAGCAGCAACAGATGGACTGAAATCATCAAGTGGATGAGGATGTGTCACATCAGCACCCATAAATATCACTGGTTCATCAATCTGAAAGAAACGTGGTATTTGAGAGGGCAGTGAATTGTACAGGGCAACTGTGCAACCACCAACTTTGGCATTGATTTTGAAGGACAAATTAGCCAAAAATTGTGAACTTAACTTGCTTAGATTTGGGAACAAGCAGCATTGTCTTACAACACCGGCACTTGTGTCAGCAATTCGTTTCAAGTCCGCATACCCTGTGTTTTCTCTCCATAATACAAATAATCAGCTGGAGACTGTCTGAGGCAGTTATCTGGATTTTCTTGAGCTTAGAAGGGAGACATTGTTAAGAACCTGGCTTGATTCAAACTGGGGACTAATAATTGTGTTCTTATTAAGAAAAATGCCCAATTGTTCACACCTTTGAGATAGCTGGTTTATGAATATGGGGATATTGAACTTCTGCTCAGGTGTACCACCGAAGCTTATTAGTGCCCACCTTTCAATTTTAGTTCCTTCAAAGACATGGCCATCCAGAAGGTTCCACTGGCGGCCATGACGTGAAGGAATTAGGTTTCTCAGATGACCTCCATTTCCAAGCTTTACCTTAGGAGGGTGAAGAATCTCCCAGTCAATCGTGTCATTTCTCTTGAGACTTGGAGTTTGAATTCTCTTTCCTGGCTGCCACTGTCAAGGATTACTTTTAAGATATTAGAAACTGAAACAGAAAAAAAAAAAAAAAACAAAGGATCCACAGAAGTACCTAAAAATCATACTCAATATTCAATAAACAAGAAATATGCAGCAACTTAAGTATCTTGTATTTACCTGGTAGGTCCAAAAGGCCCTCTCATGACTCCTTCAATGATGGTTTTTCGTTCTCCTGATCTTTGGCAGCCCATCCTGAGTATTCTAGTTGTCTGATCATCAGATAGCTTCCCAAGGAATTTCTGGCCTTCACAGATGACACAAAGCTCCATAGGGAGATAACATGGTCTACTCCTACTAATTTGCAAGCATGGCAATTTTCTGAAGTGTATGTCATAGTTATAGTGATCTTTAAAGTAATTCACGAGCCTCAGATTGTTTCCATCCCTGTCAGCAAACCAAAGATTTTCAGTAGCCTCCTCAGTTAAGCCATAAACATGGTGTCTCTGGACAGTTTCTCTTTGGCAAACACAGACCCTGATGTTCTCCACTTCCTTCCTTTCTTCATCAGTTAAACTTGTTGTCTTCCTTTGAGAAAGATCTCCAAGAAACTCATGACGCTTCTGCAAGTATGGAATCACTCCTATACTCTCATGAAAAGCAGTTACTGAGAAATTCACATTGAGAGCGAGTCCTTGCTGGGTTGGTCGAAGACTCTGAAAGAATCCTTTCAGTCCAACAGCTCCTCCTTCTTCCCATTGAACTTGAATAGAATGACCTCCCTACAGGTATACACTTCTCGGTTGGGCTCTCCCTCAAAACTACATCCAGAGCATGGAGATAATCCTGTGGAAGTGGAATCCAGTCATCTCCCTCTTTGCTCAAGTAGTTAGTCAACTCCTTCCCATTGATTTTAGATACTAGTTTAACATTTATCCGGAACAGTTTAAGCTCTTCATACTTCTCTTTCAAGTCAACATTTCTTCATAAGGTGATGTCAATTTGCTAGTGGGGATTGGGAGGCTAATGTAGAACTCAAGCCTATCATTTTGGAATTCAACTGGGCTGTAAAGATTCTTTCGCCCATCATATGCTGGCAGAGCACCAGAGAGTACAGCAGAATTATTATTTACCAATTTTTGTTTGATTACTCGGGCAACTTCCTTGGAGGGATTAGGAGTAACTCCAACATTATAATGGTATATTTTTTGTGATGGGTCCAATTGCACCAGAAAGTGGTTGGCAAGGAGAGAGATCACAGAACCTTCTTTGCCACCAGAATCTGGCCTTCTTGCGACAATTACCGCCTGTGGTTTCGTTGCAGTTATGAGTTTCTTCCCATCATCTCCTTTGAAGTATGCCATAGTTTGCTGTTGAAGCCCCTTTTGAGCTGAATAAGTATGTGAAAGGACGTTGAAACAAGATGGTGCATCGGAGTGGTTAAAATCAACCTCCACTCTAATAGAGATCACAAAGCTAATATAATGATAATTGGAAGAGTCTAAAATGTAGTTATAAATTTAACGGAAGTCCCAAGAAAAGAGATATATAATAAAAGTAAGAACGTATGCACTCTGATACAAGAATTAGGAAAAATCCCTGTTTTAATCACTATTGCATTATATTGCATCTAAATTCTAAACATAAATTCGTATCTGTAATCTGGGTAATGAAGTAGGTAAAAAACTTTAAAAGCAAAAAAAAAAAAATATATATATATATAGAAAAAAGGATCTTCCAACAATGGTAGCGCATAGTAAAAAAATGATCTTCAGTGTTTAAACTCCAATCATGCACACTACTAAAGTCAAGGAAGTAAACATTTTCTATAACTATTTATGAAAAGAGGATGGATGAGAAACAAGATAGAGTGCGATTTTTCAGAAATTCAACATACAAACATGAGGTATCAATTGCAGCAAGTGGAACGCTAATCTGAAACTTTTTCCCCTAACAAGTCCTTACACTATCACATTAAAAGCAGCAAAACTAATGCAAAATCCGGATCAAATCTAGCAAGATTGAACTTCTGAACTGATATACAATTACAACCCCAAATGCAGTGTTTATACACACACACATACACACACACACATTGACAAAACTCTTACACCAATCTCTAACCATTGAATTCATTTTGACATAGTGGTTTAAAATTACATTTATGCTTTTTGTTTTTCAGTTTTCTTCAGCCAAAATGCGAGTTAGTAGCTAGTCAAGATTCATCTGATGAATATAAGCCTCTTTCACAGTTGTTTTCAATCTTTTCACAAAAGCTACCGCTTTTTTAAATATTAGGTATTGTAACATCTTGGAAGGGGGTTTAAGATTTATAGGACAGAAAACCATTGATCATATAACAAAACTACAGTAGCTTACTCTATTGTAAAAGAATAATCTATGTTATTCCAAATTTATTTGCTTCCAAAGTAGAACGAAAATCAAGAAGAGAGCTCCAAATGAATTGAAGAAGAGAAGATTCTGTTCCTGTTAGTGCCACTGCAAGTCTAAGTAAGTTATTTCTGCCCTTCCTTTTGAAAAGTTTCTTCATTTTATTCCTCTTTTGTGGTATCGTTATTCTGGTAATGGATAGTTCCCATCCTTCAAAAAAATTTCAATCCCTTTCCATTTTCTGGTCCAACTTGTAGCCTCAAACACTCAGCCACCCAAACTAAGGAGTAAAGACAAGCTGAGAATTTACGTTCATACTTCATCCTAAGAGTTTCTCTCAAGTAATTGTGACCCATCCACATCACATTTCTCTTCCTCCCTTGGCCCAACCATCTCCTCTGCTATCTAAAATGGAGAACAAGAGTAACTTAATGATCCAACAGGATCCAAAAACTGCAAGTCAATGAGCCCAACATCACAGTCTTCAAATTTTCCTTTTCGCTTCACAATCTGATTGTTGTCATCATCAACATTGCTAGCGCAATCATACTCCAATCTGAAATCCTTTCTACAACCATCTTGGTTAAAATTTACTTCATTAGTTCCAGTTCCACTACCACAATCACCAGTAGCTGTGGCAGAACCATAACTAGCACCATAATAACCTTCTGCAACAATCCCATTTTTTGTCATGTCTAGAAAATTTTTAAAGTGGGGTTCTTCGATTTGGTGGTCAAAAAAATGGGGTTCTGGTTCTGCTTTTGTTTCTTGCTCATAGTGGTTAGTAGGAAAAGGAGTAAACATAGGAGATAAGCCATTGTTTCTAGCTTTGAGTCGAAGGGAATATTTGAATTGGAGGAGTTTAGAGGGGAAGGAAGGGGAGGGGTAATCTTTCATTTTAGAATTATAAAATGTTCATAAAAATGAAAAAGACATGATTAGAAGGTTACATGATAATCTCTTAGCTGGTCTCATTCAATGTTCCCTTCACTGTTCTTTTTACCTTCTTCACCTTCCCTTCCTTTTCTCCTGTTCGCTATCTTCCCATTCAAAAGGCTTAGTTTTGCTTTTGGTGCATAGCAGCGTAGGAGAGCATACACATTTAAATAATCGAGTAGAAGCTCGTCAGTTGAGAGTGAGATCTTTGAGGGCCCCTAATACTTGTAGCTACCCCTTTGTTCTTTGTCTAATTCGGCTTTCTTTTACTCTTTTTGTTTCTAATTTAAAAAAACTTTAGAACCGTACAGAACTTTACCTTTCATTCTAGGGGAGATTTCAAGATTTGTGTTTCACTAGGAAACTTCCTTTTTCATTGACTCAATCACACACTCAGTAATTATTGAAAGTTTGAAACTTACAGGCATGTAATCTTTTAAGCAGAGCTTAAAATTATATACTAGAAATTAGAGATTTTATATGAAAATGAATATCATGGCATGCAGTTATATAGCAATTAGAGATTTTATATTTGATGTACTTAAAGAATGAACTCTGCTATTGATTATCCACTATTAGGCCTGGATGTGGTTTACCTCCTAGAAAATGCCCGGATAAATTCAATATGGGCAGGAATCGTTTTTGGCAGTACTCATTAAAGAGAAGAGTGAGGACTGGTAGAGGAAGCATCCAGGGGGATGCTGAAGAAAGTTTTTTCAATGCAAAAATTCCCACTGCAATAATATGCATGAGTACTAGAGAAAGAATCATTGAATTGTGCACAGCAGGCCAAAATTTCCCTGCAGTTACATACTTTGGTGCACGTACATTTATAAACTGCATAATACAAAGGCAGAGTATCAGTGTAGCCAAATCATAACCAATTTTCCATTGTCTCACATTCTCATGGATAAAATGACTTCAACATTGTCGGATTCCAGAATCAACCAAAAGAAAACGATCCTTGTCTAAAATCAGAGATATCGTACTTCGTTACAAATGGAAACTTCTACCAGGCAATCAAGATTATATTACTACTTGCACTAGTCACAACCTGTGAAGATATAAAATGCAGCAAGCCAAGGAAAAAGTGGCACAAAAGACCAATTAAGAACAGATCTTTGTAGAATGTTTGAGCAATCAAATTCACAATCTCAATCACCAAACAATAATCATAGATGCACTATAAGAAAAAGAGATCCTGACCAAGGATATGGATGGGACTCATCATCAATACTAAATTTTTTTTTAAACCAAAATAAAATAAAATTGGAATCATAATTTTCTATTCATTGTCTACCTACTTCTATGATATTTTCAGTAGACATTAAGCATTATAGTTGGCCAAGTAACTTATTTTTTTCTTACAAATATATATTTTCCCTAGTAGCCGAGACCAAACCCATGTCCCTAGCTTGGACAACCCATATACAAGAGACAGACAAAGGAAACTGAGTCCACGAGAACTCAAATGAGTTCCTAAAGCCTAAAGGATGAAGGAAATGACAAGCTGAGGGGAAACTAAAGCTTTATGCTGATATGTATTTTATCAGAAACAGATTACACTACAGACACAGTTAAGGAGAGAATTCTTTTACTATAATTGACAGGGACCGCGCGAACGCAGGTCCCCACTACCACAAATTATGACGTAGGCTCTCCCACTTGAGGAGACCTTAGACTTGCACCCCTCCTAAGTGCAATGGAGGTCACCAGCCTAGGCTATAGGTCTTCTTGATCACCCAAAAGCCCCGTCCAGGTAAGTATGGTTTCATTGTTGTGTCCAGTTCTTTTTATATCACACGGCACTGCTTCTCTAACTGTGTCTCCTCGGTGTGGGCCAAAACAGCTATAACAACTGCAACCTGGTGTGGTTTTTCATGCTGTGCTAACTCTGCTCAATCCTGCCGCCAGAAGAAGTAAAAACATTCAAGCACTTCAACTGATACTGCTGCCCCTCCCAACTTCAAGTTGCATCCTTTGGCTTCAATGAAACACCATTGCTAGCTGTTCTAAATGGTTGCATCCTGAAAAGAAAGTAAATGCTCAACCCAAACCTACTGATACATGGTGTGTCCTTTTCTTATTCAACTTGGCCATTTAACCCTTGAAATTGAAATTTCTCTGCTAAAAAAGAGCGATTTCGATCAAATTATACCACAGACAAAATTCAAGGTTGGGACTGACTTGGGACATTATATGGACGACCATTTGTACTAATTGGAGGAAAATGTGATAAAGCCTGGCCCACCATATCCTCTAAAGTCTAAACTAAAGAGCAACGTAAGGTAGCAACTTAGCAAAAGGAAAAAAACAAAAAATCACTGAACCCAAGATATTTTTCCATTACGACATGGATATTTATCAAATAAGATTGAGACATGCAGAAGCTCTTGGTGACAAATTGTAAGTGCTCTTGCAGAGTATGGAATACACAGAGGATTCAGAGGACATTAACGAATGGCAACAAATCCAACACCCATCTCCAGAAGCCTCTCCCACAGTGCACCAATCAAGTGTTAGATGGAAAGTGATAAGGGAAAACTACTTTCAGGCCCAGGGTGACCAATCTTGTTCCATTTTCCCTCCCACCCATCACGAAATCGTTCCAATAATAGACGACCCTGAAGATGGAACTGACGAGGAGGGTGAGGGTGAGGGTGAGGGTGCGAACCCATTGCCGCCAGCCTCAGATTGGGTGGCCAATGAAGGTAGGAAGATGTTGAAGCTGCGGTTCGAGGCTATAAGAGCCGGGGTGGTTCGGGTGGCTTCCAAGGTTCGTAATTGTGCAATATGCATGGGGGCGTTTTGGTCAATTACCTACGTCACCGGAGCTGCGGCTGCGGCGGCGGTGTTGATGTCGTTGGTTTACGGGGGAATTCGACGGCGTCGTCGGAGAGTTGGTCGGCAGAGCGTGGATCATTTGGTTTATCTTGTCAGAGAAAAAGATGAGGTGACATAATAGAATCTTTCTATTTGTTGACATAATAGAATCTTAGAAACTGCATGTCCATGACTATATTCTCCACCATTTCTCTATCACTGTCACTTTACAAAGATGAACAAACATTCTCCGAGAAATTTGCAAGTGAGAAAGATGTTTCTTTCGCAGATTATGGATGCATGTTTAGATTGGAGTTTGGGACTTCAAAATCATTATTTGGGCAAAAGTAATAAGAGACAAACTTTTGCCCCAACGATAAATTTTAAACTCTATCAAAACATGCTTGGAATTAGCCAATTAGGATTAGGATCCTTCATTGGTGTTAAGTGCTCGACCTTTTATATATATTCTTATGGGATAAGGTTTTTTTGGTAAAATAATAAGTGGATAGTTTAGTTTGTTTATAGTGAATTAAGTATATTAATAAAAACTTATTTTTTATAATCAGACTAATCTTCAAAGTTCAAATCAAAATACTCAAATTCTCTGTCAGCTATGTGTCCGATGGACTTTACCTACTCGCATTCACTTTAACCCTGGTAGGGCAGGATATGTTTAAAGGAATGATGAAGACTTTTGAATCCAAGGGACAGAATAAGCTTCATATATGTTTAGATGTGTCCATATATCTTTGATTGATCCACTATTTTCTTCACTTTTCTCTTCTGTTTGCTATCTGAATTATCATAAAGAATACTTGATATAAACTGCAGCTGTTGTAGCTAGGAGTTGAAAGTCTAGTAGTTGTAGTTGTAGTCTTGCACATTTAATTGCATGATCCGCTCTCATTTGCAAAATAAGGTATTAATATGAAAAACATTATCCTAAATATATATTTGCTGCAGAAGATTAGTCAACTCTTACTTCAGATTGCACAACTGAATGAAGTCTTGTCATCACGTCGCAAGGTTCCGGTGCTCCGAATCAGCAGCTGATTCTATTGCAGGGGCAATCAGCCTGATGCGAGTTTTGCAGTGTTACTTTGATTAGAAAATATTTTGTAAATCATATATATGAGATTGGCACTTGGCACATATAAAAATACTCAGAACCTTTATATATAAATGCTATTGTATTATTATCAGTCATTCGCTAATTTGAATGGAATCTCAGCATATATTAACCATTTATTATAAATTATATATACAGAGAGAAATTCCAGTCACACAATTGAAAAAACTTTATTAAAAACACATGTTCATTAGATCTTTGCTCCTTTGAAACTTCACAGTTTGTTTGTTTATTTTTTTAAATCTTGTGACTCCTCTCAATATGGATTAGGTTCCAATAGCCCATTGAAAATGCTGTGGTTTAGAGGCATGACTGACCCTCACTATAAGTAATATATGAAGTGGGTTTCACAACTTGTCAGAGATTTTGTCACAAGGTGGCCCCAGTTGACGCAGGTATAAACCTGACCGGGAGGCAATTTCTCCTTATGCTTACAGGCCCCCATCTCTCCTCCCACATCCAAATTTGTATATTAAAAAAGAAAAAAGAAATTGTCAGAATAAAAAGTTTGGTTTGTTTCATCTAATAGTTTAAAAACTTTTACTTTCATCCCTGTCATCCAATGAGTATATTGAGTGGTAGAACTATGGTTGTAAGATCTCCAGCTTCAACCTCGTTCACAACCAGGAGTAGGCAAACCAAAATATGTCAATGTGGTGATAGAATGTTGCTGCTTAGTGCTAACGGCAAAGAACACTAGAAAATTTGGAGGAAAGTTATGGCGATGCCCAAATTGGATAGTAAGCATTTGCATGATTACTCAAAATGTCCAAAAATTCAAGGTTCAATGGCTCTAATTTCGAATTCTACTCTTCAATGGACTACACATGCAATTTTTTCGAGAGGTTTGATGAAGCAGACATTCTTCGAGCTAATGATGTTGTCATGAGCTCTATCCTCTTGTGGTTTTCTTGTATTGTCTTGGGGTGATCTGGTGGCATTTAATGTGCTAGAAGAATGGGTAGCATATGATATATTGTTATTTACCACAAGGTTGAGATGGTGGTATGATTATGAAAGAAGACTAATAGGTAGCATAGGATTTAGGAACCCTGTTGATGAATGTAACATATAGTTTGTTATTAATGAAAGATAGCATTTTGCCTATTGTTACAACTTATGTGTTACGTGTTGTGTCAATGAAGTATATAATTCAAACGCCAAAAGGATAAACAGGTTGAATCATTAGCTGTTCCAAAGTTGAATCATTTGGAAGATCCATTCCGTGGACCCACCAACCAAGTTCGTGGCTTTCGTCAATAGCTAGCACACGCCAAAGTAGGTGACTGAAATCAGCGAAACCCCATCCCATGGATTCCCTTTCTTCGGTTTCACCCTCCATGGTTTTACCTCCCAGTAACACGTTTCATTGCCAAAGTCGACGAGTTGCTGTGTTTCCGAAGGCGTACTTCAAAGGACGTGTGTTGCAGTTTGGGTGGCGTTGAAGGAGAAGACGACGGTGACGATGGCAGGGAAGAGGTGGAGAGGGCGCTTCACATGGATGGGGCCATTCCTGGCACTTCCAAAGAGTTTTGTGAAGCGTGTTTCGTCGCGTGCTTATGATATGTGAAGGCATCTCCAACAATCCTTTCATAGCAGTACCTATGACGGTATGGTCATATATGCTCATATTGATTCTCTCCATATGTAGCTTCCTCTTTCTAATGTAATACTTCACAAAAGTTACCTCATCTTGTTCAACTCAGCTGGATGGACGTTCTATGTGCTTCTTCTTAGCACTTCACTGTAGCATTTCTGGTACTTTATTTGTTTTTGTTTTTTCATTAAAGAAGAAACATTATTATAAGAGAGAAAGCAAGAAGTACAAGAACAGAGGATAAAGAAATCCTCTTTTGAGAAAAGAAAAAAAAATTGAAAACCACTTTTGAAATATACATTGGCTGAGCATCACGAAGAGGTTAAGAAAACCACTTTATGCCATAGGAGAGGCTTGTTTTTTTTTAAAAAAAATTCTGGCGTTCCTTCCTAACCGTAAGCACCAAATTACAGAATACATTGCACACCTCCAAAGGGCTTTGGCCTCTTTAGTCCTCCCAGGTTGTTTGTTCACCCTGGCAAATATATGATATTTTGTAGTGTTACGTAAGAGGTTTTAGACTTCCTTGTAAATGTTTGAATCTGTTGTGATTGTCTGTGTCTTTTAAATGCTCACGCTCTGAGTGTGTGTCTGTTTCTAATTCTCAATGAAAAATTGTTGATTTTCTTGTAGAAAGCAAAGCATTATTAATATTTACTTTTTTGTTCCTTTTCTTCTCATCAGTTTTAGATGCCAACCCTTGGAGAGAAACTTCAAAGCCTGTGTATGTACTCACCCAAAAGGAAAATCAGTTGTGCACAATGAAAACCCGAAGAAATAGAAGGTCTGATTCATTTTGTTCTGTTTTTTTTTCTCCTGACCTGAGTAATATGTGTTTTCTCCCCTACCTGAGTTTACTTTTTCTGTAACAGTGAAGTCGAAAAAGAGCTTGGCTTATTTTTCTTATTGTTTTCTAAAGGAGCCAACTGGCGATCTGGAATTGGAAATCAGTCCAAACAAGCAAGGGGTGGGACAAAGTTCTCAATGCTTGTCGAAGATATTACAGAGGGAGTGCTGGTATGGTATGTAGTCATATGAGTCATATCTAAGGCATGAAATTGTGGCTAAATTTATTCTTTATGTTTATTCTGTGCTGACATCTTGTAATGCGAAATGCATCAACAAAGACTCAATAAGTTTATGTACTTCCATTTTGTTTTGAAGTAACTGTAATATGATTGTTTTTCTAAATGCTAACTAGCATGCAACATATAAAATGCCATATCAATTGAGGTGCCTTTTTTTTTTCCTAGTCATTGTGTATGGTTGATTTATTTTTCTTAATCTACCCTACTACCCTAAAGAAGTTGGACAATATATCACCATAGAAATTGCGCTGGTTTTCTTATAATGAAGCAAACTTGTCCATAACTTATTGCATGTTTTATGGTAATTTTTTTAATCATTCGCAAAATCATCAAGTCACTTACAATGTGGTTGCTTGCAGATATTTGAAGATGAAAATGAAGCAGTGAAGTATTGTGACCTATTACAAGGAGGAGGTCAAGGTTGTGAAGGTGTTGCTGAGATAGAAGCCTCATCGGTAAAAGAACTGAGTAATTATTATGTGCTACTATTTTCTGTTGATTCAAACTTTTGACCATAAAATTTTCAATGTATTGTGCAGATATTTGATCTTTGCCTGTGCCTGAAAGTCTTAAGCTCAATCTTGGAGCACGGAAACGGTCCCTTGAAGACAAATATTTGATATGATATATTCAAATTCCCTTGTGATGGGAGGGAAGCAACTGTATGCTAATATATGCTTAGCCCCCAAAGGGAAAAAGTATATGATGATTATATCATACTCTGTAGAAGAAATTCATTCATCACTATAAATGAAAAAGGATATAGCATGTATATTGTTGTCCAATGCCCATGTTCAAAATTCGGCTTTTTCATTGAGAATTTGAAGCCGATGAAAACGACGCACCATCGGACTCAAGGCAAGATGACCGACAAAGGGGAAGAGAGAGACACACACACAGACTTGTGATTAAGCTCGTATTTTTGCAGCAATAAACCATCGTTGTTTTAAGGTAAATCTCTTCACTTTTCACCCTTATAAATAACGTTTCTCTTTGCTTATCAAAAGATCAAATAAAGAACCTCAACAATTCCTTTGAAATTCATTTTGCCATAAATCTGATTTGCATTTAAAAAAGGGAATATTCTAAGATACTTGTATGCGTATGGATAAATTAATGCCAGTATATTTTACAAGAGCACAATAACAAAATTTTAGATAAGTTTCTTTTTCTCGAAGAAGGTCTTCAAGTGCCAAAGTTGCAACCCTGCTACTGATAAGCAGACAAAGAGCGAAAGCAAACTCAACCAGAACATTCTGGTGTTGGTTGTTTTGTTGAGCTCCTGCATTTCTTCTTCTCTGGAAAGAAAAAACAGTAAATAAAAATAAGAACAATGCTTGTGAAAATATCCTATGTCAATGTACTGAATTAAGAATTCACAGGTAAATGTGCATCCTGACCTTTCACGAAGATAATACATCTCCTCATGAATGGAAGAAACAGTTTCATACAACTTCTTTAGCTCTAGCTCCATTACCTGGTACATGTTAAAGAAATCAGTGTAAGAATTTTTGCTTCTATCAAACATGAAGTCAGCAAAGATTACAACTTTTGGAAACTAATTGAAAAATCAAAAGAGTTATGAGTTGGTTTATGGCTCAAGTGACAAATGGGTGGGGGCAGGGAGGGTTTGAGTAGATTCAGAGAAAAGATACTGCAGGGCAGGAATAAATATTGGGAACTTATCAATCGTCCAGGAAAGCCAATTTTGTCAACAGAAAAATAAGTCAACAAAAGAGACCATTGTCATTTATCGATATCATATAAGTGTATAGCAAACAAAAAAGTACAAGTTAAAAGTACAGAGAAAATGAGTTACAAGCTAATAACATGGGCAAAGACGATTCGTGTTCGTCATTCAATATAACATATCATGTGGTCAGAACTCAGAAGCTTACCATGATTAGAAATTCACCAGTAAGGCTGTAACTCTCTAATCCTGATACAGATATCTACCTATCCACAACCATTTATCTATATAGAGACGCCACTGATCGGTATCATATCATACAAAACCACGTTTGCAAGATAGAAACATGGTTTCACGCTGATGTTAATATGTTTTCGTAAGAAAGTAAACGAAATTTTCATTCCAGTTGTGGTTTAAGTAAAAGTAACATTTTGTTATTTTTGCGGTGAAAAAAGACTTGTTTGTGTGTATTAACATAAATATCCTTATAATTTAATATTATATTACTATTTTAATAATATTTAAATAAATATAACTTAAATTTTTTTTAAATATTATTATAATTATATTCAAAGTAATTTCATTTTACAATACTCTAAGCAAACTTAACTTTTTTTTTAAAAAAAAATTGCCATTAATTAATTTATAATAAATCTTATTAACATCAATTTATTATCAATCTAATTCAAAATAACTTGTACACTTTTTGATAATTACACATCCAAAAGTGATTTTTATCAACATTATCCAAACAACATTCATTTAACAAAATCAATTTTCAAATAAAGGTTTCCAAACATATATTATCTCACTCAAACTTACTTCTGACTAAAATCAAGTTTACAAAATCAAGTTCATCCAAAATCAAGTTTGCAAAATCTAATCCAAACACACACTAAGTGGAAGACAAACAAAAATGTACAAGATAAAAGTACAGGGAAAATGATTTACAAGCTAATACAATGACATTGCCAAAGATAATTTGTACTCATCATTCAATATACACATCATATGGACAGAAGCTTATCATGATTAGAAATTCACTAGTATGGCTTGGCTGTAACTCTCTATTCTTAATACAGACACTTACTTGACCGATCATATTGAGCTTCAGCTGGTAAAGCTATTTCTCTTGAGTCGCTAAATTAAATATTAACTTTTAAGACCCTTTACACATTTCTATCCAAGGAATCATATAGGGTAGATTCACCTCATCATTATAATGCTACATAAGCTAGGGGATAGCTCAGAGAGGAATACAACCTTTGATTTGTTTGACTGTATGTGAGTAACACTGTCTTGAGTGCTAAAGTAGAAGCACAACTTGATATCCAAAACTACTTGAGCTACTTGTTCATTCATTTGAATTTTTCCCTACCAGAACCGAGCATACCCTCATATACTCATTCAGAACTAGAACAAGTACACTGTAAGATATTCTAGCCTCAAAGAATCTAGACATAGCCAAAAATGCCACATATTAATACTTAACTCAGTCAAAATCAGCTCTCCTTAGGAAATTATTTCTTAGAATATATAACTAAAAAAGACCTCAAAAAGCAGAATTTTATTTTATTTTATCAGCATCAAACTAGATCGAAGAGCTTCACAAAGGGAGTGAGAATCTTTTAGTATAGAGGGCACAATCCCACAAATTAATCCTCCAGAAGGCACCAAGGAAACAACACTATACTAAATAAATACCAGAATAATTGTGGGGTAGAGGGTTAAGTAATATACAGTGACTTACATCAACTTTGCCTTTCTTAGCAACATTAGACCAATCCTTGGCGGCCACACCCGTCTTCCAATCGAATTCGATGGTCAAAGTTATCTGTGGGTTGTGATCCACAGCCCAGAAACAAGTCATGTAGTCTCCAGCTTCCACTGCCACAAATGCAAACTGCCCCGATTGAACGCGGTCCGCATGGTGGTAACTGTTCCCATAAGAAGAAGTCACCTGACAAAACAACAAATCAAACATACGATTACCCATTAACGAATCCAGCAAGAAGAATCGTTGAACATGACTCAAAGCACAAAAATTCAATAGTGGGCAGGAAAAAGTTTGGATTTTTATAATTCCAGTGGTACCCGAGCGGTGACTCTGTGGGAATCAGGCAAAGGGTGATGACCCTCGTTGGGATTGATGATGTTGTACTTGCCCACTGTCATGGAATTGCTCTTGATATCTTCGGAGATGCATTTGGTGTGACCAGATTGGAGCTCGAATCGGAGGGATTCAACTGAAGAAGAAAAGAGCCATAGATGTAGAAGAGGAAGAAGAAGCAAAAGGGGTTGTTGTGGGTTTAATCCAATCATCATAGTGGGATTGAAGAGAGAGAGAGAAAAAGTTGAGCAGCTGAAGAGATTGTGAAGAAGAAGAAGAAGAAAAAAAAAGATTCGGCAGTGAGAGTTGAGAATTAAAAAGGGGAAATTGAAGTCTCCAATCAAAATCAAACGGCTGTTAGCTGTACAAGGTGCCAACCACAACGAGGATGTCAAATTTTGGTTCTTACGTGGTCGTCTTTCATTGGAAGATACACGTATCTTCTCTTTGTCATTTCGGTTTGTTTGCAATTATTATGTTTTTTAAAAAATTATTTATTTTGGAGTTTAACATAAGTTAAGAATAAACTACTTTGTTTTTCCATTATTTTTTAAACTTGTTTAAAAGAATAACTCTATTAATTTCACTTCTGTTAATATTATTTGGAAGAATTATACTTTTTACATTTTATTATATTATAATATCAAAAATTATTTTTAGTATTTAGTTTTTCTTTAGCGTGTATAGATTTTTTCTTAAAAAATAAAATTAATATAATAATTATTAATTTTTTATTTAAATAAGATGAAATTAAATTATATAAATTAACAAATAAATAGTTACATAATTATTTATAATTAAAATTTATTTAGATAAAATAATAGGTGACAAAAGAAAATGACTTAATAAGTTTTAAATGTAAAATTATTCAAAATGAATTTAATTTTCATCAATTGTTAATGTATAAAAGTTAAACTCATTTAAAATTAAGAGTTGATTGAATTTGATAATGGCAAGAGTAATGATAGTTGCACGTAATGTTAGGCTTACATATTTACATTTGTTGATTTAGTAATTATTTATTGGTCACTTAATTACTAAATTAGTTGGTGTCACTTAAAATAAGTCTTCACTTCAGTATATCTAAGATATAAGAGAGGAATGAGTATGAGTAATAAATATTTCTCCAATGAAAATAAAGGTTTTGCTTTGTTGAAGTTTCTTAACCATATTTTACAAAAGAATAATAGGAAAAAAAAACAAGAGAGATAGAAATGTTATTTTTTGGGGGTAAGATACAAAATAGGAATCTAAAATGTGTATTTTGAAATCCGAAATCCCAAGTGCCATGTTTGGAAGAGGGAAAAGTGTGGAATAGGAAGGGAAGGGGAGAGAATGGATGAAGGGGAATTCCCTTCATCTTGTTTGAATGTTTAAGTAAAAAAAAGTTCTTTCACTGTATTTAAGAGTTAAAATTAAAATTAAGAGAAGAGGTAAGTTTTAGAATTAAACTTTTAATATAATTCTTATGCTGTTAACCTTATAACACAAATATAGGGTATATATATAATTAAAAATAAATCTTTTTCCCTCATTACCTTCAAATTTGAGAGGGAAGAATTTTTGGGCTTTCATTTCCTCTCATTCTCTTTCTTTTCCTTTATTAAAAATCATTTAAATAAATGTTGATGTCATTTTTTCCTTCTATTTTTTTTTATTCATTTTCTTTATTCACATTTAAACAATACAGAAAGGAAGTTGGATTCTCAGAGAGGATTTTGGAATCTAATTGATGAAGTTAGGTAACCTCAAAAAAGCACCAGTCATGTTTGGGGTAGTGTTGTTAGAGCTGAATGGTCCAATCAGTCCGATTGTAAATAAGATACTTAGACAATAATGACTTAATTTTCTAATTAAATTTATAGTTAAATCACTTTAAATCAATTAAAATGTGTCAAAGTCAATTAAAATTTAATTAAATTAACTAATCATTACATTTTAAAAAATTAATACTTTTAATATTTCATAAATATTTTTATATTTTTTATATTATTACATATAAATCAAATTAAATTTAAATAAAAAGTCTCGTTAGTTTACGGATCTAATTTAGTTGTAACAACTTTAGGTAAAAGGCGCTTGGTACGTGGGGCCCATGTCACTCCTACAAACTACAAAGTGAATGATTGGATTGGTTCTCAGTTCTTACTGCCAGAACTTCCTAGCGGATAGCTTTGAAGACTTGAGGGATGCGGTACGTTTGGGTAGAGAACATGCCTAATATGGTGGACTTCACTTGGAGGTTTCTGTTTTTTTTTTCCCCCATAGTTAAATAGTGGCAAGCTTGGGATTTAATTGAAGGGGGAATCGAATATAAGGCCAAGATACGCAAGAAGACGGGGTAGTGACTATTGAGATTAATGTAGAGAACTTGTCTTCGAAGACTTAAAGTGTCACATCTTCCATGTACAGGTATAACCCCCACTTTCTAGGAATTATGGGAAATGGATGAGTAGAATGAATCAAAGGCTATAGATCTCCTCCTCTCCTGTCCAACCTCAGCTTGCCTATATTATTTCTACCATTTCCCTACCACTCATTCTCTGGATTTCCTAGCTTGTCCCTGTAGTTAACCTCACCTTTAACCCTCGAAGCGCTTCCCTATAACATTTGGTGACTTTACTGGGGAGGTGCTATATATGATGAATATAAAGGATCTAACAGGGAGCAGGAAGGACAAGTTTCCTCACATTGAGATCAGCGAGAATGAGAGAGACTCAGCAAGGGGAGAACTTGACTCCGGCAACAATGCAACAGCTAATTGCCACTAATACTGAGATTGTGAAATGTTTAAATTTTAAGGCTCTAACCCAAATTTTGAATGCAGGATTCAATTATGTGTTGGGATCATTGGACGATTCATGCAAGAATGGTGAAATCCAACTACCATAAAAAACATGACAATTATCCTACAAGAGTGTAGCAGGAAGGGATCACAACGGAATTTTTCACAAGGACGAGTTGTTGAAGGTACTTTAGTAAGACTCCCAGAAGATTATTGTAGATTCGGACTTTTGTCCACCTTTGATCCCTACCCTCATAGCAGCCAAGCCCTATCGCAAGTATCCTAAGTTCTAAAATTTTGATAAGCACGTATTGGATGGATAGCAGGTTGGGTAAATTTACAAACACGTATGTTTTTCCTCAACCTAATTTATAGTTGAAGGGTTAGTTTGAGTTTGAGTTAAGTTGGGTTTAAAATAGTTAAACTTATGAGGTATGAGTCGGGTAGCGAGTTGCGATTATTCAAATTTGCAAGACTTAATTCAACCCACTGAAGTTTTTTTATTTTTTTAATAATATTTTAGGATGTGTAATCACTTTTTATTGGAGCTTTGAAAATTTTATATAATTTGATAATTTTTTTAGATAATTAATTTCTTAAAAAATTTAAATTTAAATTACACTACATAGTATTAAAAGACAAGTTCTGTATCATTTTTGTAATTCTTTGTAACTCACCACTGTTGAGGCATTGATTTGTACTCATAACTAATTAAGAACTCTTGATAAACACATTGATTTACAAGCTCAAATAGATGAAATTGAAAAGATTGAAGTAGATAATATACTATATAGAATTTGTTTAATTTATTTAGTCAATTACTAATAGTTTGTTAATGCTTCATGATTCATTTATGTGTTAAATATGTTTGCTATTAGAGATAAAGTTATGGATCGTAATAATTGATTTTTTAAATGTTTTCTATTTAACTGATTAAGATTCTAGTTATTTTTAACTTATTATTTCATTGTTGGTTTCAATTTTTCTTTATGTTGACAATTGCGGTTAATGTTATGGTGTCATTGACTTGCAGAAAATTAAAAATGAGATTAGACGTTGATTATAGTATTATTGATTAATTGTGTTATATGGGTCTTTGTTATTTGTTTGTATTGATCTTAATTGTAATCTTAGAATTATATGTACTTTGAAATTTATATTTTATGTTATGTCATTTAGAAACTTATGTTATTTAGAACATATTTCAATTTTATTTTAGCATTCTAAATTTATTTGTTAGGTTCAAGTTCGACCCACGGGTTCAACTCAACCCAACCCACACATGAGCAGGTCGAGTTCAAGGAAAATAAATTTCCAAACCCAACCCATTACTTTCATAAATGGGTTGAGTTCAAAATTATTCCAAATCCAACTCAACCTAACTCATGTCTACACCTAGGCGCATAGCCAATGTAAAATAATGTCTACTACTTACCTTCATCGATGTTCTAAGCTTGTTAAGAATGGTAAAGAACTGAGACTTAAAAGTGTTCTCATAATCTCTCATTAGCATAGCCTACACTTTGCACATCATGTTGGAGAGAAAGAGAGGAATAAAGAGGGAGAAGAGAGAGTCACCACTTTCATTATTACATTACTGGGGTTTGTTTTGGGAACAAGTAAATACATAGTTCTATTCATTCCACAATGACCAGATGTATGTGGCAGTTCCAATAACAGCTATTTCGAACGGTAGCAACTGAGGAGTTTACCCTGCATCTGCATGCCTCATTTTAATAAAAAATAAGTAAAATCGCTTCAAATGGTGCGTCCTGGGCTGGACTAAATGCACAAAGTGTCTCGTGAGCTTCATTTACTCACAACTCACTAGGATCCAATTGCGTAGGGCCCTGTCTGTTTGATTCCTGTTTTATAATACTATTTTAAAAAAAATAAAAAAATAGTTTGGATAGTTATTTTTTTCATTTTTCTCAAATAGTTCTCAAATTTCTATTTCGAAAACAAGAAAAAAAAACAATGCTTTTGTTCTTGATATTCCATTTTTTTTAAATGTTTGTGAGGATGTTTCTGTAATTTATTAAAACAATACTCTTTAATAGTAACACTTTTTGTAAACAGCTGAAATACAAATCTAATTGAAATTGTCATTGTTCTTGAAAGTTTAATGCATTCCGTGCTGTAAGTCTTCCTCTTACTACTTTTTACAAATTCTGCGATTAGTAAAATAAGGACAAGCAGTTGTTCATGGATGACAAGTCTATGATATTGGAATGTAAAAAATTAATATGCATCAAATGATCGTGAGAGAGAAAAGTTCAATTTAACAAATGCTAAAATCCATGTGAATCAATCATGGGCATAGGCAGGCATAATCAAGAATGGTAACGAGGGTGGTCCCAGGTATCCCAAATTTTGCATGCCATGGAAATGGATATATAAAGAAAAGCAAGCAGATGGATCTTGATTTGATGGAGGACAAGAAAAGAGATAAGCAAGAAGGCTAAGCGAAAGGGATCGAGAGTAGCTTTATATATGCATGCTATACATGGGTAGAGTCATTAACGATTAAATCAAACCCATAACTTGTTTTTAGCTAGTTCATAAAGGATTGAAGAGGTAAAATGTCCTTATCTTTGCAGCTGGTAGACATTGCCAAAGCCCAAAGTCCTCATTGTTCAATTGTCCTTCAATAATATCGATACATACATGCATGTATGTTATTTGCTATTGCTCTTTACATCATGACATCTTTGCACCTAACCAACGTTGCACAATATCATTGCCTTACAGCTGCTTGGGTGCCTTTTTCCTCTTCACCTTGTGAGAACGAAAAGGCAAACTTCTCGTGAAAGGCAAGCTATCATTTTTGCAATTCGGGAACAAGTTCAACTTTTGATGTTGAATCTTGAATGGAGTATGCACACAAAAATGAAAGCTAAATTTCTTTTAGGATGCCTTTTTGAAGCTGGATTGCTTTTTTAATCTGCTTCTACCTTCGTTCCCCCCCCCCCCCTTTTTCTGGTTATGTTTTATTCTAAGATTATCTTTATCACCTTGCAATTTATAATGTTTTGTTGAATTTGTTCAACATTGCATGTATAACTTTTTGTCAAACATTTAGTTATTTTGAAAAGCAGTTTCAAACCGTACTTCTCAAACACAATAAAATTCTAAAATGGCTTGTACCAATAAAAATAATATAAAATGGCCTTTGCATTTAAAAAAAAAATTGAAACAAGTTTTGGAAACGGCTTCTCCAAATGTTTTAAAACTAAGTAGTATATATATGCATAGATAATTGATGAACATATAATATAGAGGCAAGTCGTGTATAATTACTTCAACTTTATTGTGATTATCAAGTAAGGACTTCAATTTTACTGTAATAATTAATTAAGAATCTCAACTTTAACATAATACTTATAAATTGAAAAAAAAAAGTTAAGTCATATATGCCATGCGTTTTGTTCTTGTTATAAATTATTTCCATGTGTCAAGTTAAATATCTTTTTAACATTTTTTTATTACTAAAAATAGTTCTCAATAAAATTGAAGTCTTTAATTAATAATAATAAAAGTTCAATCTCTTAAATAATTTATTATAATAAATTTAAATCCTAAAATAATACTTCACTACGGTCATTAAATATTGATATATAAACTTAACACGAACAGGAAACAAAACATTACCTACCATATTCTTCCTACTGAAAATTGCACATCATTATCATCAACTTGGCCATCTTTAATTTGATCGATGTTAGTGATAAAGTTGGTAGGCTCATTTTGGGATCAGTTCCATGCAAAACCTACCTATTTTTGAACACTGAAAGGTGAAAGTAAGAGCTGTACATTGTGGCTTGTGCTGATGGGGCATTCTTTCTCTTTAAAATATGCAAAAGTTAGTTAGAAAGAGGTGGTAGGCTTGTGATAATTAACAATTATAGATACTAAAATTTCAGAATGAGAAGGTTTAAATTAAGAAGACTTTTTTATTCACCACCCTTGTTCATTTACAATATTATTTGTATTTTTTTTTTTGTATTATTAGATTTATTTCAAAAGTTGTCTATATAAAACTATATTTTTTTTGCACAACAAATTTTGTATATAGCTTAATAATTCTGAATACATGCAAAAATTCATTATTGTGAATTTTAAAATTTTAATGAAAAACAATGGTGTGACAAGTTACGAATGGTTGACATTTAACCGTATATGCTTTAAAGATATGTAGATTATATTGCGACATTTGTAACATGAAAACAAATTGAATACTCTTCCCAGCACAATTTCCTCAAGATGAACCAAATTCATTTTTGTCTTTATCTAACGGCATAAATTTTGAACCATTTCTTGACTTTGAATTCATCAAATTCATACAGAATATATATTTTGTACAGTTCAAAGCTTTTTTTGTCATTTGTGGATGGAAGAAAAATGTACAATAGCTGATCACAAAAATAAAATGTACAATAGGACCTATATATGTAAGATTTATTGTAAAATCTAAATGTCCCTAAAGCAGTGTCTAGCACAACTTGCTGTATAAATTAAAAAAAATGTATCAATCAAAATATATATTATTTAACAGTAAAAAATATTTATAATGGAAATAATGTATCAATCAGTTCCTCTTTTTTTTTTTTTTATTACCAAAAAAAAAACTCTCCTTTTTTATGCAAATAATTTAGTGTTGACCCAATGATTATATAAAGAATGAAATTTATGAAGTCAAAGAGTTAACATTGTATGCTAAGATGTTAGAACGAATCACAGGAAATGATCATATATGTAGATATTTTCATTTCTCTTTCTCTAATTTTCATTTTAATTTATGATTATTCGTTTTTTTTTTCTTTTTTGGTAGAATTTTGTAAGTTTTACTTACTACTTTGAATGGATGTGAGGGTAAAAAAATATATTTTCATTCTAGTTTACCTGAATTTCTCAACTGATCTAACGCCCGCAGCTTTAAATTCCTGCAAAGGAAGATCAAAGAGAGAGAAAGCCAACATTTTTTCTAGAAATAGATAACGATAATTTCCTTTGAAATTGGCGGAAAAAAAAAACAAAAAAGAGAGAGAGAAAAAGAAAGAAGTTTTTTACCGGAAAAGGAAATGGAAATGCATGAGCTTTCTGTGTTTGGTTGTTGAGATTTGATCCTTTCTCTTCATCCCCTTCCTTGCCTTGGATCTTTTATCCTTTCTTGCTCTTCCTATCTTCTTTCTCCATAACCATAACACCTTTTTTTTTTTTTTGTGTGTGTGTCTTTGATTCTTGAAGAGCTTCAAATTCTGTTGAAGCAATTGGGTCAGCAAGATCTTATTTTGATCCTCACCCGCATTTATCCGCTTCAAATTCAATTCTGGGTTGATTTTGATTTCTTCAAAAGCCGCACAGCGTTTGTGCCTGAGGTAGGGCTTCATGGGGTTTCGGATTTTGCAATGTACTGTGCGTGAATGATGATTTTTGTTTTGTTTTTTTTTTAGTGATTTGGTTATTGTGGGATTGTTGGAAACTCTAGAAGGTTCGATGAAGCGGCAATGAGGTGTGTAGCAGAGAAATGGAGGTTAGATCGGAGGGTATACAGGTGAGGTGTGATAAGCTTCAGGGTGCTGTGATTCCGAGGACCCGTTTGCGGCTTTGGTTCATTCGGGTTTGCTCAAGCATTGTGCTTTGGACATGTCTTGTTCAGCTAGTGACTGTGAGTGAACTATGGCATTCCCATTTGATTTCTGGGATTACCAGTCGAATATATCACATAACTCAACGTCCACTCCAAGCAGAAAATGGAGTTGCTCAAACGCCTCTCCCTTTTCTTCCCGCAAGTTTGTTTCTTAACTTCATACTTATCTTAAAGTTCTGTCTATATCAGCAAAAAAAATTGTTTCCTCGAATTATGGATGTGGTCTTAGTTTAGATTGCTATAAGCATAACTTTGGACATATAATGCATCCTTATATATGATTTAATTGTGAAATGAAATCCATGTTATTGACCATGTGTTATGTTTGTTATTAATCATGCTTAACTGAAAGTAGGTGAAAAGCGTATTTGTGTTGGTAAATCCTTCTAGAAAAAAAAATATCTTTTTTGGTTCTGTGCTTGTTTTAATGTCGATTTATGGATTGTGTAATCAGGTAGGAGCATGAATGATATATACCTTGAACTTGATGATCGTCTCGTTACTGGGTTTTCAAATAACCTTGAGGCTATTATAAAATTGTGAGAGGGTGTAGGATGACAATATTAGAAGTTCATATAGAGATATTAATATTAGTGAATTATGATTTATGAATGTCAATATTAATTGGTCGATATTTACAATCATGTTATGAGGTCTTCCTGCCAAAGATGATTTGAGAGTGAACTATCATTTGAGGAACTGAAATGTTTATGATAAACCAATTAAGGGACTGAACTTTTATTATTACCTATTAAAGACCTCAACTTTGCCGAAAATTTTTTATGTATAAAAAAATATTAAAAAGACAAAAATATATAACTTGACATATACAACAAGTTATAACATGAGCAAAACACTTGGCATTTATGACTTAAAAATTATTTTTTAATTGATATCTATTACCGGAATATTCTTTTATTAAATATAATCCCTCAATTGTTAAGTTTTAAAGTTGAGGTCATTAATTGGTTATCATACTAAATTTGAGATCCTTGTACAACACTTTTCTCGATGATTTGATTTATAATGTTTTGTGGCCTAAAGAAACAATAACATCCAAGTCTTATCTACGAGGTGGGGTCAGCTACATGGATCAAACGACATCATTATCAAAAACCAAATTTCAGTAAAACCATTTAGAGTAAAGTCTTTTTGAATGATTTCTCCTCAAGTTTTTTTAGGTCTTCCTCTACCCCCATTAATTTAATTATCTTACATTTTGATCCATTTTTTTCACTGGAGCCTTTATTGGTTTTCTTCTTACATGACCAAATCACTTTAGAGTTTTGACGAGTTTCCACCATATTCTCCTCAATAGAAGCTACTCCAACTTTCTCCCAGATACATGCATTCCTAATTTTATTTTATTTTTATCTTTTCTTGTATGTCCATTGATCCACCTCAGCATTCTCATCTCTGCTATACTTATTTTTTGCTCTTCTTTTTGGCACTTCACTGCCCAACATTCACTACCATAGAGCATTGCTGGTCTTATAGTTGTTCAATAGAATTTCTCTTTGAGTTTGATAGGCACTTTGCAACCACAAATTACGCCTAAAATATTTATCCATTTCATCAACTCAGCTTGAATCCTATTTGTGATATCCCCATCAATCTCTCTATTACTTAATGGAAAGAAAATTTGACTATAACTATAGATCACTTGCTTTACACTTTCTTCTTTTAAGACATGCATGTAAGATATACCTCAAAATTTTGTATATTATGATTTGGTTGAAGCTTCTCACTTGAGGGCGTTTGCTTGTGAGTTTTGTTTTAGATAATAATATTGACAGATGCCCAGTTGCTAGATCAAAATTGTGACTTGTTGTTTGAGATGTGCTTCAGTGAAAATCCTGGAGCCTTATCTTTTGATTTTCAATGTTGTGTATTTTTAGTTGTTAAAAGGACTGTCTGAATGGGTATAAGTAATATAAATCAATACTTAGATGGGTTTGGTAGATTTGATATTTTTGGTTGTTTATTCCTTTCTTTTCGTACTCATTTTGGTAAATGTTAAAGCCTTATGACCTGAAACCTTGCAGGAAATTATACAAGTAATGGTTTTCTAAGAGTGTCCTGCAATGGGGGCTTGAATCAAATGCGTGCAGCGGTTTGTACTTCCTGTTCTTCCATTTCTCTGTTTCTAATCTATGATAAGCTTAAATACTCATTTTAGCAGATTTGGCATTTCAGATTTGTGACATGGTGACAGTTGCTCGAATTTTGAATCTCACATTGGTTGTTCCGGAACTTGATAAGACATCCTTTTGGGCAGACCCTAGGTATATCCTTTTGCTGAAATTTTTTAGAGTATCCTTTAATTCAGTTGCCTGGTCATTCTAAAGTTTTGTAGTTTTCTTTTTGCAGTAATTTCGAGGACATTTTTGATGTGAGGCATTTCATTAATTCTCTAAGAGATGAAGTTCGAATAGTGAAAAGAGTGCCCAAAAAGTTTAGTAGGAAAAATGGATACTCCACCCTGAAGATGCCTCCTGTTAGCTGGTCAAATGAAAAATATTACTTGGAGCAGGTCTGCTTATACTATTAGTTGCATTTAAGCTAAAACTATATATATGTATAATCAGTCTTTTTCTTATTTTCCAATTTAAGGTTTGATAATATGATTGATTAATGATTCTTCAGCTTTGTTTTTATGACATTGAAATTTAGTGTTTTAGGATAGTATGGCTTCTTTAATTTGTCAGTCTAAGGGAAGGCCATGTTAATTTTGTGCTTAGATTGTTTTTGAGGGGTAGTTTGCCTTAAATTGTTATTTTTTGTGAAAAGGGAAATTTTAGAGAATGTCTTAAAAGCTGCTAATTTTTATGATTGTAAGGCATGCAATCCTCATCTTATTTAGAATGTTACATGATAATGCAATTGCCAGTAACTGTATCCTTTCAAAATTAATTGGGAGTATTATCTTCATTAATCCATTCTTGAGGATATCTTGTTCTGAATCATGCTTTAGTTACTAATTGCCAGTTGTATTGTAGTTTGATTACTCTTGATTTTGTTATTGGATGCTCCTAGGCTAAAAAGCAGTGAGAACTTGTATACAAACCAGGAGTGCAGCAAATTTGCTAATATTTTATCAATATTTTATTGCCTCTTTACTTTCTGTACCTGTCCATAACGGGAGGGGGAATTGGGGGCAATGGTTAACTAGAGAATTCCTTCCATATGACTATATGAGAACTTATATTTTTGGCCCCCACCCCCACCCCTACTAAATGCATGATTGCTGGTTATCCGTAAAGACCTGTCGTTCAAAGAGGAAATGATGGAAGGAGAGGAAAATACAATATACAGAAGAAGACACATTTTGAAGTTGTAGGAAGTGAAGTCTATTGGTTATATTATGAAAACATATTACAATTTGAATGGAGGATTTCAACTTATCAATCGAAATAAGAATCAGTTGTATGAAGAATAGTACAATTTAAAGATATGGATGGGTTCTAGTATTTTAGCAACTAAAATGAGCTGCTTCTGATGTAGCAAAACCCAAAGTAGGTTCCAAAAGTAAAACTTAATAATCAAGTGCGTGGAAGGAAAAAAATTATAGTTTTTCTTATATTCTCTCTCTTCTCTTCCCTTATTTTCAGTAGTACATATGTTGAGTTTGATTCAAAGCTGTTGACTCCACACTGCAGATTCTTCCACTTTTTGGCAAGCATAAGGTGGTACACTTCAACAAAACAGATGCTCGTCTAGCAAACAATGGTCTCCCACTTGATCTACAGAAACTCAGGTGTCGTGTCAATTACCAGGCACTTAAATTCACTCCTCAAATTGAGAATTTGGGGCAAAAATTGATCCGGATTCTTCATGAGAAGGGACCTTTTGTGGTGTTGCATCTGAGATATGAGATGGACATGTTGGCTTTCTCAGGTTGTACTCATGGTTGCACAAATGAAGAAGCTGAGGTGCTCAAGCGGATGAGGTCTTTTATGTTTCATGTTTGGATATATATTTATTCAAATTTAGGTTTTTAAGTCAGTCTTGCTTTTGTAGTTAATTTGGAGATAGGTACTTCTTATTTGACAGTTGCGGGGGAAGATACAGATGGAGATCTGTTTTGTTTTCTCTATCATAGCTAAATTATCGTTTATTGTTAATAATTAATTATACCTCCTGTTCTATCTCATAGATTTGAAATTAGAAAAAAGCAGATTTTATATAGTTAGAGATTGCTAGATGCTAGTTGCTTCTGCTGATGCACCTTCTAGTTGGAGGAGAGTAGTGGTTCTATAGTTCACGAGTTATATGATATGTTGGATTTGGCATATTTTGACACATTAATTACTCTGACTTCATAAAAAATAAAGAATCTTGTGATCAAAGTTATTTGTAATGAGCTGACAAAGGAGAGATCTATCTGACATAAAATGTTGATCTTGCTTGTGTGATTCAGGTATGCATTCCCTTGGTGGAGAGAAAAGGAGATAGTGTCTGAAGAGAGGAGATCACAGGGTCTCTGTCCTTTGACGCCAGAGGAGGCAACTTTAGTTCTGCAAGCCTTAGGTTTTGATAGAGAGACACAGATCTATATTGCAGCTGGTGAGATTTATGGTGGTGAACGTAGACTTGCACAACTGAGAGCTGCATTTCCAAGAATTGTGAGTTTGTCACCATTTCCCCCCCATTTTTCTGTTTTTATTTTGGATCTATATTTGACAAAATATAATAAAATGCTCTGAGTGATTCTGGACTTGTGCTAATGGATTACTGGGGATTATGCAATTGTCCATTTACATTTTATATCACAAATATTTTATATGGCAGATTCAACTAACGACTTTTGAAAGAAATTTCATATTGTATACTTTTTTTTTTCAGCACTTGGGTTGAAAATGGTTCTAGCTCTCAAAATGGTTGGACCTCATCTAAATTATGCATTTCCTCGTCCTAATCATCATTTATGCTCGTCTTATAAAATTATTCTACTCGGCAGCATTTGACTTTTCAACTTCATTTTAGGTAAAAAAAGAAACATTGCTGGACCGTGAAGAGTTGCAGCAGTTCCAGAATCATTCATCACAGATGGCAGCTTTGGATTTTATGGTTTCAGTAGCCAGTAACACCTTTATTCCTACCTATGATGGGAACATGGCAAAACTTGTGGAAGGCCATCGCAGGTATGTATGTATGTACTCTCTTGCTAGTTGCAATTTGCAATTTGATTTTATGTAGAAGGCTAAAGCAACCTTAATGAAAATCTACAGAAAAATTCTAATTAGTTCTCCTGCAGGTATTCTGGTTTTGAAAAGTCCATCTTACTAGATCGGAAAAAGCTTGTAGTATTGCTTAATATGCATCAGAATGGAACCCTTCCGTGGAATGAGTTTGCGGATGCTGTGCGACGGGTTCATGAAAAGAGAATGGGACAGCCAGCTCAACGTAGAGTTAATTTAGACAAGCCAAAGGAGGAGGATTATTTCTACGCCAACCCTCATGAGTGCCTCTGTGAGGGAACAAAGTGTGATGACTTGCTAGGTCCTCCTAACCCTAGTGAAGTACTATGAGTACAGGCTATCCAATGTAGAAATGCACTCTACTTCCCAACCATGAGTTAGGAAGAGGAACCTAAAAATTGCACCCTTCCACTAAGTTGCTCAAGTGCTGTATTAAAAATCCAGATCACTGGCATAAGGTCTTTGAGATTTAAGTATACACACATGATTTTGTAGGAAACCATGGAAAATAATGTAAAAGAGAGAGAGAGAGAGAGAGAAAAGGAAATATCAGCTTCTATTGAGGCTTGCAAAAGCTGTATCTTCAATTTTACCCTTCATTAATTAATTTTTTTCTTCCCAATTTAAGTTCAGTATAGTTATATAATAGTTTGTGTTGCAACCTCAGACTCACATCAGGCATTCGAAAGTTCATTCTCGTTACCATCACCATCACGACCGTCAACTGTTTTATAAGTGGTACAGATGTGTAATTCATGCATTACATTTTCCTCTTTACAAGCAGCAGTCAAGTAATGGGTTGTAATAAATGGAGCTGAGTCAAAAACTTGATTGTGACCCTCTTTTAAAGATTGATTGAATGCATAGCATGGATTCGTCTTGGGTGCTTCCTGGAAGATGCCATTTACCAAGTGTTCTGTTTTCTCGTCCTTCGGAAATGTAGAAAATAGTGTGTTGTCCTTCACGGGCGCTTCATGCAAGAAGATTACATGAATTGTTTAAGGTCCCCTAGGATATCACCATTTTCTCCGCAGAGACCAAGGTCCTTGAGCCTCCTTTCTTGATAATATTCTAACAGATCCAATTCCAATTCTTTCTCCTTGAAGATCTCATCAATTTGCTGAAGGACCTTCTTCTCCCCTTCTCTTACTCCAACTGCTATTGCAAGCCTTGAATCTAGATTTGCTTCTTTTAACTTGTCATCCTGCTATTCACATGCTTGTGTTCAGTTATTTCTTGATCTTAATCAGCTTCAAAATTTTCACAATTTAAAGTGCATAATACCATGTAAGATGTAATGTAGTTACTTTAAATGTATCCTGCAGGTCTAAGTCCTGCTCAGCAATCTGAGTTGGTTATATTTACCAAAGCTCATCTTGGTTATCTTCATGATGGAATATACGGATACCTATTAACTAAAGTGAAATCAGTTCACCTAAATAAATATACAAAGTCATACCTCTTCAATGGTTGTATGATAACCAGCAAGGGCAGATTTGCAGGCCTCTCGAACCACTCGGCATATTAGCTCCTCATTGTCACGGCTCACAGGCAATTCAAGATGACCCCAGATGGAGTTTCTGAATATTGATTCCAATAGGAAAGCATCAGTACCACCTAGTGCTACTAGTCGCAGATATGTTAGCAACCCTGGTGGAAGTGGGCGGTTGAAGAAGATGTCAAAGTATGCAGTCTCACCAAAACCATTGGACTCAGCAATGTCTAGTTTGTCACCAAAAAAGGGGTCTGACTCAGATATCTCTAGTGTCAGGGTATATGCATTCCGATCTGCATTTGGCTCAATGAAACCGTAGTCCAGAGCCAACTCGGCACTGCTTTTATTTAAATCATATTGGATATATATCTGCAGTAAAAAGTTTCTTCCACTGTTATGTGTAACGATACTATGATTGTAATTTATGCTATCAACTGGCCTGTTTTCAATGTGACCATGAATGGAGAAGCATGAAATTCTCACCATGAGAAAGCTAGTTTGTGCCTCTTAATACAATATGGATCGTGTAGTTCTACTGCAACTTTCTAGCACTAAAGCACTTAGTTCATAGTATGCTTCTTTTTTCTTTGGTACATCAGATTTAGCTAGTTCATATATATGCTTCTTATATACAATAATGTTCCTATTGGTGGAAACCCCTTGGATAGACATAGATATTCCTTTTTTTAATGGGGTATTGTATATAATTGGAACGTGAAAAGAAACGCAAGAGGGGCCAACAAACACTTCACCTGGTTCCCAGCCTTGACAGAAAGGGGGCTCCTTAGGGAAAATAGGTAATCCCAAGAGAAAAGGCCTGCTGGTCCTTTAATTTCATAAGCATGATCTTCTGTTGTTACACTGGCACTGTGGTTTATCTGATCCAGAAATTGAATTTGGAAAATGTCAATTTTTCTCTGCTCAAGGCGATTATATTGACTGAAGAAGATAAAAGCAGCAGAAAAATAAGTCAAAATGATATATACTCTAGGAATATCAATATATCATACACAGTTTTATATGTTCATATTTATCTCTGCTCTCTTTGTTCTACAGGTCTTGCTGTAGTCAAAGTCGCTCACTGCTGCAGGATACAAAAGGAGAGAAAATGAAAAGGACCTTACCAAGTCAGCTAGTGGAATTACAACTAGATTTTCATTGCGAAGACGAGAAAATGCCCTTGATCTGAGAATTCCAAATGCCCAGAAGAAGTCATCCAGTGTTATAGGAGACGGGAAAAGCTGCTTATTAGGGAGTATGATTTCTTCTTCTAGTCTCCGAAATTCATTCTGCACGTATTCCTTCACACTCAGTGTTGTGTTCAGAAGTTGAGTACCTACAGACATCAGTTCAATCAGGTTGTGATGAAATGCTGCAATTGCAAACATGGCAATTGGTAACTTTTAGATGACCATAACCATACCACTGAAAATTATATGACATTAAAAGTAAATTGAGAATAAGAACTTTCCCACAAGTTCACAAGCACAAATTTTTTCCATATGGGGTTTGCATTAAAACAGTGACATCACTAACCTTGAAGCTCTGAGAGCTCCTCTTCTGACCTGCACTGGAATAAGCAATTACCAACTCAATCAACCATTTGAAAACCCAATTTTCCATTAATCATGTCTAGTCTAGTAAACCAAATGAAACCCACCAATATATAGTAGAATCAGTGACCTCTGGCAGAATAGTGAAGTAGTGCTTCCACAGAGATTCATCCCTTGACCTCTCTCTTATCAAAAAGAGAGCAACAGACATCCAGGGCTTCAACCCACTACACACGTTCCCAATCTCTGAAGCTGCCACTGCATCTGGGTTTATCCACAGCCTCTTGGGTACCTGCAAAACAACTTCATTTCGAGAAATATCTTTCTGGGCAACAAGTCCCAGGCCTTCTGGCACCACACCAGGCTTCACTGGGGTTTTGGCAGAGACAACACCTTCGTCCAGCAGCCACTTCCAGAAGGTCTGAACAGCTGGAGGCAGTGATATGTCAGTTTCCAAAGAAGTGAGAGATTTAGCAGATGCAGAGAGAGGCCTTCTGAGGTGAAGCACCAATGGCACTTTGGCTAGCTTGCTGTGATTGTGAAATATACAAGGGGAAGAAAGAAAAGCAGAGCCAGTGCCTGAACATACAGAAAACACAGTAGCCATTTTCTGGTCTGGTTTCTGCTTCTGCTTGTGTGTTTCTCGTTGGTTGTTTGAACTTCTTGTGGTTGTGGTCCTTGTGGATAAGACTCTTCTCTTCACCTTGTTGTGTTGTGCTTCTTAAAAGTACCAAAAAACACATACTTACCGGAATAATACCAATTTACTCAATACTAGTGCTCTACTTATGCAATTTGTACAGAAACAATTTCATTTGAGTTTAAATGGCCAAATTTACAATTTTTCCTCTTCAACTCATATATGTAGCTATTTGTGCAATTATATACATTATTCACTGCATAGCATAGGAGGCTCTTATGTGAGGAGCAGGGTAATTCAAAATTTCGATATATTTGGATAATAATGTTATTTATATAATTCTTTGATAAATTATTGACGTGCTGCATTTAAGTTTCGCAGAAAAAAATCACTTAAACTTGTTGAAACTAATATAAAAGCTTGCTTAGAATTTGTGAAAACAAATTATATAAGTATGTTATTCACAAAATATCTATTAATAAAAGAAAATTTTATCTAAGTGATTTTGTGACAGTTGTACGTTAAAGTTCAAAACAGTGTAATACACTAATACTCTCGAAAAATTGAACTTGGAAGCAATCTTATATGTTGTTCGGACTTCGGAGTGTTTCTTAATTATTCACATTTCAAGCAAATCTCAACGAATTCCTATTTATAGGTTAATTTTTCAAAAAATAATAAATAGAGAAAGAAAATATTTTAATTTAATTTCAAAATTAATTATAGGATAATAAAATAAGAGTTATGAATTTTTTTGAATTTTTTTTACCAAAATAGGAAAATGAGAAAATAGCGAGAAAGTTTTATTTATCAATTGGAGATAGTAGAGTTGTCGTGTAAAATCCACTTTATCATAAATTTATATCAGTTATAATTTAATTTTTTTAATTGTGTGTTCTTTAATTTCCTTTTAATTAACTTTTCCCCTTCTGGTTTAATATTGTGACTACGCCACCCCAATCTTTAATTCACATTAGTTTGCCATACAAAAGGAATAGCATATCATATCCTTTGGTGACTACTAACCTCCATTTCATTTTGATTAACAATAAAAACTAACGCAAATCCTGTCTTTATTACAAAAGGAAGTATTTAGGGAAATTAAAAAAATGAAGAAATTCTCCTCATAGCCTAAATTGATAGGTTAAGTTAAACTATAAGGTGTGACTTAGTTGGTAAACTAGGTTTATGTGAGCAAACTTTACCTGCAGTGTATAGGTTCGAATCTCAAGACCAAGCCGACGTCCGAACTTGGATTAGTCTCACACTCCTTTGAGTGTGGAGACACCTAGTGGTATTAAAAAATTTTGATAGGTTAAGTAGTTAAATAATAAATGGTGTACTGTAATTAATATGCTACTATAACCTCCATTGAGATTAGCCTGGAGAGATGATTAGACCAAAATTGCGGTACTAGATTTCAATTGTCACCACTAGGCACCCTTCATTTTGATATATCCAAGAGTCCATCACTTAAAAACTTATATATACCACCGCAAGATTGCTTGCGGGGTTTAGATCCTAGCTATAAATAAAGGTTTGGCTCAAATTTCTGATTATAATACCAAAATTAAGGAAAAACACAACCATGAATCGAAATGTTGCAGTTGTAATGGTGTTTAGCATTATCTTTGTGCTGGTTGCAGCGAATACTCATGAAATAGAGGGTTCTCTCCCTCCCTTACACTCTCCTACTTCTTTGTCTTCCTCTACTAAAATCCGCCGCTTTCTCTTTATTGATGGGTGGATTTCGGAAGATATAGAAATCTTACGACAATGTCAGAGGAAGTGCAAAAGAGAAATGACATCAGCTAATTACTTTGTGATGATTATTCGTCTCCGCAGGTGTATGCAAAGATGTGTTATGTTAGAGACATAAAACCACCAGCTAATTACATGTGCCATAAATGGTTTTATATCTCCAACATCTTAACTTCACTCTCATCTTTGAAAGCAACCACTCAGTTTCATTTGGCTGTTTTGTTATTAATTTGTTCAGTTTTATATCAGGTTGTCATTTCCTTTTCTCTGAAAAGCATGGTTGCTATTAAATTACAAAGAAGAATGTCAACCGAAAAATAAACAGGCTGTAATACTTTCCCTTTAATATATATTTGCTTTCTTTAAACTTGTCATCTTAATTTCTGTAATCTACCGTGCTTCTGTTTCCTTTTTAATCCTAAGAAAGTCCCCTCTTGTAGCATTTCATTGTAGCATGGCCATGCCTGGACTAGATACCACCATGTTAGGTGTTCGTCAAACTAACCAATAGCCACAAGCAAAGTAATTTTACTATGTAGTCAGGACTCAAATATGAAAATGTCAAACTAACTCCCTATTTTTCATGGATCTGCTGCACAAGTGAAATTGTGCTCCTATTGCATACAAAAATTTTCAAACAAGAATACTAAGACAAAACATGTATAATATATAGATTGATAACAAGCAAAGTGTTGTAACATTTATAAGGGTTTTGCTACACAACACTTGAGCATTGAAGCGATACAGATTTGTATTGGTCATGAAACAAAATCATGTGGGATTCATTTATTTTTAGAAGGCTGATAAAGATAACATTTATTTCTTTAATTCAAAAACTCAAGCGTTGAAACAATCGAATGTTTTATAGCAACACCTCATTTATAATTGTAGATAGATGAGAATGCCGATCTCTCTTCTTTCAATAGGTTGGAATTTAGGTGTGGAAATTTGTTTTCGATCGATGACAAGATCAACAAAACAAAAAAAAACAAAAAAACAAAATGAGTAGTGAATAAAATCAAAATGGAAATAAAATTAAAGATTATCACACAGAAGAAGTTAAATGATTTCTAAAATTTGTGTTTGTTAATGAAGACCAAACACACCCAAAAAGAAGTGAATTGGGAGATCAAAATATTGTTGATGCAACAGCAGAAGTAAGCAACTAAAACTAGGTATTTTGTGCGTGACAGTTCGTTGATTACGAATGTCAAGATAAATTATATTAAACCAAAAATAAATTATATAAAGAAAAAAAAAAGTCAAAATCTAATGCAACAAATTTGGAAGGATTTTCAAGCAAAGTCTTTGCTACTAGAACACGATAAAACTTATAGATAACCCCTCTCACGGATAAACGCTCTAATATTTGATAAACAACACAAATGACACCAACAACTTGTAGTTTTTCTCATGTGACTCCTATTTACTCATGATGAGACAAAAAAAGAACTTGTTTTTTACGGTGATTTTATTACACAAACCACCATATTATACAATATATTATGGCATTTTCTAAACGGCGCTTGTTTGAATAAAGTGACGATTTATAACCGCCATATTTTTCTCATCACATGAGTTAAAATTTTGAATCCCTAATTTCGTATCAGTTTCTCTCCTGGCCTCTCCTCCTCTTTTGGAACGAGCAGTGTTTTGGATATTACCTTGGATTGGACTTTTGGGTTGAGCCCACTTGAAGAATTAAAAAAAAAAAAGATGTAAGTGTATGCAACATGACAGCAACGTGAGAAGAAGTGATTTTAAAAAAGTTGTCTTTTTTCTTTCCCTTCGTGTGTGAGTAGCGCCACTTGAAAGGTTGAGAAAATTGGAAGTCACTATTCTTTGTTGTGTGAGATGGAGAAGATTTGTGAGTGTTGGATTTTTCGTTAATTCGCCTTGGTTGCGTTTTATGGTTGAATTATGTCATGCATTGAGAACATGTAGTAGAGCTTTGTTCTGTAATGTGGCTGCTGGAGATTATGTTATTGGGAAATGAAAAAAAAAAAAGAGTTTAATTTCTATCCACTGTCAGTGTAAAGTTTTTTTATACTGTCATCCAATCATATATTGCCAAATCATTAAAAAAGTTTGACTATCACAACCATTACTTAGAAAGTCTAACTATTTAATTATGTATCAACACATGATTGAATGACAGTGTAAAAAAAACTTTACACTACAATGAATAGAAATTAAATCCAAAAAAAAAAATATGCTTCGCCCATAGCTCTGGATGTTGGGCTTTTTCTACTGCGTTTAATTATCTTCTTTATGATATGTGGCATATAATTAGTGAGTCCGTGACTCAAAGCTGGTTGCTTCATAGATGAGTTCTGGAATTTGGGAAAATTGTGAACTCGTAGATGCATGAATTTTGAAGGTTTTTTAAGTGTAATCTCACTCACATATTAAATAATAGTAAATTAAGTAACAACAAAATCAAATGCTTACAATAGTAGAATAACAACTCAACAACTCTCGTATATATAAGAAATTTTCATTCCTTCCAAAACCCTTAACAAAACCACGTAGTCTCTAAACCTAAACAACCCCCCCCCCCCCCAATTTGTTTCTGTTTAACCGGAGCTACTCTTAACAGTCCATGTGTTGCAAGTAGTGTTCTGCTTCCAAGGCTGCCATGCATCCTGCATCATATGTTAAAGAACCAAATGAAGAACAAAATCAAGAACAAAGTCACTAAAATAAGCAAACTGAATTTACCAGTGGCAGCAGCAGTAACACTCTGCCGATACATCTTGTCCTGGACATTCCCAGCAGCAAAAACGCCAGGGACACTGGTCAGCATGGTACCTTTCTTGGTGACAATGTAACCATCAGAGTCCAGTTCCAGCTGACCATCCAAGAATTTGCACGCAGGCTCGTGCCCAACAGCGAAAAACAAGCCCGAGACTTTCAGATCAGACACGTTGCCGGTGACCAAACTCTTGAGCTTGAGTCCCCCCAAAACTGTTCCATTATCTCCCTCTCCATAGGCTTCTACAATCTCAGCATTCCACAACACTTCAATCTTCGGGTTACTCAATGCTCTTCTCTGCATAATTTTGGAAGCTCTGAATGTTTTCCTCCTGTGGATTATATACACTTTGGAACCATAACTTGTGAGGAATGTAGCTCCCTCCATGGCCAAATCTCCTCCACCAACCACTGCCAGTGGCTTGTTCTTGAACATGAAAGCAGCACCATCACACACAGCGCAGAACGAAATCCCTGATGGAAATGAGAAGGGGTTTTAGGAAATTTTGAGGGGAAGGGAAGAGGAGAAAATACTTGAGAGAAGGTTATTATTTCTTAAGGAGAGAATGCTTTGTATTTTTGGCTTAATACAAACTCATAACCATAACCCCTATTTATACTAGTGGCACCTCCTTAACCAATGGCTAAGATTGTGCCAACACATTTTAATCTAATGGTTACAAATTATCTTCTAGAGATCTCCATACAAATATCAAGTTACTACTGGATTCTAGATTTTTCAATAAACTATTAGGATTTCTAAGGTAGAATTATCTAGAACTTCTTTCTAGAATATGGACTCTTATTTAGACAATTAAGGTCCAAATATTAAATGGGCCAAAATCAAGTTTAATTTTCAACAGCCCCCCTTAAACTTGATTTTGTCATTCCGATCAAATTTCTCAACTTGATAAAGTCTTCTTGCTTTAGTGGCTTGGTGAAGATATCGGCAACTTGATCCTGAGTTCTTATGTACTCCACTTGTACATCCTTTCTCATGATGCACTCTCTAATATAATGATAACATGTATCAATATGTTTACTTCGATCATGATAGACTGGGTTTTTGGCCAAAGCTATTGCTGACTTGTTATCCACGCCTATCCTTGTTGGCTCCCCTTGTGGCATGCCCAATTCCTTTAATAAATTTCAAAGCCAAATTGCATGGCAAACACACGAGGTAGCAACTACATACTCAGCTTCACACGTAGAAAGAGTGACAATTGGTTGCTTCTTTGACATCCAAGTGAAAGCAGTGTCTCCCAAGTAGAACACAAACCCAGTGGTGCTCTTTCGATCATCTATATCTCCTCCCCAATCGTTGTTGCTATATCCGACGAGCTTGTAATCATTAGAAAAAGAATAGTATAAGCCAAAGTTAACCGTACCTTTAAGGTAGCGTAGAATTCTCTTTGCAACCTTCAAGTGAGAGGATGTTGGATTCTCCATGTATCGACTCACGACTCCAACTGTATAGAGAATGTCAGGCCTTGTGCATGTCAAGTACCGCAAGCTTCCAACTAAGCTCTTGAAGAATGTTGGATCTACTCTTTCTCCATCTTCTTGCTTTGACAACTTGACTCTACAATCTATTGGTGTACTTATTGGCTTGCAATTGTCCATGTTGAACTTCTTGAGGATATCTTTTGTGTATGATTCTTGTGAGATGAAGATTCCATCATCATTTTGCTTAACTTCAATGCCAAGGTAGTATGCCATTTGTCCAATATCTGTCATCTCAAATTCATCGGTCATTATCTTCTTGAACTCTTCAAATAGTCTTGGGTTGTTGCCAGTGAAGATCAGATCATCCACATATAAGCACACTATCAAAATGTCTCCTTCTTTAATTTTGACATAAAGAGCGTGCTCATGTGGACATTTGGTGAACCCGTTTTTTTGGAAGTACTTATCAATCTGACTGTTCCATGCTCTTGGCGCTTGCTTCAACCCATAAAGTGCTTTCTTCAACTTGAGAACTTTGTCTTGTTGTCCTTTCACCTTGTATCCCAAAAGTTGTTCGATGTACACTTCTTCCTTGAGGACTCCATTCAAAAAAGCCAACTTCACGTCCATCTGGTGAATTCTCCACTTGTGTTGAGCTGCTAAAGAGATTATCAGTCTTATGGTCTCCAGACAAGCAACCGGAGCAAACACCTCATCATAATCGATCCCAGCCTTTTGACTATAGCCTTTTGCGACTAGTCTTGCCTTATATCTTTCAATTTCTCCCTTGGCATTCTTCTTTGTCTTGTACACCCACTTGACATCGATAGCCTTATGCCCTTTTGGAAGGGAGACGAGTTCCCACGTGTCGTTCTTCTCGATAGCTTTAATTTCTTCATCCATAACATCTCTCCATCTTTTATCTTGCGTAGCTTTTTCAAAGTTCACAGGTTCACAGTTTGCAAAGAGACAGAATAGGGTGAGGTTGTCCATTCTCTCAATTTCCTCATAAAAGTCTTGAAGGTTTCGTGGTGGTAAGGCCTCAGTTTTATCAAAGAGATCTTGAAGACTTCTATAACGCTGGCCACAACCCCCGCTACTCCCAAAGGTCTTCCGAAGTGGTTGATGTTGGTGAGGAGATATCTTGTTGAGCTTCTCTAGATGTTTGTTCTTCTTCAAACTGAGGAAAGAAATTGTATTCTTTTTCACGAGCTCCAAAGTCCCATTGTCCTTCTTCATCAAAGATGACATCTCTACTAACTTTAATCTTGTTGTTGTTTGGGTTATACAACTTGTAGCCTTTTGAGCTTGAATCATAACCGATGAAGATGAATCTCTCACTCTTGTCGTCAAGTTTGGCTCTTCTCTCGTCTGGGATATGAACATGGGCTACGCTTCCAAAGACTCTCAAGTGTGAGATACCAGGCTTTCTTCCACTCCATGCTTCTTGTGGTGTCTTTCCCAACACACTTCTTGTTGGAGATCGATTAGATAGATAGACTGCACACGCCACAGCTTCTGCCCAAAATTCTTTTGGAAGGTTCTTGCTTTTGAGCATGCTTCGAGTCATATCAAGGATTGTTCGATTTTTTCTTTCTGCCACACCGTTTTGTTGGGGGGATCTTGGAACCGTCAGGGGTCGTCTGATTCCATTCTCTTCACAAAACTCTTAGAACTCTTTAGAAGTGAATTCTCCACCTTGATCAGTCCTCATGGCTTTGATCTTCCGACCACTTTCTTTCTCTACTTCAGCTTTGAACTTCTTGAAGGCAGTGAAAACTTCTGATTTCTGTTTCAAGAAATAGACCCATGTTTTTCTTGAAAAGTCATCAATGAAAAGGAGAAAGTAATTATTTTTACCAAGTGAGCTTGGCTTAATTGGCCCACAAACGTCAGCATGTATGAGCTCGAGCGGCTTCTTGGCTCTTGAGTTTGACTCCTTTGGAAAACTCATTATGAATTGTTTTCCAAGTAAACATCCTTCACAAAGTTGATCGGGGTGGCTGATAGAGGGTAGGCCTCTCACCATCTTTTGCTTCAACAGCAAACTTAAGCCTCCAAAGTTTAAGTGCCCAAAACGCAGATGCCAAAGCCAAGATTCATCGTTGTAGCAAGCTTTGAGACATCTTGCTACATCATTTTGGATATTCAATAGGAACATCCTATTTCTTGACATCGGTACCTTGGTTATGAAATTATTTTTCCCATCTCTAATGGAGAGACTGGAATCTTTCATATGAATATTATAGCCCTTTTCTAAAAGTTGTCCCAAACTCAAAATATTGTTCTTCATATTTGGGACATAATAGACATTTGAAATAAATTCATGTTTTCCATCTTTCATACGGATTAAGATCTTACCTTTTCCTTTCACTGGAATCTTGGACTCGTCACCAAACGAGACATTGCCACTTACTGATTCATCAAGATCCATGAACATGCTTCTTTTTCCGCACATATGGTTGCTTGCGCCGGTGTCAAGGTACCATGTGTTTTCTTGGTTTCCTTCATTGCCTCCACGTGCTAGCAGCATTGTTTCAAACTTCTCATCCTTCTCCTCCACATAATTGGTTTCCTCCTCGACTCTATTCTTGAAAAATCTACATTTTGAAGCGTAGTGGCCAAACTTCTGACAGTTATAGCATCGAGTTTGAGATTTATCATACCTTGTGCTTGAATGTCCTCTTCCACGTCCTCTTGTTGAACTTTCTCCTTTCTCGTAACTATTGTTGATGAATCTTGAACCCCATCCACTATTGTGACGTCCGAACTGTCCCCGTCCTCGACCTCGGCTTCTACCTCGACCTCGTTGGCCTCTCTCATTTCCATGACTTTCTTCATTTTCTTTTAGTTGTATTTTGAAGAGTTTCTCGATTATTTCTTGCTTCTTTTTGTGCTTCTCTTCATAAGCTTGCAATGATCCTTGAAGTTGTTCGATCGTCATAGCCTCCAAATCTTTGGTTTCCTCAATTGTCACAACAATATGTTCGAATTTTGGATCCAATGAACGTAGTATTTTCTCCATAATCCTTACATCTTCTAACTTCTCACCATTTCTTTTAAGTTGATTTGAAACAGCGAGAATTCTTGAAAAATAATCGGAAATGGACTCGGACTCTTTCATATGTAAGGATTCAAACTCACCTCTTAGAGTTTGGAGACGCACCTTCTTTACTTTGTCTTCTCCTTTGCAACAGGTTTGAAGCTTCTCCCATGTCTCCTTAGCGGATGTTGCATTGGAAATCTTCTCGAACTCATCTTCATCCAATGCTTGGTAGATGAGGAAGAGAGCTTTTTTGTCTCTTTTTCTTGAATCCTTCAAAATTTCTTTTTGTGCTTGAGATAGTGAAGCCTCATCTTGTGACTCCTTATAGCCTTTTTCAACGATCTCCCAAACATCATGTGCTCCAAGAAGAGCCTTCATTTTGATACTCCAATTATCATAAGTGCTCCCCTTTAGAAGTGGGACTTGGAAAGATGCCGTGCCATTGCTTGCCATGACTATTGAAGGATTTCGTATCAGAACCTAAGCTCTGATACCACTTTGTTAGAATTGAGAAGGGGTTTTAGGAAATTTTGAGGGGAAGGGAAGAGGAGAAAATACTTGAAAGAAGGTTATTCTTTCTTAAGGAGAGAATGCTTTGTATTTTTGGCTTGATACAAACTCATAACCATAACCCCTATTTATACTAGTGGCACCTCCTTAACCAATGGCTAAGATTGTGCCAACACATTTTAATCTAATGGTTACAAATTATCTTCTAGAGATCTCCATACAAATATCAAGTTACTACTAGATTCTAGATTTTTCAATAAACTACTAGGATTTCTAAGATAGAATTATCTAGAACTTCTTTTTATAATATGGACTCTTATTTAGACAATTAAGGTCCAAATATCAAATGGACCAAAATCAAGTTTAATTTTCAACAATCCCGTGTCCCAAGAATCCTTTGGGAGCATCGCGAGAGCCAGGAAACATCAAGCGTTTGGCCACAGCACCGGTAGCAATGATGACGGTGTTGGCCTCCACGGTCTTGGAAACCGTGAAAACTTTGAAGGGTCGGGTGGTGAAATCGACCTTGGAGACAGTCTCAGTGAAGATCACAGTGCTAAAGCAAAGAGCTTGGCTACGAAAACGTTCCATGAGGTCAATGCCAAGGATACCATCTGTGAAGCCAGGGAAGTTCTCGACCATGGTAGTGGTAGTGGTAGTGGGTTGACCACCAGAGCCAATATCGTTGGCCATCAAGCCTTCGAAAATAATGGGGTTCAGCTCAGCACGAGCAGCGTATATGGCAGCAGTGTAGGCAGCAGGGCCACTGCCAATGATGCAGAGCTTCGTCCTCAGGGTCTGACGGTCATCCATGGCGGCAGAAAAGATTGCTGTGGTTGAGACAGAAATAGTAGCTGGCTATCTCGGAAGCAGAAGAAGATGGTGAAGCACTGAGAGTGCCAGCCACCTTGGTTTGGTAATTTGGTTCCATGAGCAGCTATGTCCCTATATCAGCACGAAACGAGAGATTAGAGAATGCAAATGCGTCCTGTAAATGTTTGCATTTGCGCAAAGGTCAAAGACTCAAAGCTACCAATCCTTGTTAGTAGCTCTTGCTTGGTTTAAATCAACATTTTTATTGTAAGGGGCTACATTCTTTTTTACGGTGAAGAGAATTTCTATATATTTTCTTCCACAACTCGTGATCATCCTGTTCCTATAAAATAAGGCGTTCAAGCTTCAGATTTGTAATAGCAAAAGCCAAAAGGAAATATATGTTGTTTGGCTAGTAGCCGAGGAAGCTATTGGGGCAACTGGTGTTCCTGTTCCCAACTTCATTTGCCTCCTAACATCCTAGAAGAATCAGAAAATTTTCATTTGCAATTAAAAGACCAATCAACCGAACCTATTGTTGTCTTGAAGAGTTTTGAACCGATTGACAACTTCTAATAGATTCTGATTCTGATATATAATTATGGGTGTGGGTATAACCTATTATGTGATGTTTTGCATTGTTTGACATCTTTTAAAATAAATATCACAAATAGTCATGTTTACAAGAATGCAAGTCTTGTTCTTAACTATACAAAAAAAAGAAAAAAAAAAAAACACCTTCGTTTGAGAGAAAATTTTAGTTCATTTGAGAATTGTTTTTACATATTTTCTGGTTGTACTCAAGTAGCAAGAGAGAAAGAGAGAGTTTAACAGATATTCTTATATCTTTTCTTGAGCTAGGTTTTAAAATAGAGCTAGGATGTTTCTTGATTGTATTCTTGAAGGAAAAACACAATGAGTACTGTATTTCAAGCTAGTGAGAGTTGGCCTGTGTGTACTTCGAACAAGTGTAGACTTTTAGAGAAGAAATTCAGAATATGAGCTTAGGAATTATACGTAGGCTTCGTTTTCACTTCTTTCATCCCTTAACTTTTTAGTGTCTTGGATTTGCTTGTCATTTATGCATGCACTGAACATCTTTATTTTTGTTATCACATTTATATTATTCTTGCTGCATTACACGTGTTTATTACATTCCAAATGAGTTTTAGTTTATTAAGAAAAATTGAAGCAACCCAATTTACCTTCTTTTATGTTGCTTATTCTTACCAATTTAATTGCACTTATGCCATTCACATTGCATGCTAATGAGGTGACTAATCATTCGTTTCTTTCCAGAAGTTCCTCTTCTGGGTTCTCTTCTCGTGTTGCTCACTATGTGCTCTTATTTCATGGAAGAGAGAATGGTAAAAGAATATCGTTGTGGCTATAGAAGTGTTCTTAAGGAACAAAATAAGAACAGGGCCTTTATTCATTCAGCACTACCGAAAATGCATGGAAAAATACTTAGGTCAACCTTAGAAGTTATAAGAATAAAACCAGAGATTCTTAGCCTATATGATCAATATCAACCACTGAATCATGTTGTCTACGAAAGCAAATTATTCATTTTTTGCTAGTGTCTACTTCACAAATAATTTATCCATATCAATACCTCATAATAAGGTTTCATAAAGATAAGAAATAGGTGTATGTATGTTATCTTCTGCTAATTTTTTCATATATGGTAAAAATTGAAAGTCCGGTGACACAAAAATATAAACGAAAACAAACACAAATTGTTCTACAGCTATTAATTTGGAAGGTTGTCCCACAAGTTAGTCAAGACCTGTGGGGATATTTTATGTGTTTGTACTTTAGTAGTGAAATTTTTACTATTTTATGGTGGATAAATTGTTGATTGACTACATATACTAAAATGTCTTTACAATGATAGGTATTATCTCTTTCAATTATATATATTCAGCATCTTTAGTAATGACTGTTTTTTTTTTTTTTTTGTGAGATCTTTGGCAATGACTGTTATCTTCGATCCTTTTGTCCTGTTTTCATATTGTAGTTTCTATATAATTTCGTCTAACTGTTGCATTGAGTTTCTTTCCTTAAGTTTGTGTTTTATGTTTGTTTTATTTTATTAACACTTATCGGCATAAAACTTGAAAATTTCGTGGTATTGAACCATTTTTTAAAACTCCCTTTTTAGTTGAGTTAAAGGAGATTTTTATTAAACCGACTCATTTACATGTTTTAAGTTTTCTATTTGTCATTCCTATTGTTTTCGGCTGGTTTTTTAAAATTAAAGCTTAAGAAAACTTGTGGTCAAAAAAACTTTACCTCATTCTTGTGCTAATCACATTCAATAAAATATTCAAAAAATAGTTGATGTGTTTTACTTTCGTCATCAACTAATATAATTTTGCCACATATTCAATGTTAATTATGGCAACTTTAAACACTTGCCGTTTGTTGGGTATCTTCTCACCAGATATAACATAATTTATGACAACAAAGTTTTGCTAGATAATTACAGTTGTGACTAAGTTAATAAATTAAATTTTATGTGAATGGATTTTATAACTTTACTTATAATAAAAAAATTAAATTTTATTAAATATACTTATAGTTAAAAGCTGACACTCAAATATATATTAATATTACACTTAAATAATTAATACGAAGACGTCTCATAGTTTTTTTTTTAAGAAAAAAAGGTTTTGCTCCGCAATCTACTGACACAGTACAGAACTTTTCTTTGTTGTGCACAATCTTTATGCAGACCTTGTCTACACAAGAACATTTAGTAACGGCTTAACAAATTAATAGAAAAGAAAACGTCGCGGAATCCCTTCTTATAACAATCAATAATTAGGGCATTTTTAAATCATATGTATATATATTCAGTATCGTTTTTTTTTGTAAAGTGTGGTATTTTTTTTATAATTAATATTTAATTACATATTTTATTTAATTAAAATATAATTATTTTATTCATTTTTTAAATATAATATGTGATTAAATATTAATTATTATATTATATATATATATGAAATTTTTTTGATATTTTTTATTTTTATAAAAGTACTAATATTTATGATAATTAATAACTAACATTTAATTATATATCTTAATTAATTAAAATATAAATATAATATTTATTTTAAATATAATAAAATACATAATTATATATTAACTATTATTTATGAAAAAGTATCAATACTCTCAAAAAAAAGATGGTGTCAAGAAACTTTCATATATATATATATATATATATATATATATTCCGTCTAACATTTTTAATTTGCCGCCATGAGCAGTTTTAGCTCAGATAAACCATCGTTGATAAAATAAAAGAAGCATTGAATTCATTAATGCAGTTGTTGAGACTTAAAGAGCCTGCCAACTTCTTAAACTGACGGAAAGAACTTATTGACTGTAAATGTACCAACCAGGCACCCCACTTATCATTTACATATTAATAAATTTATTTCTTCGGATTAGTTTAATAATTATTTTAATTATTTAAATAAATAAATATGAAATACTTTTTAAATTGTTAAGATATTAAATATTTATATTTTTTTATTCAATATTTTTTATTTTAAGTAATTTAAAAAATATTAAGATATTAGAGAATGTATTAATAGAATATAACATCACTCTTTATGTAATAATGCTTCGGAAGAAAGATATTGGTAGATCACTCTAACAATGATTTTGCTATGTAAAAAATCATATTAAACAAAATATAAATGATTAGATATAATTTCGTGATTTATTTTATCTCTAACAATTACTTTTACGGTCTATTTAGATGATATAATTAAAATTATAGTTTAAAATTTTAATTTTAATTCTAATTTTGTTAAAATTGAAATTGACAAAAAAATTATGATTAGAATAAATAAAGAATTAAGACTTTATAATTATAATTTTAAATTAAATTAAAATTTTATTATTTAAATAATTTATCAAGAATTTATAAAATATAATAAATAAATTAAAATTCATAAATAATAATTTTAAATTTAAATCAAATCTTAATAGGACTTACATTGTTGAATTACAGCAGTCAAGATAAATATCAAACCAAAGAATGTTATTGGCGATAGTGATTGAAGGATGCCTGCAATGATAGCAATCACATGACACTGGCATTGACATGGTTGGAGACAGTGACGAAGCAAACGAACAACAATTTGGCCACAACACGAGTGACAACGATAGTGATTGAAGGTCGTCCCACATGTACGTCGATGATGATGGTTTTTAGTGGTAATGATTGTTAGAAAGTATTTAACTTTTTCTTTTTAATATTTGAAAAAATAAAAATAAAAAATTGATGCTTGTAATTGTAGTATTTAGGACTTAAGGTAAGAATAGTATAAATTAATTATTTTTTTAATTTCATAAAATTAGACTTAAAATTAGAAATTTAATTTTAATATAGATATATATATCAAAAAAGACAATTAGAATATGAAGGTCCAATTTTAATTTAACATTGAATTCCAAGTTCAATTATAAGATAATTAGTAACTAATGACTAAAATAACTCTATGATCTAAAGGGTATTAGTCTCACACATAAATAGAATAGGGATACCTGTGATATACACATACAAAAAAAGTAACTCACGTATAATACTCCTTCCAATGCTCACAACAATTTTCTGTAAAGTTAGGCTCTACATAATTTGAACTCTATTAGATCTCACCTAAGTTTCTTTTCATCAAACTAAAAAAGGTGGTGCCATTAAAAGCTTGAATGTACACGCCTTCGAGCTGATGCTTTACGTTGCACAAATCTCAAAAAACAAAAAATGAAATCGAAAACCCCAAATGTTTGATAGTAAAATCATGATTTAAAAAATTAGATCGGACCGTGATTCGCGTGTTTGGTCAGATCTATTCAAAAAATTATTTTGACAATTAAACTTAGAAGAATCAGATTAAATTCAAAAGAATTGGGTTAAATTGGTTGGTTCAAAAAAGATTTTTTTTTTTTTGAATTTTTTATTACTTTTTTAAATTTTTTTAATTATTTTTTTAAGATTTTTTTATATTTATTTTTTAAAAATCATAACATTTCACTTATTTGTCATATTTAAATATATTTTATATCAATTTTAATAATTTTTTAAAATTTATGTAATGAAAAATAAATTAATGAAATTAGACTAATTAACTTTTTAAAAAATTAATAATTATTTTCATAATAATAAATATTTTTTAAAAAATAATAATAAATATTTTTTAAATAAAAATAAAATTTATTTATTTTTTAAAATTTTCTTATTCTCAAAATAAAATTATTTTAATTAAATATATATAAATAATTATTTATATAATTATAATTATTATATCAATAAATAATTCAACCAATTTAATTATTTAAATCATCACCCAAAAATTTCACAGATTCCACCGATTCCAAATCGATCGATTCTTAAAACATTGAATAAAACCCAACTCAAAATCCAATTCATCTTTTTTACGCTGTTATCGTGAACCAGGGCTGCTACCTTTTTTACACTGTCCCACTTGTGCAGAAAGTGAGACGTCTTCATCTCACTGGAAAACAAATTGACAGCTTTTTTTACCTACCATTGGCTCTGGAAAAAAGGACAATGTGGACCCTACCTTTCTTCATATATGAATTTTGATATTGCAAACATTAGCTGAAAGTCTGAAACAGCCTTTCCCCTTTTTGGCAACCAGTTTTATCCATTGTTTCCTTTTCATTTCTCACTCTACTCCCTGTCCACTCTTATTTCTGCACGAGATAGTCATATAAGCAATAATCAAACAGCTTGTAATACTCGTAAAGGCCAAAAATGAAGTTTGGGAAAGAATTTGAAGCACAAATGGTGCCGGAATGGCATGAAGCATACATGGATTATGATTATCTAAAGGCCCTTTTGAAAGAAATCCTGCGCTACAAGCAAAGAAACAGGCCACATGCCAATGCCAATGTCAATGCCAGTGCCACCCCAGGAGGTCTAAAGCGAAAGCTATCACTTTACAGAGCTTTCAGCGGTCTCACACAGAGACACTACCAACCCCTGAGCCCCTCCCAACAGGACATTGAGAACCAACCCATTTTGGTGAACTCAGTGCAGCCACAGCCAGATGGTTCTGAAAAATATGAAACTACTTTTCTTATGGCTGCAGATGAAGGCGGAGAATATGAGTTAGTGTACTTTAGGAGGCTAGATGATGAGTTTAACAAAGTGGGCAAGTTCTATAGGTCGAAAGTAGAAGAAGTAATGAAGGAAGCAGCTGTGTTAAACAAGCAAATGGATGCTTTAATAGCTTTCAGGATAAAAGTTGAGAATCCAACTGGGTCATTTGATAGGTCAGTTGAGATGACTCGTCTTGCTTCAGATGTTGCTGCTTCAACCGCAGCATTGTCTGCTTCTACACCCAGAGGGACCAAATTGAACAGTAAGTTTCCATTTTTATCTAGCCTTAACTGGTTTCAGGACTTTTATAGCCCACACAACCATTGAATTTGCAAATCTAGTGACACGTGGGAGATAGATTTTATTCATGGCTCTGATTCTTTCATGTTATATTAGATTCTTTATGACCATGTGATGACTTTTGTGCGGAGCTGTGTTAAAAATAATGCTGGTTGATCTTCGTCTAATCGCTTAGACTTTTAGAATATTTGGTTCTGAATATATGAAGTCACGGGCGTAGATCTGTGGTGAGTAATTAGTAATTAACCCAGAAAAGATGAAGTCTAATTGAAAATTAAATGTATATCAAGAAAGCTCAATTCTAATGTGTAAACTGAATATTAGAGAAGTTTACATGTTTATTGTTTAGTCGTTTCTGCTGCATGAACAGGAAGAGTTTCCATGGTCGTTGAAGAGATCAAAGAGGATAGCACCCATCATGGACAAGGACAATCAGATGATTCTGGCGATGACAAAGGTGATGAGAATCAAACAATCAACCAAAGAGTTGAAGTACAGAAAACAAAGAATTTCAGGGGCACCAAACCAGCTCCCTTGGAAGTACTTAATCGTGTGCAATTAAATTACACTTGTGAGACTCCTCGTTCAACTATAAAAGGCTTTCCCAATTACCCTGCGCAAACAGAGTTAAAATTCACCGGGGAAAAATTGAGCCAAGTAGAAGAAAAACTTAAGCAGGCATTTATTGAATTCTACCATAAGCTTCGGCTTCTAAAAAACTACAGGTAGTGGATGCTATCATACTTCAATCTTTTTACATCAATAAACATATTGCCTTCATGTTTCTTCTAAACTTGTACTTCTGACCGTGACACAGCTTTCTAAATACATTGGCATTTTCAAAGATAATGAAGAAATATGATAAGGTATTCTTCATACTTCAAAAACTCCAATCCTCTCTCTGAAGCAAACAAGAGAGCAAATGAAACAAAACTGCCCTTTCACCTCCTTTCGCTTTATGCTTCAGATCACATCAAGAGGTGCAGCAAAAGCTTACATGAAAATGGTTGACAAGTCCAACGTTGGAAGCTCTGATGAGGTGAGAATTCTATTATAAAGACCTGAGACTTAACATCATTATTCTGAACTCTGAAGGCATATGAAATGCTTTCAATTGCTCAATTTTCCTTCTGAATCACTTCTCCCTGCAGGTCACCAGGCTTATGGACAGGGTGGAAAAAGTATTCATTAAGCACTTTTCTAACTCAAATCGAAGTAAAGGAATGAGCATCTTGAGACCAAAAGCAAAGAGAGAAAGACATAGGATTACATTTTCCATGGGTAAGAACAAAGATTTATTATAATATATATATATATATATATATATATATATATATATATTTTCAAAACAAGGAATTTTGGTGTCTATTCTTTCCCCTGACTTTCTCTGTTGATAAACTTCTTAGGTTTCTTTGCTGGATGCACTGCAGCTCTAGCATTATCCCTTATTCTGATCATCCGTACCCGCAAAATTATGGATCATGCAGGGAGTACCCAGTACATGGAAATCATGTTCCCTCTTTACAGGTTACTTTATATTCAGATTTTCAAATAGATGTCTTGTCTCCTAAACCTCCTGCATTCATAGTTAAGCCACTAGGAGTGGCCTAGTGCTGAAGGGTCCCGTTAGTTTGCAGGAGGTCATAGGTTCAAACCTCCCTACCGTCGTTATAACTAAAAAACAGCTTGGACTAGGGATGATCAGAGAAGGAAGTGGAAAAATGCATCTAATTTTCCATTTTTTAACTTTCTGTGCAGTTTGTTTGGATTTGTAGTTCTACACATGCTGACGTATGCTGCTAATATATACTTCTGGAGGCGATACAGAGTGAATCACTCATTCATATTTGGTTTAAAGCAAGGCACTGAGTTGAGCTACCATCAAGTCCTTCTACTTAGTTTTGTCCTTGCAGCATTGGCACTAGCCAGTGTGCTTGCAAACCTAGACATGCAGATAGATCCAGAGACAAAAGATTACAAAGCATTCACTGAACTTATCCCACTGATCCTGGTTCTTGTAAGGCTATTACATTTCACAGGCTTCGTCATTGAATTTTATTTCTAAAATTACATGGTGAGTTCATTTGTATTCTGCAGATTGTGATTGCTATTTTATTATGCCCATTAAACATCATATATCGATCAAGCCGCATTTTCTTCCTCACATGTCTGTTTCACTGCATCTGTGCTCCTCTCTACAAGGTAAAGAGAAATTGTAGCAAAAAAAAAGTTAGCAAAGAACCCCACTTATTTGGACTTCAATTTTCTTGGGAAATCTAACACTTGTCATGTTCAATGTTATCAGGTCACACTGCCAGATTTCTTACTGGCAGATCAATTTACTAGCCAGGTTTGTGAAAAGCAAAAATGGATTATTGCTCTTCTATCTCCCATATTATTGTTGGGTATCCAGAACTCATTTAAACACGAAAAATGAATAAGAATTGAGAGAAAAAACTCACTCTATTTCTCTGAATAGAATTTACAAGAGAATTACTCTCTATACAAAAACTCTCAAAATCTCTCAAGCTCTCTGGCTTTTCTCACTCTCTCTGGATACCCACACTTCTACTGAATGCATTTACAAGAGATGAGTGATGTCTATTTATAGGATAGAGGTTGCTGAAAATTGTCAAAGTTTGGCCACCAAACTTTGGTGGGTGATGACTTTAAACTCATACCTACCATGCTACCATTGTTGAAATTACAGCTGGAGTAGGTGGCATGGGTGGGTGGCTGGACTCTTCAATTCTCCCCCTCCAGCCACTCTTGGAGCAATTGTTATCTAACAAGCATTCCAGCTATGTCTCTGCATAGCTCTAGCTTTTCTTTGGTAACAGCCTTTGTTAACATGTCAACTGGATTCTCTTTTGTGTGGATCTTCACTAATTTCAATAGTTGTTTATCTATGATCTCGCGTATCCAATGATAGCGGATATCAATGTGCTTTGTACGAGAATGATACATTGAATTCTTGCTCAAATCTAGAGCACTTTGACTGTCACAATGTACCTTGTAATCCTTTTGCTTGATTCCAAATTCTTGGAGAAAACGCTTTAACCACAACATTTCTTTCCTAGCTTCTCCTGCTGCAATATACTCTGCTTCTGTTGTGGATAGAGCAACGCACTTCTGCAATCTTGATTGCCATGAAATGACTCCCCCTGCAAAAGTGTAGAGAAATCCTAAAGTAGATTTTCTACCATCAAGATCTCCTGCCATGTCTGCATCTGTATAACCTTCCAGGATTGGATCAGCTCCCCCGTAACAAAGACATATTTTTGATGTACCTTTTAAATACCTGAGAATCCACTTGACTGCCTCCCAATGCTCCTTTCCAGGATTAGAGAGAAAACGACTCACGATACCCACTGCATGAGCAATATCTGGTCTTGTACACACCATTGCATACATCAGGTTTCCAACTGCTGAAGAATAAGGTATCGCTGACATCTTCTCTATCTCTTTCTTGGATGAGGGGCACGAAATCTTGCTCAACTTGAAGTGATTGGCTAATGGAATGCTTACTGGTTTGGCATTGTGCATATTAAACCTTTTGATCACTCGTTCAATATACTTCTCTTGAGATAGCCATAACCTGCTATTCTTCCTGTCTCGAACTATATGCATTCCAAGAATCTGTTGAGCCGGTCCTAGATCCTTCATGTCAAAAGACTTGGAGAGTTCCTTCTTCAGCTGTTTAATTTTCGTTGCATCTTGTCCCACAATCAATATATCATCTACATATAGTAGAAGAGCAACGAAATTTCCATCCGAAAACCTCTGAGTATAAACACACTGATCTGCAGCAGTTCTCTTGTAGCCTTGACTCACCATACACGAGTCAAACTTCTTGTACCACTGTCTTGGTGCTTGCTTTAGACCATACAAGCTCTTTTTTAGCTTGCAAACGAGGTTCTTGTCTGAGACCTCGAAACCTTCTGGCTGCTGCATGTAGATTTCTTCTTTCAGATCTCCATGAAGAAATGTTGTTTTGACATCCATCTGTTCAAGCTCTAGGTTTAAACTGGCTACCAAGCCAAGAATAACCCTTATTGAAGTCATTTTTACTACTGGTGAGAAAATCTCATCAAAGTCAATTCCCTTTTTCTGCTGGAATCCTTTGACTACCAATCGAGCTTTGTGTTTCACCACTTTTCCGCTGCCATCTTTCTTCAGCTTGAATACCCATTTGTTTTTCAGGGCCTTTTTCCCTTGTGGAAGATTAATTATCTCATAAGTATGATTTTTCTGCAGTGATTTCATCTCCTCCTGCATTGCGAACAACCATTTTTCTTTATCCTTATGAGATATGGCTTCTTGAAAATTTTCTGGTTCGCCATCTTCAGTAAGCAAACTATACTCGGATTCTGGATATCTTTTCGACGGAATCCGACCTCGTTCAGATCTTCGAACTTCTGGATTAGGAGATTCACCATCATCAGTTCCTTGTGATGGTCCTACATCTTCTGGTGGATGAGGTTGTGTCTCCCCCTGCTCAACACCCTCTTCTTCTTCCTCCTCTTCTGCTTCTGGTATTTCCTCAGGCACTAGATTGTTACCTGTGGCAAACTGTGCTGGTGCTGAACTTGAAATATATTCTTGGGCATTGGATTCTGGAATTTGAGACATTGTGGGCTTTTCAATGTCTTTTATTGTCTGATTTTCATGGAACACTACGTCTCTGCTTCTGATCACCTTCTTCTCCTTTGGGTCCCATAACCTGTATCCAAATTCCTCATCTCCATAGCCTATGAAGATACAAGTGGTTGTCCTTGCATCGAGCTTTTGTCTAAGCTCCTTGGATACATGCGCAAAAGCTAAACAACCAAATACTCTCAGATGAGAATATGAAGGATGCTTACCAGACCATACTTTCTCTGGAACTTCAAAATCCAGCGGTGCTGACGGTGATTTGTTGATTAGGTAGCAGGCGGCTCTGACTGCTTCTCCCCAGAATGGCTTTGGCAGCTTAGCCATACTGAGCATGCTTCTGACTCTTTCCATAATGGTCTGGTTCATTCTCTCGGCTACACCATTATGTTGTGGGGTGCGTGGGACCGTCTTCTCATGTCGGATGCCTTGACTCCTGCAATAGGCATCAAACTCCTTGGAAGTGTATTCGCCTCCATTATCAGACCGGAGACACTTTAACTTCTTTCCAGTTTCACGTTCTACCATGACATGAAATAGCTTGAAGTAATTAAATACTTGGTCCTTTGTTTTCATGAAGTACACCCACACCTTTCGAAAAGCATCATCAATGAATGTCAGAAAGTACCTGTTTCTGCCTAATGATTCCGCCTCCAAGGGACCGCAAACATCAGAGTGTACTAGACTGAGCAACTCTGATCTTCTTGTTGAAGAGAAACTGAAAGAGACTTTATATTGTTTGCCAAATAAACAATGATTGCAAGGATCTGGAGCAATATTCTTGGCAATAGTAATAAGCTCCTTTTTCTCCAAGGTAGACAAACCTTTTCACTCATGTGACCAAGCCTCTGGTGCCACAGATTTTGTAAAGCCTCTTTTTCTACTATGTTGAGACTGTCTGCACATATCTTCACATAAGTTTTATATAAAGTACCACAAATATGACCTCGAGCGATTACCATGGTGCCCTTTGTTAATTTCCATGCGCCATTGCAAAACTGATGACCATAGCCCTGTTTGTCAAGAGCTACTCCTGACAGTAAATTCAACCGAAGATCCGGCACATGTCTGACATCCTTCAAGGTGATTGTGCTCCCCACATTTGTTTGGATCTTAACATCACCTATTACAGCAATCTCAGAGAAACTGGAATTTCTCATCTTCACTGTTCCAAAGTCACCAGCTTTATATGTTGTGAAGAAATCTTTGTGGGGAGTCACGTGGTAGGATGATGCAGTATCTACTACCCATTCTGTGTCTTCTCTTGAAACGTGTAGGCATGTCTCATTATTGATGGAACAGAAAGCTATCTCTCCAGGAATAGTGACAAAAGTGTCTCCATCATTATTCTTTAGTTGAGAACTACCTTACCCTTGCTCTCGCTGCAATCTTCGACAGTTCTTCTTTAAATGACCTTCCATTCCACAATGGTAGCACTTGTATGTCGGCCTTCTTCCATATGTGGATCTACCTCTACTCATGCTCCTTCCCCTTCCATTGCTTCGACCATTTTCCTGTTGTCTCTCTCGGCCTCGACTACTTCTTTGTTGTCTCCTTCGATTTTCTGTTACAAAGGCATGAGACTGGTTTGTGCTCATATCCTTTCTTCTGGCCTCTTCGTTGAATAGGGCATCTTTAACCAAAGACATGGTAAGTTTCCCATTTGGAGCTGAATTACTGAGAGAGACTACTAGCGCCTAACAAGTGTCAGGAAGTGAACTGAGAAGTAAGAGCGCTTGTATTTCATCCCCAAGCTCCATTTCTACAGACGACAATTGGTTTATCAAGCTCTGAAATTCACTTGTGTGCTCGGCAACTGAAGTTCCACTACTCAGCTTCAGATTAACTAATCGCCTCATTATTAAGGCTTTATTCCGAGCGGTCTTTGCCTGATACATACCTTCCCGCTTTGTCTAGAGGGTATATGCGTCTGTCTCTTTTGTAATATGGTGGAAGACACTATGATCAATCCATTGACGGATCTGACTAATAGTTTTTCTGTTTGATTTCTTCCACTCTGCTTCCTTTGTAGGATCAGGGTTTACACCTTTTAATTCTAGGGTATCGTACAAATCTTTACAACTAAGGAGATCTTCCATCCGAGGTCTCCATAGTGTATAGTTGGTAGAGGTGAGCTTTAGCATTTCTCGTGATGATGCAGATTCCTCCATTTACACTAACTTGTTCAAAAACAAAGTTGAATTCCTTCGAAAGTAAAAAACACCGTTGCGTCTGGAACGATCGAAAATGGGAAATTTGACTCTCTTGAGTCAATTTGAAATTTCTAAAAGATCAGGGGTTAAAGTATAATTTCAGAAACTTCAGGGATCAAATTGTAATTTCTGAAAGATAAGAGGCTAAAATATAATTTCTGAAACTTGAAGGATCAAATTGTAATTTCTGAAAGATCAGGGGCTAAAGTATAATTTCAGAAAATATAGGGGTCAACCTGTAATTTTTTAAAGTTCAGGCTAGATGATGACGTGACTGTTGACGTGGCACTCACTAATGCTGCGTGGCGCTGATGTGGCGCTGACGTGGTGCTGACTGGATCGTCTTCAACCTTGGTTTGGAGAGTGGGGAGAGTGGGGAAAGTGACGCCCACTCTCAGGCGAAGTTGCCGGAGAGTGCGGAGAGTGCGGCTTCGTCCGGCGTCCGTTTGGCTTGTCGAAAATTCCATTGTGCTCGTCTTGACACCAGGAATCTGTTGGAGTGGTCAAAACACCAAATGGAGGTGTTTGAAAAATTAGAATTTTAAGAGCAGAGACTTTGTGCTTTCAAGAAACTCTTCCAACACTCAACTCAAGCTCTGATACCACTTGTTGGGTATCCAGAACTCATTTAAACACGAAAAATGAATAAGAATTGAGAGAAAAAACTCACTCTATTTCTCTGAATAGAATTTACAAGAGAATTACTCTCTATACAAAAACTCTCAAAATCTCTCAAGCTCTCTCTCTTTTCTCACTCTCTCTGGATACCCACACTTCTACTGAATGCATTTACAAGAGATGAGTGATGTCTATTTATAGGATAAAGGCTGCTGAAAATTGTCAAAGTTTGGCCACCAAACTTTGGTGGTTGATGACTTTAAACTCATACCTACCATGCTACCATTGTTGACATTACAGCTGGAGTAGGTGGCATGGGTGGGTGGCTGGACTCTTCAATTATTGCTTTTATGCTCTTTGTCCCTTCAGTAATCTTTCAAACATAATTAATGATCATTTTTACTCATTCAGGGGCAAGCCTTAAGAAGTTTTGAGTTCTACATATGCTACTATGGTTGGGGAAACTTCAAACACAGACAAAGCACCTGCCAGTCAAACAGAATATTCATAACTTTTTCATTCATTGTTACAGTGATTCCATACTGGTCTCGTTTTCTTCAGGTAACTAACTTCATTCCATTTTTCTCGGCACTTAGAACCAAGTTGTTAGAGGTAAAAACAAGAATGAAGAGAGTAAACATGTCTGCTCTTGCTTAAGAAATGACTGTAACTCCCAAATAATCTTCTTCTTTCTCTTGTCAGTGCCTCCGGCGCCTGTTCGAAGAGAAAGATACAATGCAAGGATATAACGCGTTGAAATATTTCCTCACTATTGCAGCTGTTTGCCTAAGGACAGCTTATAGTCTTGATAAGGGAATGGGTTGGAAAGTGCTGGCCTGGGTCTTCTCAATATCTACCGCACTTGTTTCCACATATTGGGACCTTGTCATAGATTGGGGCCTTTTGCAAAGACATTCCAAGAATCGCTGGCTGAGAGATAAACTCATAATCCCTCAGAAAAGTGTATACTTTGCAGCTATGGTATGTAATGAACAACAGAAAAAGAAAAAATAAAAAAGTTGTACTTGGAAATTTTCAAGGATGTTTACATTGAATTGTTGTTTCTCTTTTGTTTATGGAAGTTGCTGATTTATTCAAACTATACGCAGGTGCTGAATGTCCTGTTGAGGTTTGCTTGGTTACAGACAGTATTGAATTTTAATTTTTCCTTTTTGCATAGACAAGCCATGATTAGCATTATTGCCAGCTTAGAGATCATTCGTCGTGGCATATGGAACTTCTTCAGGTAACAAAGTTATGCCACAAAAGCCAAAATGTTTCATGCATCATTTGGAGAAATTCCATTTCGTTTTCAAGAGTTCATTTGATTTTTTTTGTCTTAATTCCTACTATTATGTTTTGCAGACTGGAGAATGAGCATTTGAACAACGTTGGCAAGTACCGTGCATTCAAGTCCGTGCCACTGCCCTTCAACTACGATGAAGATGAAGATAAGGATGAGTGATTTGGCAGGAACAGCAGGATTCTCCACTCAAACTTTTCCTTTTGGTCAAGTCAGGCCTAATTAGTAGTCCAATTCTAATTAAGTCAATTTTAACTTCTAACATATATATATGAATATGTCAAAACTTGAGTTTGATATTTGATCTCTTCTCACTATATAAATTTATCCTGAAAGTTAGAAGTCATGTGGTTAGTACAGTAACTATCATGTTATTTTTCTCTGAATATAAGTTAAACAGAATTGACTACATATTATGTGTTTGTCAAGATCTAGCGTAGACTATTCAATAACTTCTCCATAATAGCAATATCAAACTGACATACAAGCCTAATTTCAGGATTGGCCTCTGACAATAAACTCCATTATTAGAATTCCAAACCTTTTATATATTATTTTGGTCTAGGATATTTTTCTATTGCAGATTTGCAATCGCAATTTCATTTTATTTTTCCTTAGCTATAATTTAATAGGTGGTTTGAAAGCTTAGACTCTAATTTTTGGTATCTCTAAGAAAGGAGATATCGTGTTAAGCTCTCTCGAGGAACATTCTAGACCACAAACTTTTTTTCCCCCTCTTGTTCTTTGCTTCATGCCTCCTGCTTGTAAACTTGGAAGAGTAAATAGGTCTTTTTCATAAAAGAAGACAATAATTTTACGTGTCTGCTAGTGGATGGTGTCACTTGGCTATTTATGTTTGGTTAGTGTAATATGGATGAGATCATAGAGAAATTAGAAAGAAACATCGTTTCTCTTTCACCCAAGAGAACGCACAAGAGTGCTTTACCAGTTTGATGGCTCTTCAATCAGTTCTAAAGCATATGATATAATCAAAGGGGTTGCCTTAGTACGTAGTTAATAAAGTGACGTTATTGACTTAGTACGTAGTTAATAAAGTGACGTTATTGACTATTCTCGTTTAAATCTTGGACTAACACATGAAAGAATTAATTAATTATTTTAATTGTATCAAACTAATATGAAAGGTGCATTGTTAAGGCCGTTTAGAGAAGAATTTAGTTTTGATTAATATAAGTTAATTCAAAAATATTTTTATCGTACAAAAAAAAAGACATATGGAATTACATTTGGATTTCTTCCCAACTTCGTAAGAACATTATATATATGATACTATTTTATTAAAAATTAATTTGTATTATATGATATTTTATACGCAATCAATTTGACTATCAGAATTTAGACTCTATAAATCATTAGAGTTTTATTGAACTTTCAGCTAATACCGCCAATCAAAGAATCATGGCTGGATATGTGAGAAAGAGAGTTGTGATGATAACATTTGTGTTAACTACATTTTTAATAGTTGCGATCCTAGTGGGAGCAGATGAGCCTCCTGCTACTCCTCTTCAATTTGATGGTATTCGTTTAGAGGAAAAGAAGAACAAAAAGGAAGAACGTTGTGCTAAATGGTGTGCTATGGTTTGCAAAAGAAAGTTCGGCCTTCTCTACGCAAGTCACTATAGCAAATGCCTGGCAAGGTGTTTGGGGTGAGATCAGAATGGGATTTTAGCTTATAAAAATATAATAAGTTCTGTAAAAAAGCTGAAGCTTAGATGACACTGATAATCAATTCCTCTCTTGTCCTTTTTTTCTTTTATTTTTCTTAAATTTAGTAGACTTGCTATGTAACATAAAAATATAATAAGTTCTTATAAATAATTAGTTTATAATGAGTGAATGTTGAGATTTAAATAAGAGTTGTAAGTTCAGTTCATAATAAAATCACTTTTTAATATATTAAAGAAAGAGGGGAAAAAAAGTCTTATCATGTTAATATATAAACATAACAATGAAAGGTTTAACTTCCAGGATCTCGAGGTGTTTAATCTTACTCTTTTGAGTAAATAAGGAGGTCTTCATAATTGATTTTTACAATAGAAATCAATTCTAAAACTCTTAATTAAATAGCAACAATTAATGTAAAAATCAATTTTAAAGAGAGAAAATTTATTTTAAATGTTTCAAAGTATAAACCATACATAAAATATATATGCTTTAGAGTTGCGTTTGATTTTGGAAGATATTAGGCTTCTATGTGGTTTTAGCTCTAATGCGTGTTTGGATTAGCTGTGAAAAAAAATTATGTAAAAAATTGATTACGTGTATAATTAATTATGAAAAATATCAATTATGAGAAAAATAATTTATATTTGGATATATTAATTCATAATCGATTTTATGATAAGAAATTTTGTTTGTATTGTATAAAAAAATCATTTTTATGTATTAAATTACTCAAAGATATATGAAATGATTGAAAAAATTATTTAATTGAAGACAAATAAGTATTTATTTCTTAAAACTTTTGAAATAATCTGAAATTAAATTAAATAACAGCTTTTTTTAAAAAAACTATTTTTAGTTATAAAAAAATAATTTTAATTTATAATCAATTTTATACATTTTAAACAAACAAGATATATTTTAGATAAAATAACTTTTTATTGAAAAAAAAATTATTTTGAAAAAAAATTATTCTTTTCCAAACATGCTCCTATTACCTTAGTTTCCTATTACATTGGTTTTACTCGTAGATTGCAATCTGGTTAGGTTAGCCAATTTTAGAGACATCAACTTGGATTGATGATCCTTACATTTTCCTTGTTGATGTCTTGTTTTTCTTTTATTTTGTTTAATAATGGCATATCATATTTCACGTAAAAAAAATTTATAGAAGCTTGAGTTTAGTGAGATGATTTTAGAAATTCATTTTGTAATATTAGATCTTAAATTTTCATGTTATGTTATAAATGCGTTTGAGGGTTTTTAAGTAAAGATTTTTTATTAATATTTTATTTCTTAAAAAATTGTACATTTTGTCCATCCTACACAATATAACAAGCCTGATACGAATTATTAGTTTAGACTTAAAGTATGATTTTGTATGTATTAATATATGGGGAGTTGTTATGGTATCCTAATGAGTTTGGTACTAAGGGTGACTTATTAATTATCTATTGACTATTAGTTTCACAATAAATACTTAAAAATTTATTAAATATAAATAACAACTAATAAATACTTAACAACTCACTCTGGGTACCGATACCTTAAAAAAAAAAAATAGGTACCGGAATAATCCCATTAATATGCTAAACAACGCTATGAAGATATCAACATACTAGTTTAATTGGTAAGAATAAAATCACTTTTTTCTTAAAAGGCATTCTATTCTCGTTGCAAGCAATCCCTTGACAGGCTATGGCATGCCCGGCCTTCACCAAGTGCATTAATGCTGCAGTGATTGCTGAAGAAGTGATTTTCTTACGATGAATAATGAATACAAAACGTATACGGGTCAGTTTGTGGGTTATTTATGAGTGACAGCTGCCAGCTTTTCTCCTCATTAATTGTTTGAAATCGAATAACCCAAATTTCAATCGCTATAAATAGGCCATAATAAGATTTCGGGTATTATTCTATTTTTGTTTTAGTTACTCAACTATTTATTAATTATAATTTATATTTAATAAATTTAAAAATATTTATTATTAAATTAATAATTAATAACTTATTTTAATTATTATACTTACCAAAATATTATAACAATTTTTTAAAATTTCACAAGTTTATAAAAAAAATTATAGAACTTTTTTAATAAAGTTTCTTGTTTAAAAAAAGTATTTAACATTTTTATATAATATTTTGAAAGAATTTTTAAGTAATAAAATGATTTTTAAATTTATTTAAATTAAAAATAACAAAATAAATTTTTTATAGAAATTATTAAATAGGAGAATGGAGACCAACAATAAGTTAAAATCTACTAATTGGAAAAAAAGAAGTGAGATGTAATTTTTAATTAAAAAATTATTTTTATCAAAAAATTATACTAAACTTTACTTCTTATTCTCATTTTTTTTAGAAGATGGAAATCATTAACCTTTAACAAAAGTCAAAATTAAGTTTTTTTTCCTTATACTTTTTTTAAAGTTGCATTTAAATATATTTAAATAAATTTAAAATAAACTTTTAAGAAATTCTTTCCTTAAAAGAAAATCAATCCAAACGCATACTTATCACTTCAGATTAGTTAAGACTTAAAAGTTTAGACTTGGAAAATAATTTAAAAAGTTGTCTTTTGAAAAAAGTATTCTTATTTAATTTTTGGATAAAATTAATTAAATATTTAATTAATTTAATCAATAAATTACATACAATTATCAAGATAAATTATTAATTAAATGTATATAAATTATTATTTAAATCAATTAAATACTTAATTAATTTGATATAAAAGCCAAATAAAAATGTTTTATACGAAGCCAACCTTTTAGGTCAGAATTTACTCTTTAGGTTGTTTCTTAGCCGCGTAGTAGGTATAGCTCAGCATAATGAAGCCACGAATGGACAAATAGAGAAGCCTTGAATATTTCGCTCCAAACAGAACAAGCCAACCCGTAGTTTAGTTGGAATTGGCCATGTCGAACATTTCTTTCATTACATCTTCACCCCTTGCTTACTTGCTCATCATCAACTACTTGTCAAGCGTGACTGCTTACTGGTTCTATAATGCCTCGTACTTGTACGTATACAGGAGCTAAATTTTGTTCATGTATGCATGATTAATCAAAAACCCACCCAAGATTCTCTATTCAAGTTCCTCTTCGAATTTTCAACTTAAAAATATGCGCGTGCACTGGTAATTCTTAAAGCCATATATATCAATAAGCAACATCTTAACTTCTTTGGCAAGCTTCTGACCCCTTCTTTCATTGAAGTTTCTTTTGTTATCCATTGTTTCCTTTTTATTTCTTACTCTGGTTTCTTCTGCCAGATCTAGTGCCTAGTCATAATCACTTATATCAAGGGCTTATGTTCCATATTGTTTTCAAATATCAAAGAGTTTGCACTGCTTCATCTTTGCTACAATAGAAAGACCAGAAATGAAGTTTGGGAAAGAATTTGCTGCACAAATGGTGCTAGAATGGAAGGAAGCATACATGGATTATAATTATCTAAAATCCCTGTTGAAAGAAATCCAACACTTCAGGCAAAAGAAAAAGCCACCTGCCACCCCTGGAGTCCTGAAGCGAAAGCTAACGCTTTACAGAGCCTTCAGCGGCCTCACACAGAGACACTACCATTCTGTCAGTCCCTCCCAACAGGACGACGTTGAGAGCCAACCCATCTTGGTGAACTCAGTACACCGAGGTGGCTCTGAAAGCTATGAAACTACTTTTCTTATGGTTGTAGAGGAAGGCGGTGAATACGAGTTAGTGTATTTCAAGAGGCTAGACGATGAGTTTAACAAAGTGGACAAGTTTTATAGATCAAAAGTAGAAGAGGTAATGAAGGAAGCAGCAATGCTAAACAAGCAAATGGATGCTTTGATAGCTTTCAGGATAAAAGTTGAGAACCCAACTGGGTCATTTGATAGATCCGTGGAGATGACTCGCCTTGCTTCAGATGTTGCTGCTTCAACGGCAGCATTGTCAGCTTCTACACCCAGAGGGGCCAAATTGAACAGTAATTTATCATCTTAATGTTACTATATAACTATAATTTGCACTGCAGAACTATAATTGTTTTTATTGATTGCTTTCTATTCCCCACAAATGCTTTGAATTTAAAAAGATTGCTTTATTGTTAGAGATAAAAATCCGTTAAAGAATGTATCACTAAATACTAATAGCTTCAGATTACAGTATAATTATTTCTTTAGCATATTTTTAGAGCCTTTATAACCACTTAATCAATAGTTAGGCGTTTGTGTGAAAGTGCATTTAAAATATTGATCATTACTTATCTTCATTTTATAACTTAAGCTCTTAACGTGGCTGATTCACTTAAATTTGTAAACACATTGGGTCAAAGTTAAGTATTGCAAGTATCGCGTATTGAATACAAGAAAAGTTTGCAAGTTTAATTGCCTTCTGCTTCATAAACAGGAAAAGTTTCCATGGCCATGGAAGTGATCAAAGAGGGCAGCACCCATCCTGGGCAATCAGATTATTCTAGTGATTATAAAGATGATGAGAATCAAACTGTGAAACAAAAATTTGACGTAAAGAGGCCAACGAATTTCAGGGGCAATAGACCAGCTCCTTTGGAAGTACTTAATCACGTACAACTGAACAACACTCTTGAAACTCCACGTTCAACTATAAAAGGCTTCCTCAGGTACCCTGTGCATGCAGAACTAGATTTCAGCAGGAAAAATTTAAGCAAAGTTGAGGACCAACTTCAACGGACATTCATTGAATTCTACCGCAAGCTTCGGCTTCTAAAAAGCTTTAGGTAACAGATCGCAGTGTATTCAATTTCTTCATGTTTTTCCTAGACAAGTATCTAACCATTTCCATGAAAGAAACAGCTTTATGAATACGTTGGCATTGTCAAAGATAATGAAGAAATATGATAAGGTTGAAAATCAATTGCCCTTCACTCCACTTTCCTTGTTTTCTAGTTTGGACATACAATTTGTCTCCACTATCTACACCTTACATTAACTTATACTGCAGATCACATCAAGAAGCGCAGCCAATGCTTACATGCAAATGGTGGACAACTCCTACCTTGGAAGCTCCGATGAGGTGAGAGTGCTACAAGGAAGACCTATGATTGAAATTATTATTCTTAATATTCGTCAACGAAAATCATTAAACATTGCTCTCTCTTTGAATTTCACAATATTTTCAGTTACAACTGACAAGTCACTTGCCCTGGCAGGTCACAAAGCTTATGGACAGGGTCGAAAAAACATTCATTAAGCACTTTTCCAACTCAAATCGCAGTAAAGCCATGAGTATACTAAGAGCAAAAGCAAAGAAAGAAAGACATAGAGTTACATTTTCCATGGGTAAGCACCAAGATATTTATGTACAATTCAAACTATATATTCTTTTGGAAAAAAAAAAAGGGACAAATTTTGGTTCTTATTTCTTTCTCTTGACACTGTTGATATATTCTTTCAGGTTTCTTAGCAGGATGCACGGCAGCTCTAGTTTTAGCCCTTATTCTAATCATTCGTGCCCGTAAAATCATGGATCATTCAGGGAGTACTCAGTACATGGAAACCTTGTTTCCTCTTCACAGGTAATTTTTCTAAACTCCATAGCTCATCCCAATCAACAGGAGTCCATGCCAAAAATTAGCTGTTTTTGGTACTAACGCCTCCACCAAAATCCTTACTTTCTCCTCTGATAGTGATAACTTGATAGGGGATAATCTACGCAGGGAAAAAGCAGAATTGTAACTAATTTACCATGTTAAACTTTTTTTCTTTTTTGCAGTTTGTTTGGATTCGTAGTTCTACACATGCTGATGTATGCAGCTAATTTATACTTCTGGAGGCGGTACAGAGTAAATCACCCATTCATATTTGGTTTTAAGCAAGGCACTGAATTGGGCTACCATCAAGTCCTTCTCCTTAGTTTTGGCCTTGCAGTATTGACACTAGCCAGTGTGCTTGCAAACCTAGACATGCAGATTGATCCAGAGACAAAAGATTACAAAGCATTCACTGAACTTGTTCCACTGATCTTGCTTCTTGTAAGGCGATTACTTTTGACAGATTTTGACATTTGAATTTTATTTCAAAAATTGCATGATGACTTCATTTCTTACTCTGCAGGTTGTGATTGCTATTTTATTATGCCCGTTAAATATCATCTATCGCTCTAGCCGTGTTTTCTTCCTCACATGCCTGCTTCACTGTATATGTGCTCCTCTCTACAAGGTAAAGAAAAATTCTTGCAAACACAAGGCCTTAGCATTTCCCATATTTTTTCGGGCAGTCCAACATTTGTCTTTTTTTTTGCAACTCAGGTCACACTCCCAGATTTCTTCTTGGCAGATCAATTTACTAGCCAGGTTTGTGACAACTGGCTAACAAAACTGAGATTAAACTATGCTCTTACTCTTACCATTTCCTATTTCATTCCTTTGATTCTCCTTTCCCATCTAAAACATTGTAATCCTTTTGTGCATTCAGGTGCAAGCCTTGAGAAGTTTTGAGTTCTACATTTGCTACTACGGTTGGGGGGATTTCAAACAAAGACAAAACACTTGCAACTCAAGCAGCATATTCCAAACTTTTTCGTTCATTGTTGCTGTTATTCCATACTGGTCTCGTTTCCTTCAGGTACCTAAATTTGTTCCATTCTTCTCATATTTTAGGAACATGCTTCTTGTAGGTAAAATCAGGAATGAACAGAGTAGAAATGCCAGTTTTGTTTTTTGTTTTTGCGTTTTAACATAAATTTTATATGTATATAAATATGTTTATAATATTTTAATTAGTATAAGCCTGTCATACCTGTATTTTAGACTCTCGGTATTTATGCAACTTAGTGTTAAAGTCAGTCTTAAATAATCTTCCTCTTTCTCATATTAGTGCCTCAGGCGCCTGATCGAAGAGAAAGATCCAATGCAAGGTTATAACGGGTTGAAATATTTCCTAACAATTGCAGCTGTTTGCCTAAGAACAGCTTATAGTCTTGACAATGGAATGGGTTGGAAAGTGCTGGCCTGGGTGTTCTCAATATCTGCAGCTATCGTTTCTACATATTGGGACCTTGTTATAGACTGGGGCCTTTTGCAAAGGCATTCCAAGAATCGCTGGTTGAGAGACAAACTCGTAATCCCTCAGAAAAGTGTATACTTTGTAGCCATGGTATGTACCTACTATCTAACAATAGAGAGAAAAAAAATTAGACTAAAACTCTATTTTGGTCCTTCACATTTGACTCAATTATCAATTTTGTCATTGACATTTTAATTTTTTCAATTTAGTCCCTAACATTTATAAACTCACTTCAATTTAGTCTCTTTGTCTGTGTCTCTGTTATTTACTGAATGAAAATAATGATGTGTCACCGTTAAAGGTAATGTGACACTTTTATTTTGCCAGCGTAACATTGAGTTAGTAACTAATTGGATTATTTCGCCAAAAAAAGAACTTCATTTTCATCCATGAAGAGCTAAATGCCAACTAATAACGTCATTTTTTTGTAAAAGAATCTAGTCAGTTACTAACTCAGTGTCATACTGGCAAAATAAGGATGTCACATTACCTTTAACGGTGACACATCATCATTTTCATTCAATAAATAACAGAAACACAGACGGAAGGACCAAATTGAAGTGAGTTTATAAATGTCAGAGACTAAATTAAAAAAATTAAAATGTCAAGAACAAAATTAATAATTGAATCATATGTGAAGGACCAAAATAGGATTTTAGTCAAAAAAATTATAGTTATAATTTTCAAGGATGTTTTACAATATTGGTTTTTTTTTCTTTTATTTTTCCTCGAAACTGCTGACAAAATTAAAATGCAGGTCCTCAATGTTTTGCTAAGATTTGCATGGTTGCAGGCAGTTTTGAATTTCAAGTTTACCTTCTTGCATAGACAAGCCATGATTAGCGTTATTGTCAGTCTAGAGATCATTCGTCGTGGCATATGGAACTTCTTCAGGTAAACAATAGACTAATCAAGGTTTTAATGACAAGCTAATCTTCTATGTCTATGCTTCATTCGGAGAAACCTCATTTCCAAAGTTCATTTGATTTATCTCTTAATTGCTACAATTCTAATTTTCAGACTGGAGAATGAGCATTTGAACAATGTTGGCAAGTACCGTGCATTCAAGTCTGTGCCACTACCCTTCAATTACGACGAAGATGAAGATAAAGACGAATGATTTGGTGTTAAGCTTGCTCGAGCTACACTAGCTAGAACATGAGTTTATTATCTTTTTTATTTTTTTTAAAAAAAAAATTCGTTCATTCTTTCCTCTATGCTTCTTATGCTTAGAGTTTTAAGTAAATTATTTATTTTCTTTATAAAAAAAGAAAAAAAGAAAAAGATCATTTCTTGGGTGGTTGAAAATAAATGCTAGGGTGAGATTATGTCACTTCTATGAACTTATGTTTGGTTAATGTTCTTATAGATGAGAAAGTGTATTACGAAAATTGAATAGATATTTGTCATAGTTCAAAATCTCAAGGTATGATTGGCCTAGTTCATTACAAGTCTTGAAAAGCACCCTCAAAAATGATTTGTGAGGAGAATAAAATGTTGAATAAAAAATGTTTAAAATGAATATCACTTGAATTATCACATTTATGTTTGCTAGTTTGTTTATGAATTTTTATGGTGCTTCTATGAAATTGGTAGTGTAATTATGATATTTTAGGTTGATATATTAATTTATTTTATTTAATTACTCTTTCCAATATTATATTTCACGATATTATGTATTTTATTAATTTATTAATTTATTAATTTTTTAATTCTTAATTTTATTTTTTGGCTGGCTAAACAAGTTGGTTCATTAACCCACCTAATACATAAGTTGTGGATGAGCCCTTTAAATCTCTGACTATCCAACTTAATTAGTTCAATATAGGGCGAAAGATATTTTAATGTGAGAGGAAGTATTTTATTTTGATTCGTGGGTTAAATTAATTAAGCATTAAGCTAATTTAATTAATAATTTGCATACAATTATTCATATATCAGGTATCAAATTTTCAATAAGTGCTAAAATTTTCACTTTTATCAATCACACTATAAGTTAAGATAGTTAAGCATTATGCTCAAAATTATTAAAATATGAAATTCATTTAATTTGATTTAAAAATTAATTTTTATGTTTAAAACTCATTGTAAAAAGTTTGATTTGATTTGATTTATAAATCAATTTTTATATTTACAACACCTTAAAAATGAATGAAATTTATTTTATTTTAATAATTTTACTTTATTATCCTTAATTAGAATAGGTGGGATGAGTAAACATACAAGGGCAAAACTAACAATTCAAACATTCAAAACTAAAATCAGATATAAATCACTTAAATCTAATCAAATTGTAGTGGATTTATAAATACATACAACTTAAATTAAAAAGATTTCAAAATCAAATCAATTCCTAATTTATAATTTTTTAAATATATAATTTTATTTCTAAATTAAATTAATTCCTCAGAATTGTAGTTCCAAACATACTCAAAAGAAACTTTCAAGTAATTTATCCCCTTACTCTTGTCGTTCTTTCTCCTACTTTGTTGGCCTGAGGTGTATGTATCAGAAACAAAAAATATGCACTTATTGCACAGTATAAACATTTTAAATTGAAATAAAAATGCTGGCATACCTAATATCCTTCCTTTATTATTTTTTTGTGAATGGCATACCTAATATCTGACTCCACTCTTTTATGTTCTTCATATTAAATTAACTTTGGAATAACCCAAAAAAATTAAATATTTAGAAAATTAGCGTGCTAGAATCGTCATATCAACCTACAATGATCATAAAACCAATCCACGTAGTTTGCTATTTTCTTAATTGTCATAAATCTCCTGGAACCATTTTATTTTATTTTATTTTATTTATGGTTTACAATAGAAGTGTCCCAACACCTTTTATGTGAAACTAATCACCGTCAAGCAATTACGGTTATTAGTCCTCCTCACAATGGTATCTCCTAATATCACTCCAACCAATCACTTCTCGGTTGGAACCATTTATTGCCAAGGGGAAGGTTTAGGTTTCACATCATGAGATATACAAGTAAAGATTAACGAGAAATTCAAATTATCTTACATAACGGATAAGTGGATAATTGCTGAAAATGCATTCTCACAATATAGTGGTCAACTTGGCAAGATCATAACCCAGTTCTCAAAAGAACTTCACAAGGCTGTCAAGAGGTTTTACAATAAAAGGAGTCTAAGCATGACAGAGAAGAGAAACAGAAGGATAACAAAATGTCATTATAGAAAACAAATCCATGATTTAAATATTTAAGCTTCAACATTTTATCATTTCATCCACTTCTAATAATTTCAGTACCTCAAATGTCAGATATTCCAAGGCTGTTATCAAGACTGGAGGTTTTACAATAGAGGAGTGCAACACAGTCATAAAAAATTTGATAGAATTTAGTCAGAATTTACCTAGGTTCAAGGATGGTTGTTGGATATGACAAAATGATACGGTTCACTCATCCATCCAAGAGTCAATAACTATGTCAACTCATTCCGGCTACTATGTCAACTCATTCTGACATTTTCCTTTACAATAAAAGAAGTCTAAGCATTACAGAGAAGAGGAACAGAAGGGTGACAAAATGCCATTACAGGAAACAAATCCACAATTTAAATACTCAAGCTTAATTATTTCATCGGCTTCTAACAAGGTCAGTACTCAGTACCTCAAATGTCAGATATTCATCCTTGAAATTTCTTGCAATGTTATATTAAAACGACTAATAACAAAACCTTCACTAACTTACGGATCATAAGAGGGCAAAGCTATGGGCATGAACAGTTATTTTAATAAAAGCCCACTTATTCATTTCAAATGGAAATGGAAGTCATACTGAGATACAGAGCGCAAATGTAAAAGAGGGAAAAGAAAAGGGATGCTTAACCTTGCAGAATCTGCATAAAACAGCAGCTGAATGAATATCTCTATCCCATCAGAAATCTGGAATGCAAGCTATTACTCATTTCTTATTCACTAGAATCACTGCCAACTCTAGCACTTAAAATTCCACAACTCAACAGTAGTTACTGTATTCCCATTATAACACAAGCATCAACCAGCAAACTCACTCTCGCATTCGGGCACTCCTCCACTAACGGCTAGTAACTGAAAAAAGTTTATTTGCTATCCTAGAGTGGATTCAACTAAACAGCTATAAGATACAGAAAGCTCCTGGTATAGGGAGAGAAGGAAGGAAGGCCAAGAAGTAGAGTCGATTTATTATCTAGTTCAAGGTATGAAACTGCTGCTTACTCTCAATTGGAACCTCTCCTAATTAATTTTTTCCTTATTCCGAGAACAATCAAACTAAAGTTACCATAGAATTAGTCAGCATGATAGTAAAAGATATCCAGGACAATTAAGAAAAGATGAAGACCACTAGTACATTGAACATAAACTCACAGGAAAAAAGAAACAACAGAAACACAGACAAACACGTAGATCATCAAAGTCCCAATTGGTCCAACACTCATATTCATCATGACATTTTATATTGGAACTCAAATAAAAAAAACACAACAGTATCAAATTATTGAACAGAACAGAGATAGATTACCTATCATAAAGTCAGATAAAACTAAAAAGGGAATGAAAACAGAGATATTCATAATTCCAATTATTGTGACCAAAAAAATGAGATCACCAGACACACACACACACACACTCTTTGTGTGTGTTGGTTGTAACTGTGAGTCACAATCTTCAATCAATTAGCAATAGCAATAGCCTGTAAAGTGTTATCTATTTTTGTAGACGCTACAATAAAATAATTGATTTTCAATTTGACCTAACTGAATCTGGTGCAGAGTGGTTGTTGTTGTTGGCGGTTGTTGCAGCTTCTTTCTCCAATTCATGGATGGCTTGTTGCTCAGCGACCTTCTCGGCCCTCAAGATGGGTTCGTAGTAATCGTAATTAGCCTCCATACACTTCTTCAACAACCCAGTCACCTCGGCGCACTTCTCCACAAGATCCTCCTTATTCTTCTCCGCTTCTTCAACGCACTTCTCCCATCCGATGAACGCTTCTCTGCACCCACCCCCTTTCATGAACAAGCAGAACCCACACTCCCCCTCCTCTTCCACCTCCTCTTCCTCCTTCTCCTTCTCATCTACCTCTGCTTCTGCTTCAGCTTCAGATGGTTGGGGTTGGGGTTGGGGTTTCATTCTCAGGAGCAGGCGTGGACATTGATTCGGCGGAGATCGGTGGTCTTGGGGTTCAATAGGCGGTGGCTGCGTCGCAAGGGTCGGTGGCTGTAATGTAAAACAAGAATAACAATAGATGCTCATGTTGCTTAAAACCTCCTAAAACCCTTTCTCATAATTCTTTTTTAAAAAAAAAACAAATTAAATTATAATAAATTGATTGAATGATTTTTAAAATTATTATTTCCAAAATGAACAAATCACTTTTAATACTTTAATGACTAAATTTTCAATGTGTTTATTTTTATTATTATTATAATGTTGACTTATTTTGAAGGGAAAATTACCAAAGCACTTATTTGATTTTGCACTAACTAAAATTAGAATATGTTATTAATAAAATTGACAATAATTATCCCTTGAATAGTTTAATTTGTAAAATTAAAGTTGCAAAAAAAGAAAAAGAACACTGGAGCATACGATAGACATGTTCTTTTTTTCTTTTTCAAATTTCTTATATTTTGTGGAAAAAAAAATATTGACTGGATGGATAGCGCTTTATAATCTTAGTTTGTGCGGTCTTGCTAAATTTCCATGTAAAATCACTATAAACATAAAGAAAATTAGACAAAACTTTCCATGGAAAAATCATCAAAAAAGAAAAACCTTTCCGTGGAAAAGAAATACACACAAAATCATTTTAGGGGACGGAAATGGACTTTTCTAATTGTGGGGACAAAGATGTCAAGAAGTACAGTCTAGAAGCTGCCCTTCACGTAGACTTCCCAAACTGTTTCTTGATGAAGTGAATCAGAAATTCAGTTTCTGAATTCAGCAATCATCTTTCAAATTTTACGTCATTACCAAGAAAAATCTTTCAAATGTTACCAGTACAATGTTGAATTTTTTAAGAACATACAACAAAGGAAACTGAAATTTCACACATATTAAGCGTGCATCTAGCCTTTTTATACTTCTTCACGATCCTACTTTATTAAATTATGAAGTAAAAAAGTCAAATTAATTGTCAATTACCTGTAAGGCTAATAAGTAATAACTGTAATCTTAAACACAAGTCTCGATAGCTCTTCAACTTTTCCCAGCTCTTCTCTGTTGTACCTCAATTGGTCTTCCCTGCAATCCGTAAAAACACTTTTCATTGTTGATATTGAGATATCTCCTGTGGTAACTGGTATGGTACCCGTGCTTCCTCCTCATGATGAGTGTTTCTATTGGTGTGTTGAACTGGATCAACTTCTAGACCACCCATAGAATATTTTTGCTGATGATTTTCATACATGGTCTCTTCATGTCACGAACCAATATGCTGTAACCCTGCAAATTCAGCTCAAACCAAGACTTTTATTTTAGACAACATATTTACCTCTGTAACACATGCGTTCTTGAATAAATTTTTATGCATTGATTTCTGTTGAAATTTTCTTATTCAGATCCAGTTAAAATAAATAGTCTACTGCTAATAGTTTATCTTCCTTCGACAAGAAGTGAAATTCCACTATAGAATTCTATTATAAGAAAATTCTGAAATTCCTTTTGATCCTATAATCTTTTCACTCTATTTTAGCAATTCAATAGCAAAAAATCTATTGGATGTTCGATTCTCAAATTTTATCTCCAAAAGCTTGCAAGTCCACCCAATACTTACGCACAAGACAAACCAAGTGTTTCAAATTTTGAATACCTGGATCAGGCTTCTTGTTGAGCTCTTCATCAAGATTCTAAAAGAATCTTGCTTCAGTCTCTCCTCCTTCCCCGTGATGCTTTTGGAATTTGGTATTATAGAACTGTCTGGAACCATCTCACTCTAATGTCTTAACATCTGTAACCTGGTTTTCAATATCCCCTTCTCTCTGATGATTGCTACCATGCAAAGTGTAGCCCACGAATGCTCTTTCAAAAGATACAAATGGTGTACCAAAATAAAAATTTATTTAAAAATACCTTTATTTTCTATACACCAGTAATTGAATTTAATTAAATTTTTTTGACCATTTTATTTTATATATTTTTATTAATAAAAATGTTACAAAATATTATTTTAGTGACAATCTAAATAATATCAGATAGTATTCTTAAATTTAAATTATAAAAAATTAAAACTATTATTTATAACCATATAATTATTAATTTCTGTATTTTAATATTTTACATCAAAAAATATTTTTTAATTAAAAAATTAATTATTATTGAAATGCATAATAAATTCAAAACTATTAATTATTTAATTTAATTTTATAAATATTAAATTTATTAAATAAAATCCCGCTTGTATAATAATTACTTCAATTTTCACTCTTGTCTAAGGGAAGAAATAATCAAGTTTAACATAGCCTATTTATTATAGACTTTTAAAATGGCTTAGAAGCCAAGTTAGACTTACAAAAATGTTTATTTATCCTAGCTTATTTATTTATTTATTTAAAATATTGTAATATTTATATAATTTATTAATTATATTCATATAATTTACTTATTTTATAATTAATATAATAATTTTGTTAAAGTTTTGGGTATATTTGACACCTAGAAAACTTAAGCTTGTTGTCTTATATTAAAAACATTTATATAATATATGTCTTTAAATAAACTTTGAAGACAAGATTTTATGTTTAAAAAAGTCAAGTTGAGTCTAAAAATAAAAAGTTTAGATAAAACTAATGTTTTACAAAAGTAGATAAGTTTCTTTAAGGCAAAGCTTAATAAAACCTAACATATTTCTACCTCACTATCACATAAAGCATTTCCTAATGAGTGTCTTTAAGCATTGATAAATGAATCAAAAATAGAAAGTATTAATTATAAAAGCAGAGTATTTAATATCTTAAAAATTAAAATATGTTTAATATTTTTTTATTTAGTAATTAACAACATTTCTTAAGTGATATTAAATGGTTATTAAATAATATCATAGTTAGGAAGACTTATCAAATAATTATTCTATTATTTCGGTACTCATTTGTTTAGAGTGAGTTATTAAATATTTATTAGTTGTTATTTATATTTAATAGACTTTCAACAATCAATAAATAATTAACAATTTACCCTAAATATCAAATACATCATAATATTATAGTAACTCCCCTTTAAAAATATCATTAACATAAAATCAATTCCTGAAGACGAAAAAGACAATAAAATAAATGATTCGTATCATTATAGGCCCCTATCATTTCAATTATGGTAGCCTAGGATCCAATCAAGAGGCAACAACTTGGGGGAACTTGCCTTTGTTTTCCCAAATGGGAAAACAAATTGTACAACCAACCAGCCCGCACGTTGTGGGTTTTACTTATGCACGCTTCACTGGTTTGGAAGAAAGAAACTGGTTCCCTTCTTCACCAATATTCAACAACACATTACTTACACATACTCCCTCCCAGTCCACACCTCAAACACACGTTCTTTTCCTCCTCATTCTGCTTCTCATTTCGCCATTCTTGCTTTCTGCACCTTTGCCCACCACTTTTCTGACCGAAAAGTTTGAAACTTGAGCCAAACCAGAGATGCCCAGATGAAAATTTGAATGGATCCGAATGCTTTCAGGCCAACAACACATTCGAAGGCAATGTTTGCTGATCAAAGACCCTCGCGAACACCTCGATTTCCCGCTACAAAATCTGGGTTCCATAGGATGACTTTCACCAAAATCTTGGCTCTTTCCTTGATTGCTTTTCCACTCCTTGTGGCACTGAGACTAGCTCTCCCATACCCATCGTCCGATCCAAGCGTGGGTTTCGCCCACGCAAGAATTTTGGAAAATGTGTCTCGGAATGGTACCTCGTTGGGTAAAGGTACGAGAATCCAATCTTCTTTATTTCTCTGTGAGTTTAATGCCATTGTTGGTATTTGAATACATTTGAATTATTGTCATCATTGATGTTAATTTTCATAATTGGTTGTCTATGGCACAAATTCATTCTAGATATATCTGCTAGTTTTGGAGATCCTTTGTAATGGAAATTAGAAATAGGCCAATAAGTTTTTTTTTTCTTCCTTCGGTATGGTTGTGTATACATTGGATTTGGGATGATTTTAGGAAGGACAATGACTTGGTGGATTTGTATCAAAACTCAACACGCCTTGACCAACTTTGTTCCCTCGAACTATTCAAGAAGAGCATTAATAAAGTGACATTATCTAGATTGTCTAGCTGCTTCCTTTCCTAAATGTGTAGCTGATCTGCATTGAATAATTTAATGCCAAACTTTTATGGCACCATTTTTAACCTCTGCAGTCTTCACTAAAACTATATATTAGTAATTTTGAACAATGGAATTGGAAAGCTTTCTCATGACCAGGGGCTAGTTTTAAATCTGTTTACTTGTAATTTGTTGTTAATTTGTTTTCTCTTTTCTTATACAATTTATAGGTTCAGAAGAAGGTTACTTTCAATCGTCTAATTTGTCAAAAGACAAACTGCTTGGTGGACTCCTTGCTCCTGGGTTTGATGAAGGCTCTTGTTTGAGCAGGTACCAGTCCAGTTTATATCGTAAAACCTCACCCTATAAACCTTCTTCTTATCTCCTCTCCAAGCTTCGAATTTATGAAGAACTCCATAAACGTTGTGGACCCTATACTGAATCCTACAACAGGACTTTAAAGCAACTTCGGTCTGGTCAAATCATTAGTTCTACAGAGTCAGAGTGTAAATATATTGTTTGGATATCTTTTAGTGGCTTGGGGAACAAAATACTAACAATGGCATCAGCATTTCTGTATGCTATCCTGACAAACAGAGTCCTGCTTGTTGACCCAGGAAAGGACATGCCTGATCTTTTCTGTGAGCCATTTCCTGAGAAGTCATGGTTACTGCCCACTGACTTTCCCCTCAAAAGTAAGTTTGATTTGTATGAGCAAAAGTCTCCTGATTCTTATGGAAACATGCTCAAGAATAACATCTTAAACTCTTCGACTGAATCATTGCCGTCATTTTTATATTTTCATCTGGTTCATGATTATGGAGATCATGATAAACTTTTCTTCTGTGATCAAGACCAAACGTTTTTCAGTAAAGTTCCCTGGTTAATTATGAAATCTGATAACTACTTTGTTCCATCACTCTTCTTGATCCCTTCTTTTGAGCAAGAACTGAGCAGATTATTCCCCAACAAATCAACTGTTTTCCACCACTTGGGTCGGTATCTTTTTCACCCATCAAACCAAGTGTGGGGCCTCGTCACAAGGTACTATGAGGCTTACTTAGCAAAAGCAGATGAGAGAATCGGTATACAAATCCGAGTCTTTGAAACTGGAAATGGTCTGCATCAACATGTGATGGATCAAATTTTGGCATGTACTTTGAAGCAAAAGGTGCTGCCTGAAGTTGATAAGCAAGAACCTGTTATCCCTCCATCAGGAAAACCTAACATAAAAGCTGTTTTGATGACATCCTTGAGTTTTGGGTACTTTGAGAATCTAAGAACTATGTATTGGGAGCACCCCGCCGTCACTGGAGATGTGATTGGGGTTTACCAGCCAAGCCATGAAGAATTTCAACAGACAGAGAAGCAATTACACAACAGGAAGGCATGGGCAGAAATGTATCTCCTCAGTCTGACTGATGTGTTAGTCACAAGTGCCTGGTCAACATTTGGCTATGTGGCCCAAGGTCTTGGAGGTTTGAAGCCCTGGATTCTTTACAAACCTGAGAATCATACAGCACCAGATCCACCTTGTCGTCGAGTCATGTCAATGGAGCCATGTTTTCATGCTCCCCCATTTTATGATTGCAAGGCAAGGACTGGAATTGATACCGGTAAACTTGTACCTCATGTGAGGCATTGTGAAGATATGAGCTGGGGCCTTAAGCTAACTGATAGTCATGATGATATATAGGTTCCTATATACACTGCTAATTTGCCAACTCAATTTTGGATTACAATTCATAATGATAAAAGTTATTTCGCTGGTGATGGCTTTGGCCAAAATGAACAACTCTCTCTCTCTATCTGTGCTTGGGAAACGCACGGGTGATGTTCTCTATTTCTCTCCAAGTGGGTCTCATGTAAAAATATTATGAGACTCATTTTAGAGAAAGACAGATACAAACTTCTCAAATATCAAGCATGTAGAAACAGCAAGTGATCCAAATCCATTCCCATAGCTGTTATCAGGCGATAGAATGAGCTATGCCGCGTAATCATGGCCTCGCCAATAAGTCACGCAACATGAAATCATGGGAAGAGCATTACTAGGTCGAGTAAACTTCAGTCTTTTAGCAAGCATAATTCATGGTTCAATACTGTTACTTGACTTGTCCCCAGACCCAAATGCGGCAGCTACTGAACAAATTACTGAAATAAATCTAGTTCTGCATTTATAGTTAGCCTCATTCGGAAATAATAATTTTCTCATGCACATAAAGTTGATGTGGATAAAAAGTATTAACATAGACATTTTAGCTATCAACCAATGCAAAGTTGATGGGGAGTCATGGCATTATTGAAAATTTTTAAAATCCTTATAGATGCATGAGGGGGGAAAAAGTATTGGACCCCTAAATATGATTTTAGAAATTGTATGCACCAATTTCTTTAAGTTTCTCTTATATTTTGTGGGTATGAGCATCATTTTCTGTTACGGTGTGCTTGATTGAGGAGGTGGGAAAAGAACATGGAATATTGGGAGGAGATTGAACATGAAGTGGGGTGGACAGGTTATAATTTTCACTCATTATTGCTTGGTAAATAGTAAAATATCAATTTCAACACACCTTCATATTAAAGGAACAATTGAGCAAAATTTGTGTGTAGTGTAAATGAGTTCTACTTACTTTCAACTGTCCTACATTTTTTTTTGTAACCAAGTAAGCATGAAATAATTTTCATTCTAAATTTTCTAATTCCTTCATTCTAAAACACTTGTATTTTTAGAGGAACAAAATAGATGTTTACTCTTGTTTCTATTAACAAAAGTAGCATGGTTTTGGCCAACAAAAAATTAGTAGCATTAATATATGTTTTTTAAATATGTTTATATGCACATGATTGAGATGTAAAACTAATTGATAACAGCAATTCTCCAAAGGAAATGGGTCCTTCAGATTCATCAAATGGGGCCTTCGTTGTATTTCAATATCCGCTCCCTTGAAGCTAGATTTGACACATTGATGAAAAGGTGAAGGTACACAATGGTGCAAGCGGCTGCTCGGAGTGGATTTGTTTAATATACACTTAAAAAATATTGGTGCATTGATGTATCAATTAATATAAATCGTTGATTAAGAATAATAAAATAATAATAATAATCTAACGGTTGAAATTTGTTTGAAATTTGATAAGAGGCACTTGATGAGGTTAAACTCACTTTGTAAAAAAGTCCTTAAACTTTTATAATTTTTTTTAGTCTACATATTTATTTTATTTGATATTTTATCCTCGAGGTATGTATGCTTTTCTTGGATCAAAGTCGAAGTAAAATGTAAAAGGATCTAAGGTTGATGGTATCAAATTTGAAATTTCAATCCAGCGCCTAGTGAAGAGAATCCAATCAAAGAAAAGATTAATACCCCTCGTTCGGTTTGTAAGCTATCAAAAGCTAACTCTACGTTCGGTTTGTGAGCTATCAAAAGCTAACTCTACGTTCGATTTCGCTCCCTAACTTTACAACCCATCGACGAATGCCATGTGTCATTTCCTTGTTTATGAAACTGGGCTATGAAATCCCAGTCAAATATGAACGTTAAGGAAGAGGAAGACAAATCCAAAAGACCTCCAGAGACAAAAAGATTAAGGAAATTAGAAAAATCCTAGTCAAACTGAATATAAGGAGTGACAACCGACGACCGAAAAAGGAAGGAAAAGGAAGGAAGACTCTGAAAAACAAAGCCTTGACGTCAAGGTCGAAAAGAAATAAAAATTTTCTTAGACCCCTTACAGGATTCATGGTCCCGAAAGGGATTAAAATAAAAATAAATAACTAATGTATAATTATTAGAAAATCCTTTATCACTTCATAAATTTGTTATTCACACTATCAAAAGGAATAAAAAATTGCAAAAGCTCTTAAATTTATAAAAACCACCTTTATGAGATTATGAGTCTCGCAAGGGATCAAGTAGAAATAAATATAAATTAAAAAAAATTTAATAACCGATTAAAAATATAGATTAATGAAAATTTTAAAATTTCTTACAAAATGAACAAAATATATAAATAAGGAAAGAATATATAAATGTTAATATTATTAAAATTTATTAATGTAAAATTTAATAAATTTAAACAGGAATCTTGAGAAAAAAATTTAAAATTAGAATTTGTAAATTATTTGTTAGCTAAATGTTAAATTGTTTAAAATTTAAATTTAAAATTAGTTCAATAAAGGTATGAAAATATTATAAATTTTTCAGATGGAAACAAAATAAAATTTAGAATTGCCATAAAGCTAAATAACCAAGTGCAACAATTAAATATATTAAAAGTAATTAAAAATTTGATACCCACATTAATAACTGTTGAAAAAAAATAGAATATGGAGAAATGAATTTATGGAAAAATATAAGAAGGAAAATAATTTAAAGATTCATAATCCTAAACAAAAATACATAATAAAAATTACAAAAAGAAGCCATACATATCGAAAAAAGAAAATTGCAAAAGCTCTTAAATTTATACAAACTACCTTTACGGGATTATGAGTCCCGCAAGGGACCAAGTATAAATAAATATAAATTTTAAATTTATTAATAACCAGTTTAAAGTATAAATTGATGGAAAATTTAAAAATTATTACAAAATGGACAAAATATAAAAATAAGGAAAGAACCTATAAATGTTAATATTATTAAAATGTATTAAGTAAAATTTTAAAAATTTAAACAAGAATCTTGAGAAAAAAAATTTAATTAAAATTTGTGAATTATTTCTTAGCTGAATGTTAAATTTTTTAAAATTTAAATTAAAAATTGGTTCAATAAAGGTATGAAAATATTATAATTTCTGATGGCAACAAAATAAAATTCAGAATTGCCATACAGCTAAATAATTAAGTGCAACAATTAAATATATTAAAAGTAACTAAAAAAATTTCATTGATATCCACATTAATAATTATTGAAAAAAAATAGAATATGAAGAAATAAATTTATGGAAAAATATAAGAAGGAAAATAATTTAAAGATTCATAATCCTTCCAAACAAATTGAACAAAAATACATAATAACAATTACAAAAAGAAGCCATACATATCCAAAAAAAATCTGATAAAGAAAATACAAATAAAGGAATGAAACTAAATATTTATAAATCATTTAATAGTCATCCTTATTTTAAAAGAATATATAAACTTAAATCAAACAAATAATTTAACTTAAAATCTAGCATAAATTATGAAAATTTTAACCCTCAATAACCAAGAATTTGATTTAAGTTGGAATAAACATAGTAAGAAATAATACTATAAACTTTTGTTTAAATACAAGTTCATGACAAATGTAAAAAATTACATATTTTTTAAATACAAATACAAGAATAAAACTATATATAAGAATAATAAACAAGTCATTTGACTTAAATTTTAACAAAAATTATGAAAATTTTCTACCATCAAAAACCGAGAATTTGATTTATGTTGAAATAAAAAATAGGAAAAAAATTGTACTGAAAATTTAAAATGGTTAATGAGCCAATCCCCACAAATTATAAATATTAATGTAAAAAATCACATATAAATAACAGACAAAAAAGTTCAGTCATAAGAAATGTTAAAATGTAAATACATTAGTACCAAAGTGTTGTAATCCTTTAAAAAACTAGGCAATTCATAGTAACCAACAAAAAATTGCCCATTTTGCCAGTCATTGTGTATTTAACATATTATTATTAATCATAAGCGTCTATTTTGAAAATGTTAATTTCAAGAATTTTTTTTTAATACCAAACCATCTAAATTAATGTATAAAATGTTTCATATTATTCTTTATATTTAGACAATGTATTTTTATTTTTCCTTTTTAAAGTAAAATATTTTTAAGAAATTAACATGTAATAATTTAAATATTTTATTTATTATTAAACATTATTAGAAAATTAAAACTTTGATGACCCATCATGAATTAAAAATAAAAGAGAAAATTTATAAAAAAAAATTGGACTAAAATGTAAAAAATGAGAGATAAGCCTCGTAAAAAATAAATAAAAGTAGAAATTTTTTTTTGTAACAAACAAAAATAGAAATCCTTTCTTATAATATTATAATTAAATTTGTGATAACCAATGATAAGAGATAAAAAAATTTAAATATGCAACCACTTTTCTTTTAAGTGTAAAATAGAAGGCCCCAGCTGGGAGCTCCTTCTACAACTTGAAAGTTGTTAGGCGTTCTGATGGGTCTTACTTGTAGTGTCACAGTGACACTACCTACCATTTGTACTGGCATACCTTGAAAAGTGTTAAGCGATAAGTTTGACCTTCTCAATCGTTCTTTGGGTATTCCTATGGCTTTGAATACTGGCAGAGGGAGCACATTTATCCCTAATTCGCTATCGACCAAGGCGCGTCGTAGCTGATGTCCTTCCAAGGATGCTTCCACGTAGAGGGGACGATTGTGGTAAAGGGAGTGTCTTGGGATTTCGGGCTCACGAAACACGATTGCGAAGGCGTGTGATCTGGCCAGTCGGGTCATAGCTGAATTAATGGCATAACAGTTTGCTTATTTGCTCCTTACAATGCGTGCTAAGGCGTATGCTACTTCTTCATGTACTTGTTCTTCTAAGCCCAGTTGCCCCAATAGTGTGCGGAAGCTTTTGTTTTGGCAATTCCTTTTCCTACGATTGCATCTTCCGATTCTCCCCTTTGTTCTTCGTTTCCTCCTCCTGTCAATAGCTCGCTAGAGAGTATGGCATCTACTTCATAATTTGGTAGAGGTCGTTCATGTATGTTTCCGCCCTGGCTTTGTCCTCCTGGTAGTACTATTCTCCCTTCCTTCCCAGGTGTGGATGGAATTGGGTCATAGTTTGGTGTACCAAGTGAATGCTCTCCCAGTCAAAGACTTCGAAAACTCTCTTAGGTGCACCTCCTTGTTGCTTCTATGGATGCCTAGATCATCGAGGTATGACATCACAATGTTCTATTGCACTTCTAGTCCCATCGAACTTTCGAAACATTGGTGTTTGGTATCCAGCGGGGTATGGCTTTTCAGCTACTTCCAAGGGAAAAGGAGGTTCAAGGTCAGCAATACTTGCATGGGCTTCTTTTTGCGATTTTAGCAATTGTCGAAGCTCTTTTTGAGTTACCCAAGTGTTGTCCTGCTCATCTCGCCTAGCTCGAACATGTTCATTTTTTTCTTGTGACGTGGCTTCTCCTTGTCCCTTTTTGGGGACATTAGCTAAACTCGCCACTAGATCTGCTAGTCCCTGTTGGGCGCTTATGATAGAATTGAGGACAGTAGTTGGTAAGGTGACGTTGGTGACGTCATTTGTTGTGTAGGGAGTGTCCAGCGCTTTGAGCAGATTGGCCGCTTGCTCTCCATTTTCATTGTTCTCGATTGTGACTTGAGGTGTTTCTTGTGCATTCAGATTTTTTTCGTGGAAATCCTCGATATCAAATGAGAGACGTCTATTGATGTTCATATTGATGTACGCCTCCCCAGTGGAGTCGCCAATTGTTTCAGGGGTGATATTATGAGTCACTATTCTTACACAGAGGCGTACAAGAAATAAGAGATAGGAGGGTGTAATATTAAACAACTCCAACAGATAGTCATAGAACGAAATATAGTGGAATCAATATATTCTCAAAGAAGATGAAAAGAAAAAGAACATGAACGACATTGGAATTCAACATAAATCGCAATAACTTATATTTTCGAAGAGGAACACTTCTTTGAGTTTGCTTTCTTTTTGTGTATGCTGTATGTTGCAGTTCTTCCTCCTTTTATAGAGAAATTTTGCTAATAACCCCTCAACGGCTTCATGCCTCAGGACAAACTAGCTTCTGGACTAAGTCGTAGCCTTGTCAGTGATTCAGTAATGACTTTATTCTTGGTGATAGGGACTGTTCATCTAACAAGTCCAAGGTATTAGCATATCTTTGGTATCATCATCAGAGAAGCCAAAAGCATAGATGCAAGAAGCAAGGTCAACTTTGAAGAATATCTCCAAAATTGCTGCTCAAGGGGCTCCGAGGTTCTCCTCATTTTGTTTTACCCTTAGAAGGGCCTTTTTGAAGCGTTATGTTCTTGATAGGTTATTTGCTCTATTTGTGCTCTTTCATGACATTGCCAGCTGTATATTTCTCAGAGCAGGAGAATGGTTAGAAGCATAGGGGAGACATTGTACGCATCTCCCAAGTGCGTATTGTAATGGGCAAAAGATTCCTTTGGGCTTTGTTAATGGGCCTATTCCTCTTCGGTTGCATGATTCTGACAACCATCCTAAAACACCAAGTAAGCATGAAATAATTTTCATTCTAAATTTTCTAATTTCTTCATTCTAAAACACTTGTATTTTTAGTTGAATAAAATAGGTGTTTACTCTTGTTTCTATTAACAAAAGTAGCATGGTTTTGGCCAACAAAAAATTAGTAGCATTAATATATGTTTTTTAAATATGTTTATATGCACATGATTGAGATGTAAAACTAATTGATAACAGCAATTCTCCAAAGGAAAGTCAAAATTAGTATTGAAATTATTTTCCCGTGATTTATGTTATCCTTTGTTTGGAGGAAAATCATATTATATTACCATTAAATATTGAAAGATTGTACCCACCTAAATTACGACAAGATTATAATTTTGTAGTAAAGATTGTACACACTAGTTTCTCCTTCCTTTCTCTTTTCTTTTATTTTCTTTTTTCTGTATTGGGTATTTATAATTTTATCTTCCATTATATGCTAAGGAAAAAAAATAGGTTCATCCATAATTATAAAAATCAGTTTGGACCGGACGGACCAATTGGACCAAAGAACTAGTTACCTAGCCAATCTGAGTCTATAATCAGACTACTTATGCATGGAAATCAATAAGACTCGATTGACCTAATCATTCACATCAGGGAGGGAAAACAATTTGTAAAATTTTTTGAAAGTCATAACTTTTTACTCATTTGTCTGATTTGAACACATTATATATTAATTTCATATAATTTGTTCAGATCTATGTGATGCAAACCCTCGTAAGGTGAACCTGATTTCCAAACAAAAATCCCTTTATTTTGTGAAAAATGTGAAAATTTTCAAGTCCTTACCGGGTTTTGCTATTAGTCAAGATGGGGAGGCATTAGGCTAGAATTGAAGGAGAACATCACAGTACGTGGAACATTGTTTGATGTTGGGTCTGAGAAAGAGCGGGATTCCTTGTTTATTTCTTCTCCACAAGTTGTTTACCACAGCCATGGTGACCTCAGTATGTATTATCATTCATTTGGTGGGGGGAAAGGGCATTTTGCGATTGGGCTTGCTAGGTCAAGGGGATGGAATCAGGCGGGTGAAGTTGAGTATTGAGTAAAATAAAGGGAAGAGGAAAAGCTGGTTCTTTTGATGAGTTTGGAGCAATGAATACATGTGCGACCAGGAACCTGAGAGATGGGAACTATGTGTGATGGCATATGAAGGTGTTGCTGCTGATGGGAGGAGCATTAGTATGGCTATTTCTCCTGATGGGCTGAAGGAATGGGTAAGGCTTCAAGATGATGCGGTTCTAAAGCCATTAGACAAAGGTTGCTGGGATGATAAGGGCGTGGGATCCTAATGTCTGATTCAAATGGATACAGAAGCAAATGAGTGGAGGTTGTATTATAGAGGTGTTGGCAATGGAGGAAGAGGAGGAATAGGAATGGCAATTTCAGAAATGAGGGACATCAGAAGTTTTAGAAGATGGAGAGGTTTTCGTGTATAAGCTAGGTGTATGTCATGTTCTGTTATCAATTATGTAAACTTTTAGAAAAATTATATTTTATAAAATAATAAAACATTGTAACACAAGTATCAATTGATCACCACTCATATATATCATAAATAAAGCCACATATATCATAAATCAGTGTACATTGTTTATCCTATTAGGATAGAGAACATATCATATCATAAAATATTACAAAATTTGATTTTGACCAAATTAAGTTTAGGTTAAAACATACTAAATGGATAATATAGAGACCAAATTAAACTTAAGATTGTCACCACAATTGTTTATTTTTTATTTATGGGCTGGGGGTCAACAGACTATAGTATAGTGGGCCACCATATAGTTGTTGTGGTTCAACAATATAGACCAGCAGAGGTTTATATTTTACAAGTCATTGACTGATAGGTCATAACTTTCTTATTGGGCTCTAGGTATTGCTATATCCCAGTCAAAGGAAAATGAGCTTATTGGTATGACTTTAGAAAGAATACCTATTCGTTTTGTCCGTTGAAGGCCCAGTAGGTCTACACATCATGTAAGAAATCAAAAAATGAAAATCAATTTCGTCTTTTTTTCTTTTTTGGTGTACGTATAATAATATTATTATTCTCCTTCCTTGAGTTTCATTTTACATCCTCAATAGTGAAATATTTCTCATAGCATTGATAAGACCTCGTTTGTAAAAGACAATCAGAGAAAGCCTTTCAAAATGTCCAACTAAAGTATCAAACAAAGAAAAGACAAAGGAACAATGTTCACCAAAAACAAAAAGGAATGAAGAGCAATTCAAGGTGATCTTCCATATATTCCTTTGCATATTCACACAACTGGAACTCCTTGACGAAAATCATGGAAAGGAAGATTGGAGAAGTGGAATCAACCAGTAGTTGTCCACATCTGTAACATCAAATGCCAAGGTACTGAGTGAATTAATACTTCTTGGAGATTGGAGAGCTATACAATTACAAAGTCTTCAGGGTCTCCTCATAAAGTTTGCTTCACTCCAAGCAAAACAGAAGAATATACAATAAGTGCATGTGGCATGTGGCGCACCCAAATCCAAGCCTCTACAGGAGGGTTTAACCGTATCATATTAAAAAAAAATTCAAGTAATCTTTTTAGCATTCCGAAGAAGTAATTGATTAAATAGTTGTTATTAAATAGTTGACAGATGATCCGAGGGTTTTATGAGAAACTTTTTCGTAATCTATTTTATTTGACTGATGGGGACAACAAACAATTAATTATAAGAAATTAATTATTAAGTATAACAAATATAAATATATAATAGATAAAAAGAAATAAAATAGAATAAAAAATAATAATAATAATAAACAGAGTGTTCTTATTCAAAATGCCCTGTGATCTTCAACCAATTCTGTGCTTCAATATAATTACCAGGGGTAAGGGCTATAGCTTGTTTCCAATATTCAGCGGCTTGATCAAACCAAGCCTCTGCAATTTCAAAATCTCCCTGTCGAATGGCCTGTTCTCCGCAGTTGAGTTTTGTTACGTCTCAAACTTACAATGAGAATCCATCCCAAAAGACAAACCTATTAGGAAGGTGAGTCTTATGTCTTAAGTATCACATTAATTTTTCATTTTTACTCAATGTGGGACATAATAGGTTGCCACTAGCATGAGATCAAAGAAAGCTTAAGACCAACTCTAGAAGCAATGTGAATCTTGCAAGAGCCGATTTGATAATGATGATGTTAAAATTTTAAGTGAGTGAAGAAGTCTCACATTGAAAATGAATGAATTAAGTGAGAAATTTTATATAGTGGAAACAACTAAGCAATGGATTTTGCACACACAAAAAAAAGCCTATTTAGTACAAATTCTTTGAACATAGTCTCTTCTCTCCATGCTCAAAAAAAAAAATTCTCGTCTCTCCTTTGTACTCGAATAAATAATAATGCAAGGCTCAATATTCCCAACACAAAAGGTATATATACTTCTCTATTAACCATCATGGTTAGAAATCACAATGCTGTTAGCATGCAACAGATGGGTGAGAAAACAACCCAAGCTTCTAAATTATACGGATGAGATCATCAGGCTCTGGTCATATGTACAGCATATTTATATACTGGACCAACTCAATTCATTACAACAATGCAAGTTTTAATTAATTTCTTGTATATAAATTAATAGATATCTAATGATAGGAAACATTTGGTGGAATCCGCAGCAGTCATATTATATTTCTTACCTATTCTCTAGTGTGGAATAATGCAGAATGCAATATTCTATTCTAGTTAATCCCAATTTCCCAACCAGCAGATTGTTATATATAGACCGGTACGTACGTTCTAACTCCGGGGACATTAATTAGGAAAGTAGATACTTTCTCCATCAACTCATATTCTTTAATGCAAGTTTTCCGTTGAGCTATGTCCGTCCATAGTACTAGTGAAAGACCAATAAATAGGTCAGTCAAAGATTCTACCAAACTTCATAATTTTTTAGAATGTTTGGTTTAGTTTTTAGAAGCTTCAAAATCATAATTTGAGTAAAAATTTGTCTTTTAATATTTTTGTTGAAACCATAATTTTAAGATTCTAAAAATTAAATCAAACAGACACTTCGTAAAACTACACCTACGTACTACTAATTTTTCCATCATCAGGCTTCCATATATAGCTTAACAAACCAACTCAGATCCCAATGGCTGCTATGGAAATCAAGAACAATTAGACTTAAATTAATTTTGCCTCAACATGTGTATCTCAAAATGTTGAATTTGGATTCTTTATTTCTCTCCCAAATGAACATTGTTAATTTCAGAAGAAAGATTGACAAGTAGCTAGGTCCTGTGCACTCCAGGACTTGTGTCTCCCTGTATTGGTAGGTCATGCATAAAAAACTTGATTTTACCTCTCCGAAATTAACATTCCCAAAGAAAATGGGTGAATCCAAATTCTAGAATGCTAAAGCTTAATCGCTCCGTCTCGCACTGCTTGTATAACACAAGGAGGGCTTTGACACACTTAACAGCTGTGATTAGACAAGAATTAATCTCGTTACATTTTGTGAGATATTGCAATGTTGTCATATATGACTAGGTCCAATAGGCCATATATAGCTAATAGCTAGATTGCTAGCTTCACCCGGCATGGTACGTATATTGTAAGTTAGAACACAGGCGAAGCAGACAGCGAGTCATTCAACAAGTTAAGTATGCTATTCCAGTAATGCTTGTTCTCCTCGAGGTTCATGTTACAGATGCTTCCATCCCCGTTGTTGATTGTCAAGTTTTCTTCTGCTAAGTTATCGTTGGAATCATAAACCAGCACATCATTATTGAGGCCTTCCAGGACATTGCTAGAAAGTGGTGGGACATTGTCGTATCCTGCAGATCTAAATGCTTCCACAGCCACCATAATGTCGTCGTCTTGAAACCTTGACATTGTGTTGTCCTTCTCCATTCTCTTTTCACCGTAATCTGCTTCTGGGTTCTGTTTGGTTAAATACCTCCATGACTCGCTGTCACTAGCTCCTTTCATGAATTCACCCTCACACGGGGCTGCTGAACTTTTGGTAAACTGATCCATGGCGGTGGCATTAGTGGTGGTGGTGAGAGGAAGTAGATTTTCATTGATTAGCCCAACGGTAGTAGTTGAAATAGGGAGCATACTTCCGGGGAAGCTCAACGTGGACGTCGGAGACTCGAGGTCGTCAGTGGCGAGCATCATAGCGTACATGCTATGCATTCTGTTGTTGTCTTTAGTTGGTGGTGGTGGTGGCTTCGACCATGAACTTTGCCACGCCTTGAGCACGTCTAGGCATGGTGGTAGTGGTGGTTGAACTGCGATCTTGTTGAGCACAAGTCGAGCTGGCTGGGTGGAGGAGCAGGATCCGAGCTGGTTCTGGACATGCAACTTTGATTCTCTGACTAATCTGGTTTCAGCTTCGAGACGAGCACTCTCCCATTGAGCCATGTGGCTCAGATTGGCAGCGTCCTTGGACTGGCAACTGCCGGAGCCGCCAAGGGAGTCAGTTTTTGGCTTGTGGGTAGTGGGGTCTATGCCCATTCTGGTAAGCCTTTTCTTGAGGTGGGTGTTCCAATAGTTCTTGATCTCGTTGTCCGTTCTCTTGGGCAGTTGAGCTGCTATGGCTGACCATCTGTGTGCAGCGCAATTCAAACCATCAAAGATTAAAAATGGATTTAAATCTATATCTATGTTTTAATGGAATGTTGTTGTAGCCATTTCCTACTTGTGAAACTTCTTTAGCTAAAAATAAAAATCCTACTAAATGATTCTAGTATTCTACTTTCCTAGCTTGGTCTTGCAATCATATAGCTACAGCAAAGGACTTAGTTATTGCTTTATATATTGTCTATGCGGAACTTCTTTACAGTGTTTATATTATTGTGCTCACCTGTTTCCAAGAAGGGCATGTAGTTGAATAATGGTTTGCTCTTCCTGCAAGCTGAACTTTCCTCTTTTTATATCAGGTCGTAGGTAGTTAGTCCACCTCAGTCTGCAGCTCTTCCCACATCTCTGAAGGCCTGGTGAACAAGAACAGATAACCCATTATTCCTAGTTCAAAAAGGCCATCTTAGAAATAGATTTAGCAGTGTGTGTATATTTCGGTTAACATTATCTATTACTATGTATAGAGTAGGCTTCAGCAAAAAGTATTGTGCAATTACCAGCTTTGGCAGGCAATGCACGCCAGCTACCATGGCCATATTCTTCAATGTAAGCCATGAGCTTTTGGTCTTCCTCCGGAGTCCATGGCCCTTTCTTCAACCCCACCTTCTCACAGCATGGTGACCTACCCATCTCTCAGCCTCTATAACCAGTCAATGGAACGTTGCATTTAGCGTTTTAGGGCCTACAAAGTTTGCTATATATAGAGAACCAGACAGAAGATAAGACAGCAAACTAAGCAAGCTCAAAGGAGGAAGGTAGGAGAGTGACGTTATATGTGGAGGATAGAGGATACACTTTTAACTATTAATTATTACACTACTGTACATTTGTCTGTGAGATTCTGTATGTTAATTTTGCAAACCAGCTGTGTGGCTGTGTGGTAGGAGTGAGAGAGTTACATAACTAATATGTTTTCCTATTTATTTAATAGTTTAATTTTTATTTACTGTTAGTGTAAAATAATTTTACACTATCATTCAATCATGTGTTGCTAAATCAGTAAAAGAGTTGATTATCACAATAACTATTTAGAAAGTCTAACTCTTTTATTGATTTGATAACACATGATTAGATGACAATATAAAAAAAATTTATTATTTATTGCTTGTTGGATGGGGGACCAAAAACAGGGTTTTTTATAATAATATTGTTATTTTTTTTATTTATCAAAATACCTCACCTTTATAAATACTGTTTTTTAAAATTTATTCAAAAACCACCATAGGTCACGGCAGTTTCTCAACATATTTTATTTTTCATTTTAAAAGTTGAAACCGCCCCCATTAAGGACGGTTTTCATAAAGAAATTTAAATATGGCAAGTCAAAACATGTCTCCTACTACTATGGTTTTTATTCATGTTTTTGAAATCTAAAAGTATAAAAGTAAGAGGAAAATATGTTAAAAAATCACCATGGGTTAAGACAGTTTCTGAATAGGAATTAAAAAAACATATTTTGGTACATAAAAATAAAAGTATGGAATTTTGATAAATAAAAAAATCATCAATATTCATATAAAAAAAACTCCCAAAAACATACGATAAAGATGCGTAAGAGTATTTGAAAGTCTCATTTTTTTATTTTTTTAATTAAATGCTAACAATTCATTAAAAAAATTACATCTCTCTTAATTAGTAATAACTTCTCTTTTAGTTGTCAATTTTTTTGCTAAGTTGTTAATATTTAATTAAGAAGATAGAAAAAATGAACAAGGATTTGATTCACATGCATGTCTAATATTTTTCTTAAGATATTACCTATAGTTATTATTTTTTATTCTCATTAAGAAGAATATATAATCTACTAAAAGTAAAAATATTTAGTTTAACTATAAAAAATATTTTATTTTTGTTACCTAGAAAAGCAACTCACTAAATTAAACTATTAACTTGCTACATCATGTCGCTTCTCACTATATATGTAGTATATACGTTATAAACATCAATAGTCACGGTTATCATGTAGAGTATAAAGAATACTTATGATATAAGAGAAAAGTAATTGCATGATCCCCAACTTATAATTCCCAAATATTCCTTTTGTCATGGAAATGATATTTGCATAAATATGTAAAGAGATTGCGTAGTATCTGATCATGTCCTAATTAAAATATTTCAATAAGATTAAGTTGTTACAGAAAAAAAAACACAAATTTATAAGAAATATGTGAAAAACATATATTTATGCGTATCACCCCTCTACTATGATGTAGCCTTAGACTAAACTCCTTTTCAATATTCAAATGATCAATAAGCCAAATAAACTTGTACAATATATATATATATATATAACACAATTTCTTAATATGAATTATTACATTGTTAAAGATTGTCAAATCAATATACTACAAAGTATAGTTCAATAGAAAAAATTGAATTTGTATTATCAGTGAGAGAAACGAAGCAGATGTCATTTGTCTACGTAAAATTTATTTGGATTTTTATTTGTCTCCTGTTTTTTAGAAAAATTGTCAAGTGTACCTATTCATAGGAAAGATGAAATCTTTACATGATGATATCTTATTCTCAACCAGGTTAACATTGTGATTTAATTTTTATTTTAAATAAAAGAGAACTCTAAATTTAAGTTGCTGAATAGCATTAGCTCCTACAGTATTAGAAAGAGTAAAATAATATTTTGATCTTTAAAAATATTTCTCATGACAATTTAATTTTTTATTAATTTAAATTATATGTACAATTTAATTTTTAAATTATTTAAACTCGTTTGACGTTAATTATTATTAAAAATTAAAAAAAAAACTAATATTAAATGAATTTAAATAATTTTAAAACTAAATTTTCATATAATTTAAATTAAAAACTAAATTATGAATGAAATACGTTTTAAAGATGAAAATACTATACCTAATTAACTCAAATTAGAAATGACTTAAGGTGGGCCAGCCCCTTAGCTACCTGTAGGATAGTCGACAGGATAACTCACTAGAATATATTTTGATAGAAAAACATTTTAGTGTAATTAGAGATAAAATTATTTTATTTTGATTCGTAAATTAAATTAATTAAGTATTAAAATAATTTAATTAATAATTTATTTTTATTTTAATATTTAATATATAATTAATTATAAATAAATTATTGATTTAATTATTTAATTAAAATAAAATACTTTTTTATAAATCACTTTAAAATGTCTTTTTTAATATATTTTTTTAGTACAAGCAACCTATTGCATATTTTAGGGTTATTTTAGGTTAATATATATATATATAATTTGGATCATTTAATCAAAACTTGTCGCTGCCTCGTTGCATTGAAGAGTTTCGCAGAGCATAGAGATTAGACGTCGAATTCAATTTGGTGGGGTTCAAGCCTGCCACCCTTACAATATTTTCACATTTGCTTTTACCTACATTTACTACTGTTTGGTAAAGCACATAATGTAAGCTTTCAATAAGTAATACGGTGAAGTGCAGTGTGTTATCTGTATTTATATATAACTGACATCATTTTTCTTACAATATTGACAAGTAGCACCACGAAGTTATCATCTCTTCTTCAAGTGTGTGTGTGGCCAATATAACGGGGTTTTTATTTTTTATTTTAAGTTAAAAATGAAATTTGACAAATTTACTTTAAATTTTAAAAAATAATTGATCGATTTCCTTCCTAGCAAAAGCCTTTGTTCTATAATGTATTTTAAAATGTTAAATATAATTTTCGGTTTTGAAAGAAATTAATTATAATTTATTAAATATAAGAGAGATAATAGTAATTTTTAATTAAAATTTATGATAACTTTTTTTAAAAAAATTATTGTTATTCATTAAGAGTATAGGGGGAGAAGTTTTTTATCTGCATATTGTTTTTGTAAAAGTTCTCAAATAATCATTATTTATTTAAATTTTTGTTAACTAAAAAAATTAATAAGATTATACCTATAAATAAATAAAATAAAATTTTTGAATAACCATATCTCTGGTTTCTTTTCTTACATTCCTAATATTAGAGAAAATTTAAAATAAAAATAATTAATTCTATTTACTATAACATTTTCTCTCTATTATTATTTTTTATATCAAATAATATAATCCTACAATTCCATATATAATTTTATTCTCAAATATTTAACTACACAAAATATTGTTAATTATTTTTTAACTTCTTGATAAGAGAAGCAAGATAATTGTTCACTTTTGCCCAAAATTGTACTTTTTAATTAGTTTATATTGTTGAATTATTTTAATTTGGACTTGCATAAATCAATGTTATTTTACTAAAACTCAGATTAATTAGATGTCAAAAATATTGGAGCATATTGTTATTATTGTTGTTAGCCCAATCATGTGATCACTAATGGTTGTTGGGCTTGTTATTATTGAGCATTTTATGTTATGTGGGTTAATGTGGTAGGTTGTATTTTGGGCTTGCTATGATGGGCAAGTAGGCCCATATTTCAGTGCACAAGAAGAGGCCCTTATTCCTTTCTAGGGTTGCAGTGTGGTTGCCCCATTGAGACTACACACAAAAATTCAGCACCCTAGGATAGGAGTAATTTCTCTCCTCACACACACCCCAACAACTGACGAATAAGGATTACTGCGTTTCTTTCTGATTTGTTTACAGGAAGGCTATGAATTGTTCATCATCATCCTATCCAGGTAATCCTTGAAACTAAACTGATTTGATAATTGTATGATTTGTGTATGCTATGGCTTTAGGGTTAAATGATATCATATTATTTTAATTATATTTGTTTAAATCTTCTTATTTGTGAATAATAATTCATCAATTGGTATCAGAGCCAATTAACCTTAACCATGGCTGCACATACTTGTTAATTACATGAGATTAGAGTCTTGTTGGGTTGAGTTTATCGTGCAGATTTTTTTCTTATGTAAGTCCGCATTTTTTTTAATTGGCTTTCGTTTTCTCTGTGGTTCATGTCAATAAGACTGAGTGAGGATTATATTACGTTCCTGGAGGTGGGAATTCCTTTTTTTATCTTGGTTTTTTCAATTCAAAAGAACAATTAATAAAATAAGGTTAGGATTATTGTAAGAAATCGTGAAGAATCAATTAAAAAAATTGAAAAAAAAAATAACACTTCTGTTTGTGTTGGATCTAGCTTTCCCATCATGTCAATCCCTACTGGCTTGTGCAAGGTAGTGGGCTTAAGTTTTTTTTCTTTTCCTTTTTGTGCTTGCTATTTTTCATTTTTTTTACCTTGCATTTTCACAATTTATTGATCCATTACTTAGTTACCAATAAAATACTTTCGTAGAGATGGATTACATAAAAGCATTAGATTATGTTGAAAATAAGCTATGTGGTTAATTTTGTCATGATGAAGAGTTTGTGTGTTATCAACTCTCAGTATTATTGTTATCTAAAAAGTGATTATTTCACGTCAATTTTCCAGTAATGAAGTTCATCGAATTTTGTAAATAAAAATTATAGAGTTATACTATGGTTATCTAACTTTATATGAAAATATGTGGGTATTATCAATCATATACCATTTGGTTATATTCTTAAATGGATTCTTGATAGTACTATATTTTGGGGAATTATGTAAATTTTTTCTCCTACCTGAATATATTTATCTTGAATTTTTCTAAGCTTTAATATATATTACATTGTTCTCTTGAAATTTTGGAAGTGAAATTTTTTGTGTATAGTCCTTAATATAGAATTATTTCATATTGAGTACTCTCTCTTGTGGTACACTGTGGCTGCTGAAATTTTTCAGTGTTTTATATATACTAATTAAGTAAACATGTGATAATTATAATTAAATACTATTTTGTGAATATTTTATTGTTATGGAGAATTTTCTTGTGAAAATAAGAATGTTGTATCACTCTCTTGACAAATATATTATTTTACTGCCAACAAAAAAAAAAGGATTTGTTAATTATGCTCACTGTTGTTGTTGTATACAAACTTTGTAGAAATCTATTTAACTAAATTTAGACAAACTGAAATTAGTTATTTTAGTCGTGTATACTATTGGCCTCATTATGGATTGATTGCCACTTTTTTTTCCATTAGTTAAGCTAGTTAAAATTTTATAGAAATTATATAATTATTATATGCTTAACTATTATGATATGAAAAATGTTTACATATTGGTAATCATAAACCCTTATCATTATATTTTGTCAAGATCTATTGAGAGGCTATACTAATAATATTTTATATTTTGCTATTGCAAATTTAAGATATTTTGATATGTCCAATATTTGTCATGTGATTACATTATAAAAGTGTTACTCAATATTTTGGCTATTGTGCAAATTGTAATGTAATAGTAAATATAATTAAGTAATCCTTGTGTGTATGTTATCACATGCTGTATGATTATAAATTAGAGTTTCTTTATGTTAATTTTGTTACAAATTGTGCTCTAATATTTATTTTATGAGCATTCTATTGGGAGACCTATATGTAACTATTTTAGTGACATTTCTTTGAGCTATTTTGTTTCATTGACTTTACATACAAGGATGAACGTCATACTCTTTAAGGTTAGTGATTAAACCTTTATGATTACTAATTTGTTTCATAATTGCATAAGCGGGGAATATGTTCTAAATTTATTGTTTACCTCGTCATGCCAATTTTTAAAATATGCAATTATATATGAGAGTCTGACAATTATCTAAAATGATGTGGTATGTAAACTTGTAAACTCTATAAGCAGATTTGTTATTATTATAATAATTTCCTGTAATTGTGATCTCACCTATCGTGGGAGTCAATTATAATGAGTTGAGTGTGCTTATTATATTTAATGTTACTATCAGATATGACTCAATTTTGACACAGGAATAATTTTTCTTTTTTTGGTGTTGTTATGTGCATATAATATTACATAATGTATTGAAACAAATATATGATATTTTGCAATTTCTGTGTAAACTAAATTTTGAGTCACTATTTTATGATATTTGAAACTGTTTTAGACATTTTGTACAGTTGTGTGCTCGCCTATCGCGAGACCAATTATGACAGTGTTATTTTAGTAATGATATGATTACATTTGCATTAGGAATTATGTTAATGGTGCACTTACCCTATCGGTTTGTCTTTGTTAATATAATTTCTAATGATTTGTTAGCATTAAATGTTATGTCCTTAAAGTTTTCAGTATCCTTTCGGTATTAGCTTTAGAGACATAATATTTTAATGTTGTGGGAGTTGCTTATGCATTGTAATTTGGGACCCTTAGGCGGGATTACAATGGCATAAGAGCTCAATTATAATTGTGTGCTCAATTCTGTTATGATATATATGAAATATCACTCATTGTCAAGTATTTTGGTTGAATTGATAAATTCATTTGTGCACATTTATAAGTGACAATATTGTATAATTGAATGTGTGTATCATCTTGTGAATCTTGACAAATGAGATAATTGAGCATTTTGTAGCAATCCAAAATTATTTTCTGGACATGTGATTTTGAATGATTTTGCTTTTACCTATCGCAAAGCTAATCAAGATAAGTTGTCATGTCAAATTTAATTTATTTTCTCAATTTCATTGGAATGGATTTGCAAATATTATTTTGGGTTATTTAATTATTTGATACACCTTATTGGTGTGATATTATTTATTATAATCTGTAGTTTTAAATATTTTTGAATTATGTAAGTAATGATCATATCCTATCGGTGTGACATTACTTGACATAATAATTGTGTGATAGAGAAAATAATTTGAATACTTAAAAACTTTTAAACACACTGTTTGTGTCTATTTCCTTGATGTGTATCAATTCAACTATTTTACTCTATCAAGTGAGAGAGTATTGTATATTGTAATTCGGGATCCTTAGGCGGGATTGCAATGATACAATGACTCTAGTTCAATTAATTGCCTTGTTAATTGAACATGAGAAAATCAATGCTTACATAAACATATTACAATATTTGAATATGATTTTCTCTTCCTTCTGTGTTTGTCGTCACTTTATTGTTGTGACCTATAGTGAGGACATGATTAAGTCTTTTAAAGTATATTGTAACATAATGAACTCCTTATATTGTGGTTGTCGTATATTGTTGATAAACCTTAATCATTGATAAGGTAACATGTTGAAAAATTGTTAACCTATAATAAGGTTTGAAGAGAACTACTACCTATTGAACCTATTTTGAAATATGTATTGTTGCCGCAATTTTGTGACATTTTGACACATGTTATATGTTATTTGTATGTGCTTGACATTTCCATTATTTTGTAAATGCTCAAGCATTATAGTAATTGTTACTTTGAAGTAGTAGAACTAACTAAATGTTACTTCTCCTTGCTTTTCTTTTTTTAAAGAATTATACTTTTGTATTATCTAATGTTATGATCTTTAAAAGAAATTATCAATTTTGATTTTGAAATATCTTGAGTGAAAATTTAGGGATTAAGTTGTTTTTCTAAGTTTTCTCATATGTTATGATAAAAATGATTTCTTATAAATATGGTTTTGTAAGTATTTATTTTGAGCACAAATCGGCATATTAATTACTTCAATTGATAAAGATCTCTTTTTGTTGGTTGTGCACAATGTTGGAATGAATAATATTTGAATTAAACATATTGTACCTATGATATTACTATTCAACATTTTCCTTACTTGAGAATAAGGTAAAAGCTTATATGTTTACTTTCTATGTGGGTTGAATATATGAAATTGCCTATGGTAGATTAATTTGGATTAAATATTCTTTACATTTCATAAGGGGAATGTGATTTTGTAATTATTACTCAATTTTGGAGTGGTTAATATAAAATATGTTAAGTTTATTGAAATGCCTATTTTGATAAAGTCTGTTGTATTTTAGGCCTAATATTTGAGCAAATAAATACTTAAGTGCATGCTAAGTGGTTTATATATGGCTTAATGCTGGCTTTCATGTATTGTTGTCTGAAATTTGATATAAGGTGCTTTGTTTCTTTGCATTGTTTATTAATGCATGATACCTTAGGTAAGTGGGAGCAAGTTTTGTTGTCAATGTACTTTGTGCTAGTTGTATATTGATGACTAGTGTTGCTACTTTTATTCTATGTGAGACAAGATCTTATATTCAGTTTTTTTTTATTTCGTAAAATATTTGGTGATGCCTATTTTTTTAATTTAAGGCATACAAATATTTGAAATTAATTTTTTTTTAATGATAGAATGTCTCATAAAACACACATATTTAGAAATTTTGAAATATGTTAACTTTGTGACCTTGTTGCCCATTAATGTGTAATCTTTTTGGTTATTATATGAGTTAGAGACTTTGTGATTGATATGTCCTCAATAGTGGTTAAAAATAGGTCCTATGTGCTTCCGCTGTTGGTAACTTAGTTATATGCTCAAGTGTGTATTGTTTATTTATTACCTATGTTATAACACTTGAGTGATCCTGAGTGAGCTTTTGTAAACTTGCAAGTAATCCAATAATACGTGTAAGGTATTATAGTTTTTTTTATCTCACCCACAAGTGATCAAATCACTTTAAGTGAATTTTGGTATAGGTTACCCATTTGAGAAAATCCTTCAAGGATTTATATTTGTGATGACAAAGAGGAGTTGATCTGTTGTTAAGTATCAAGTGGACACTTGTAATCTCTTCAATTGTGGAGGCAGAGTATGTGGTTGGTAATGAAGTCAATTTCGTGATACTCTGTGATTATCCAATTGTTTTTTGGTTAGACTTCATATTGTTTCTGATTTACAACCACATTTTTATGACTTTGCAATAATATATTTATCTCTATTTTGTACTTGTGTTGTTATAGAGAAATATTGCGAGTTTCATACTCAATTTGAATAATTTTATCACTAAGTTAAGTTTTATCCCACTAATAAAGATTTTATCATTAGAGTATTTTGAAACTTATGTGACTCTAATGAGATTGTTTATGTTTTGATATGCTAAATTAGTGGGAGTGTGCTTAATTGTTATTATATTATCTCGAGACATATTTAAACTTTTGTTGTCATATGCTGTCACTATGCACACTTAAAAATATGACTTATTGTTAGAGACATTTTGGACCCAGTCTCATTGTGTTGTGCTAAGATATCTTGTTGAATCTTAGCAAGCATCTTGGGCGGATGCTAGGGCCATTTGTTTTGGAATTTCATGATTGATCACAATTTTGGTATGCTCTTCCATATTTCACATCCCACATTTATCAGGTCACTGAAATATGAGTGTTTGGTATATATGATGTCAGTGCCCCTATCAGGCATGATTTTCTATATTACTAAGCTACTTGTAGTTTCATTTTGGACCAATAGTTGATGGTGCTCGCTCAATTTTGACATCTTATTGTGGCCACATATTGCGAATTAATCTGGAGTACTATTTTCTTTATCAAAACAAACAACATGACTTATGCTGTCCAAGTGGGAGATTGTTGGATTATTTTAATTTGGACTTGCATAAATCAATGTTATTTTACTAAAACTCAGATTAATTAGATGTCAAAAATATTGGAGCATATTGTTATTATTGTTGTTAGCCCAATCATGTGATCACTACTGGTTGTTGGGCTTGTTATTATTGAGCATTTTATGTTATGTGAGTTAATGTGGTAGGCTGTATTTTGGGCTTGCTATGATGGGCAAGTAGGCTCATATTTCAGTGCACAAGGAGATGTCCTTATTCCTTTCTAGGGTTGCAGTGTGGTTGCCCCATTGAGACTACACACAAAAATTCAGTACCCTAGGATAGGAGTAATTTCTCTCCGCACACACACCCCAACAACTGACGAACAAGGATTACTGCGTTTCTCTCTGATTTGTTTACAGGAAGGCTATGAATTATTCATCATCATCCTATCCAGGTAATCCTTGAAACTAAACTGATTTGATAATTGTATGATTTGTGTATGCTATGGCTTTAGGGTTAAATGATATCATATTATTTTAATTATATTTGTTTAAATCTTCTGATTTGTGAATAATAATTCATCATATATTACTTGTAATTAGTTTATACCTTTATTGTTTCACTTAAGTTCATGAGGAGAGCCTAACTTAAAATATTAGCTTATGGGGTGAGAGAATCTCATGATTTAAGTATTATATTGAGTTGCTTTTTCTAGACAATATAAGACATAATATTACATATCTTTTCGAAAGAAAACGTTCGCAATGGCTCACTTTGACTGCCCACTCAAGGTGACTTTCACTCTGACCCTTATGGTACAAGTAGTCCTTTCCGTAGTCACTCTTTTCCAAGTCACCTCTATCCCAAAGACTGACTCTTAATAAGAACATCAATTGTTATGACTCAAACCCATAGGGAGAAACCAACCCAAAATACTAGCATATTGGATGGTAGAGCTTCTTGACTTAAATACTTATTGAATTATTTTTTCTAAACAACGTGAAATATAATACTTACCGTACAAAATAAAATAATACTTCAACTTCTATAGGTCATAATTTAAAATGTTTTTGTACGCTTCTATTTGAATAATACGGTCATGTAAGAAGCTGGGTATGTTGGCATATTGAATCTTATTTTTATATGGCAAAGTTAAAATTTTGGGATATAAGATCCATAAAAAAATAATATCCTAAATATATTCATATGATCTAAATAATCTCTAAAAGAGGGTTAATTTATAGTTGGATAAATGTTGTCAAATAAAGGAAATTATAAACTCTTAAAGTTCAAGCAAATATGATATAAATAATCTCATCTTTTCTTTTATTTATTTATTTATTTATTTTTGGTCTTCAGTATTATAGCTATTTATTAATTATTGTTAGGTCTGAACACAATAATACGAAATCATAATTTTTGAAATAAATTCTTACTGGAAGCAAGGATATGTGGTTCCAACATATTTATTGTCGCGTCTCCAAATTTAATTTCTTCTTCAAATTTACAGATCTTAAGATAAATGCACGAGTGAATGCAATGTTGCATCCCAGAAGGTTCATGCAATTAATTAGGTATCTAATAAGACTCTAAGTTTGTTATTTCCTTACAGTATGCTTTAAATTTTTAAATTATACATTTCATAAATCTCCTGTTTTTGTTTTTAAAAATTCGTCTTTCACAACTAAAATTAGTATATGGGGTAATTAGACTGACATGAGGTTTGCTAACGGACACTCCTTTGTTTGAAAAATTACACTTACATCCCTTAAATTATGTATTGTTCATATTCCTTTTTTTTATTTTTATAAAAGGTAGTTTGCAAAAATTTTAGTATCTTATGATTGATTTAAAAACATGATTTTTTTAAGAAAGTGTATTTTATTAAGACATGACTTTTTATAAAAATGTGTCCCAATTGAAACATAAATTTTTATGAAAAGTGTATTTTTATTGGAATATGACTTTTCATGAAAGAGTGTCTCAATTGATACATGACTTTTCATGAAAGAGTGTCTTCATAGAAACATTACTTTTCATGAAAAAACGTAACTTTTCATGAAAGAGTGTTTACATAGAGAAGTGACTTTTCATTAAATGGTGTCTTCATAAGAACATGACTACTCATTAAAGTGTGTTTTCATATAAAAATGAGTTTTCATCAAAGTGTGTCTTCATAAAGACATGAGTTTTCATCAAATTGTGTCTTAAATAAGACATGAAGTTTGGTAAAAGTTTATCTTTTAGTGAAACATATTTCTGGTGATAACTACCTCTTGTAAGAATATGACTTCTCATAGAAGTATGCCTTTAATTGAGACATATCTCTTTGGTAATGTCTCTTGATGGTTTATAAATAGCATAACCCTATTGTCAAAAATCACCAATTCCAAAACACAAGAATAAGAGATTAGGGAGTTGTTTTGCTTAAACCCGTTAGCAAACTTTGTGTAGAGGCAAATAACTCTTTAAGAAAAACAATTCATCATGCCTCGAAGTCTAATTTTCAATTTCGTTTATGTCTATCCATATATTATTTTTAACAATTTTCCCTGTAAATCGTGTTTTTTTTTTTATTTAAAAAAATACTAATGGTTCTACCAATAAAAAAACTAATGGAATTGCTTGGACATGTATGGCATGTGACACTTATTAACTCTGGAGCCTTTGTTGTTTTCCTCTATAAAAAGATGATTATTATGCCCATATTATAAAACAATTGGAATTTGGATACTTGAAAATGTTAGCGCGAGTCCTCTAATTCATTTTATGTGCCTCTCCTATAGAGGGAAATCTAACAGTATCTCATGAGTCATGCAATGTATGTGCAACAAATTTTGTTAGTTTATAATTAATTTTTTAATATTAATTTATTAACAATATAACTCAAAGGATAACTCATATCTTTTTTTTACAAATTAGAAATTTAAAAGTGATTTTTATCAACACTATCCAAACAACATTTATTATGACAAAATTAATTTTTAAATAAAAGTATCTAAACATAAATTATTTTCCTTAAAATTCACTTTTGACTAAAATCATGTTTACAAAATTAAGTTTATCCAAAACTAATAATATACAACATGCATCATATTAACACTAGTTTAATTTTTTTCTTAAAAAAATTGTAAATATTTAAACAAGTATTATGAGAAATAAAAATCTTTACGGTCCCTTGGGAGATAAGAACAGTGTCTTCCTTGATGGGAACAAATACTTTCTGAAAAATAAGTTCATACAGATAAAAATTTAAAGAAGTCATAAATAAAAAAATTATATCGACTTAAAGATTGCTGACAACTCGCCTAAAAGAATTCATATTGCCCAAGAGCTATGGGTCCTGAGGTTTAATAGAATTTCGTCGAAGCCTACAATTATGATACAGTTAAAAAAAAAGAGAGTTTAATTATCATCTAGTATCATTTTATATTGTTATTTAGTAATACATTTGTCAACTTATCAATAAATGATAAGTAAATTTTTTTTACATTAACAATAAATTAAAATTAAATACTTAAAAGAAATGTGTAAGTAATATGATATATTAGCTAAAGGATTTAATTTAAACTCTTAGCTAAATGTATATCTTTGGTAGATACATAAATTTATATCGACTTAAAGTAATGTTTCAATTAAATCGACCATTTATTCAATTATAAATATAAATTGGAGATGGGCGTTGAATTAGCAATAACACTTTCTTTTAGGGAAAAGAATCATTTAATCAACGTACAAAGCTAATATTACAAAATTAATTACTTTTTCCCACCTTTCTAAAAGTATATCATAGTTTACCTTCTCAGGCTTTCTTCAACCAAAGCATTTCCTCTGTTATCTTCCCTCTTCTTCAGTTCCTTCTCAAAATTGGGTCGTTCTTGATGTTGAACCTTTACCCGTATTAGGTGTTTATGCAAAACAAGGGTGTGGTTCCTCTGGTGAATTAGGATTCCTAATTTATGGATTGGATATTTTTCTTTTGTTTCTCCTCACTTATGTGTCAACACATCACAATTTAATGAAACACGTTAACAAAAAAGGTATCACTCACAACTTAATGAAACACGTTAACAGAAAAGGTGTCACATAAGGCACCACCAAACGATTTCTTTACAGACGTGACTTCTTGACTACCATGATGGTAAAAATTCTTCTTAAAAAATTAATTTAATATCACAAATTTTTCAAAAACTAAATTAGTATCCAAATAATCTTTTGAATACCAAAATGAGGTTTAGTCTAATTTTACTTGTGATGGTAAGTTTAGACTACTATGAGAAAAGTCTCATTGAATATTACATCACCCTTTTGGGTTTATTTAATGTGCAACTTGATAATAAATACAATTCGTCACTCATAACACTTGTCACTTATTCATATGGTTTTGCAAGCGGCCCAAAAAAATAACCATAAAGCGTTCAATTTTTTAATTTCATGAATAAATTAAAAGCATGGTTTAAGGCACATAGGATAGGAATCCATGTGCGCAATTGATTTTCTTCTAGATCCTATAATAAATATTGTTACGTACACTGCCTTGTGGCCAGTCAGCCAGAGATTCCCTTCACCTGTGAAACTTTTTTCTTTTTGGGTACATCCCTTCACCTGCGAAACTTAACTCCTTATACGTACTTTTCATTTTAGAAAATACTTTTCAAACTTGTAGGTTTTACCTTTTTATTTTTATATTTTTAAGTGAATATAATCTTTTCATACACTTACTTAAATGTGAGAAATTACTTGGAATCCAACCAAATTTGTGAAAATATAAAAATTCTCCTTGATTTACATAATCATGGAATTGAAGTTGTCTTGAATCTAAGTAATATATATTTTTGGAGTAAATAAGTAACTTAATTCATAAAAATATTTCCCACCTACAGTTTAATTTTTAAAATTATTCTTGTGTATGAATTAATCTTTAAATTTATAAAACTTGTATTAATTTAGTCTTTTTGTTATTTCTAATTAACCAAGTTAAATGATGACTCCAAACATGATATATTAAATGTCTATATATAACACTTGGTATTACATGACACGTTACTCAACATTTCTCCTTAAGGTATAATGTCATTTTTGACTTAGTGAGTGAGTAATAGAGTGATCATATGTAATGAAAGAGTTATGATTCACTAAGTTAAAATGATAACGTATCTCAAGGAAAATGACTGAGTAACGTATTATGTGACACTTACTGTTTATACATAGAAACATGACACGTTACGTCAGATGTTACCATTTAATTTAGTCAATTAGAGATAATAAAATAAATAAATTAATACAAATTGTATAAATTTAATGATTAAATTATATACAAGAATAAATTTAAGAACTAAACTGTAAGTGAAAAATATTTTCAAAAATTAAATTGTCTATTTACTCTATATTTTATGTATATATAATTGTGCGTGTATGGAAGTTTGTTTATACATAACTTAATCTAATAAAAAAAATAATGAAACATTTAGAATTTTTCTTCTTCTTGTAAATAGGTATGATGCTCGAATCCGAAGTAAACAACAGTACTATGGTAAGTTGGTTGCATAGTTAAGAAGCAACTTGGAAGACAAACTAGAAGTTGTAAATAGAAGGCCAATAGCAAGGACTTCATATGGTTGCCTAAGTAAATGTAAGAATGTACGACCAAACAACTTAAAAGAACTTACACTTCGACTTGTATGCAGACGCGTAGGGAAGGTGGTGGCATGATGGTATTTTTTTCTTTCATAAAAATAATATTTACATTTTATTAATTAGATTGTTAGAGTAAATTACAAGTTTCTACTCAACAATTTGACTCAATTTTATTTTACATTCTTGTGATAAAAAAAATTAAAATTTTGTTACTGTGTGATTTGCTTCAGTAGCACATAAATAATTTGAAGTTTCGTTTAGGCTTTTTTATATGAAAATAGCTTCTTCTCATTTTTTATCTCACTTTAAGAATTATGTACTAAAATTGTGTTTTTTCTTTCTTTTTTTATATTTCAATTAGGAAGTTAGCTTTCATGAAACAAACTTTTCAACATGTGTGTTTTTTTCTTAAAAAATAATAACGTTGAGAAGTCAGTTTTGACAAAACTAAAGTTGATTTTGATGAAACTGATTTCTTAGTGTGAAAAATATTTTTTTTTCAATCTTGTTTCTCAACAAGTTTTTTTTAGTTTATGGTTTTAGTTAAACAACAAGTTTTTTTTAGTTTATGGTTTTAGTTAATGAATTAGGTTTTGCTGGAAATGTTTAGGATTTTGTTAGAATGATTTAGGGTCTTGGGTCAAATAATGGTTTTGGGTTAAATAATGGTTTTAGGTTTATGATTAATTTATATTTTTAGTGTTTAATTAAGAGGTTAGAGTTTAGGTTTTAGGTTAAGGGTTAATTAATAGTTAGGGTTTAGGGTTAATTCAGAGTTTATGCATGGTTTAGGTTAATTAGTAATTAGGATTTAGGGCTAATTAATATTTAAATGTTTATGGTTAATTAAGAGGTTATGGTTAATTAATGTTAATTAAGAAGTTAATGTTTAAGTTTTAGGTTAAGGGTTAATTAAGAGTTAGAGTTAATTAAGGTTTATGGTTAATTAAGTATTTAAGGGTTTACAGTTAATTAAGAGTTAGGGTTAATTAATGATTTAGCGTTTAGGTTAATTAAGAAGTTAGGATTAATGGTTAATGTTAATTTTAAGATAGTGAGTAAACCATAAAATAACAAAATAAATTCGAGTGAAATGTAAAATTAATAAACTAATTTATTATTAATGTATTTAAGAATAGCATGAAGAAAAACTCATGAGGTTCAAACACAAATATTTTCATAACGAGTCTAACAAGCACACTCTTATTACTAAGTCGACTCTACAGCACATGATATAAATGAACCGACAAATCGATATGAAGTGTAAAATTAATTTTATTGTACTAAGCGTGATCTAGTCTAACAATAGAAACGAAATGTTTGTGATTTTTTTTAATTTACTGTTGTGTTTATATAAAAAGCACTGTAGGCAAATTAAGCTTTCAAGCCTTTCATAATTAGGGTGCCATAATTTGCTCAGTTGTAAGTGTTTAATATATATAACAGATCTATAGCAACGATTATTAAATACAATTTGGAAGCACAAAAAATTAGGTGCATGACGATTACCTCCAACCCCACCATATATTGCACCAAAGCCAATCACGTGGGTCACGATATATGGTGTTAATTGTGTAAAATTGTAGTGAACTATTACGGTTAAGCAATTATATATTTGAACCTATTAACATAAATGTGCTTTAAGTCATATTTGATTACAGTAGATACACACATTTACACAGTAGATATTAATTTCATTGCCATGCAGTTGTTAAAGCGAAACAACCCCCACAAATGTTCCGACCTTCTTTCATTTATTTTTCATGTTGTCTTTTTGTAGGATAATTAATCAGTTTTGTGTAATTTCAAAAGTTATTTATTAAAATAGTGTAATTTTTAAATCATTTTTTAAAGTATGATAGTTTTTGCCACTCTTTATTTTCATTTTATAATTGTGTCATGTAGACTAATGCAAGTATTATCAAATTGCTATCTGTCGGAGTTTAATCGTAGTTTTAATAAAACACACTTTGTATTTTCATTTTTTTTGCATTTTCTTTATCTAATTTAAAAGTAGATCACATTAACTCGAATCGAGGTTCTAATGATACTTACCTTCCTAACAACTAAAGCACATGACTTATTTGATTCATAATATAAATTATAATATCTATTAATTATTATTAAATAATATTTAAGTATTTGATGATATTAATTAATAAATAAATGACTATACTAATTAAGATAACCATTTAATTCATATAGACATTTAATGTAATTATTTTGTTATATGTGAATTTTAGAAATTTAAATAGTCATTTAATGGTCACATTGATATCATTTAATGACCAAAAATTATTTAATAATAATTAATATATATTATTATTTATATTTGTAATTCAACAAAGTCATTTAATTTAATAGTAAAGATAGTATCCATCATTGGTACATGAATTTAAGCTTATTTGATCTACTTTCAAGATAAAAAATTAAAAAATTAAAATAATAATAATAATAATAAAGGATGTTTAACATGTGATATTACTTGCGTCATGTCACTATCACATGCCATCACTTATGTCATGTGGCTTAACACAAGTGTTACATATACAAAAAAAATAAATTACAACGTAACAAAAACTACTCTATTATAAAAAATAATTTTACAATTACACTAATTTAATAAATAATTTTTAAAACTATCCCAAAATACTCAATTACCCTCTTTGTAAGCACATTTTGTTTTGTTAGAGTAACTTCTTTTATAGTCCTTGTATCGTTATATTTAGAGGTTGTTTATTAAATTCGGTTCAGTCATCAATTTACTAAAATACTGATTCAATTAATAAATTACTAGTTAGAATCACATATAATTAAATATTTAATAAAAATAAGAATACATTAAAAAAAATTAAACTATTAAGTCCATGAAACACAAATAACCAGCTTACATTTTCCTTTTTTGGATATTACCTATCTTATCTTATCATATCTTATCTACACGTCTTGTCTTGATGTACTTGATGTCATTCAAAAATAGCTTCACCCACTACGTGGTACGATGATAGTAAAAAACAATAAAGGAAAAAAGCAAAAGAATAAGAAAACGATTCAGTACTAGTGAGAGAGAAGAAAAAAGGGAAACCGACGCTTCTAGAGTGAATCTTGTGTGAAGGCAAACCCAGCCTGACGGTCTGGCTTGGCAAGGAGAGACTTACCTTGTCTTGGCAGGTGCGGCGGTGGTAGGCTGCAGAACAAACTTCACAGACGCGGCGAGGCTTCAAAACATTCAACCCCTTCTCCAACCTTCGAGTTGGAGGATTTCTTCTGTTACTTTGACCCAGCAGGTTTACATTAACCCAACCGAGTTACCCATTTTTTACAAAACCGGCCATGACAGACCAGTTTTCTCAATTTCCTTGCATGGCATCTCTAAATGGTCACTGGTTACTTTGACCAGTTCACAGATCGACCAAGTCCAATCCAAGTTTAATAATACTGTTTTTTTTTTTATCAATCAATAATTCTGTTTTCTTCACATAAGAAAAAACATTACAACTCAGCAAATATATAAAATGTGTATATAGCTATAAACTGATAAAAGATATGCACATTGACGTTAACTTTGAATTTCTAGTATTTGATTATAAAAATTTATTTATAGAGACTCCACTGATATATGTTATCGGAAAAGGAGACAAAGTATAAATGCGGTAGGTTTTGAAACGGGTTTATCAACTTATATTTAAAGTGTTAATCACCCTCACTAGTTGTTATCAGGTTATAACTAATTCACCTCTAGGATTAATTCAAAACACACCGGAAACTTCGAGATAATAACTCTAAAATCCTCTCCTCAAGAACTTTTGTAAAGAAAGAGAAATGTTATGTTATCTTCTAATCTAAATCAATCACTTACATTATAATAAGTGTCTTAAACCAATATGATTCTTCAACAGTCTTTTGAACTAATATGGCGCATTAATTAATGCTTAAAAAATAACTATCTTATTAAATTTAGTGACAATTGTTCAAATATTTCAAATTAGAAAATAAGGATAATTAATTTTAATGACAATTAATAAGAAATATTTAATCTTAAGAAACATAAAATGTTTAATTTATAGATATTATCCTTGTTATTGCCTTACTGGTGCATATATATTAAAATAATCAATACATTTTTTTTTTGGTCTAAAACCCTTTGCTGGAAGGGTTTAAATGGACTTATCAGTATTATATTTATTTCTAAAAATCCGTTTACAACCTATAGGTTTTGAACTAGAAAGTAAATCTACTAACACCCACGTGTTATTTGACATCATTGTTAATTAATTGCTTCTGGCCAAAAACTAGCATATCTAAAATCTATATATACAAATATTCTATTCTTTCTTTCAGCCAAATCATTTTCTTGTTAGGTATAAAGTGCACTAGATTGATGTAAAATTTCATTATCTTCACAAAATTGTGTAAAACATGTTGAAAGATATTTCCCATTACTCCTTAAAATCTTTAGTTTATTTCCCTTCTGATTTTCAACTAGATTTATATCATTTAAACATATCAAAAGCTTGATCTTTAGTTTTCATTAAATATACATGACTGTATCTAGATGAGCATCAATAAATGTGATAAAGTATCTATATATGTCCTCCTCTAGTTAGTATACCATTCACTTCACATATATATCAAAATGCACAAGTTCTAATATTTCTAATGTTCTTTTTATTGAACAAAAAGACTTTCCAGTCATTTTTTACTAAACATATTTCACATTTGTCAATAACATTATTACTACATGATATTGAGCCATGCTTTGATATGTAATCTAATGAATTAAAATAAACATATCCTAGTTTACCATGCCATGCAATAACATAAGGCTCAACAATATAAACACATTTTTTTTAATTAATGCTTAATTTAAACATTCCATCACAAGAGTGTCCCTTGCCTACAAACACTCCATTCTTGTATATTACAATTTTTTTCATATTCTAATACAACTTTCAGCCCTTTCTTACACAACAGGTTTGTAGATATTAGATTTTTTATAATTTATGGAACATGAAATACATTTAACAATATTAACTTCTTTCCAGAAGTGAATTACAGTTCAACACTAGTGATAGATACATGTTGTTATCAGTGGGGGTACATGCCCCCACTCAATTAAAAAAATTTCCTGGTAATTTGTCATTTCAACCTTCATTGACTTTCAAACTTTACCCACATCATATGGATAACTGAGTAAATTTCATCATACTATTTTTTCTTATGTGAAGAGAGAGATATTAGCCTTGCCCCCACTATTGGATCCGTCATTGTTCAACAATGCCTTTGCCAATCATTTTTGTTGTGTTGCCATTGCCTATGAGAACTTCATAACCTTCTTCAACCGCCTCATAATTCTTTAATTGACTTTTGTCATGGCATAAAGGAATGGCAGCACCATAATCAAACCACCAATCAAAACTTTTTGCTCATACAGTCATATTTAGTTCAAAAATCGTGGCAACAATCTCATTGGTTTCAGTTAATTCAACCAAATTTGTTGTTCTAGCTTTCTCAAATTTTTTCCTTTTTCCAAAATCTGCGTTGCTTCTTATAAGCCCAGGCTTGCCACAAAAATAATAAGACTTTCCCTTTTTCTAATTTCATGTATTAAAACTAGGCTCATGATTCTTTCTTTTGCTTCCACCAAAAAATTTCTGGAATTTATTACCTGCATCCACATGATAAATCTTAGAAACAGATCCTAAATGTTTTCCATGTAATGTCCGGGCTTCTTCTTGTAAACTTTTTTTGTGGAATGCGGTAGTTTCTTTATGTAATCATGCTAGTTGGATGGTAGTTTAATTTGGAAATAATTCCCCCAACTTGCATAGATTCAAAGATATCACCTTTCAAATCTTTTTACTTTGAAACCAAAACTTGTAAAGCATGCACTTGATCTATTACAGAAATTTCATCAGAAGATCAGATAGGGTGTTAAAAAATATGTCCTCTGCACAACAATTCATCTTCAACTTTTTCTTTCTATATCTGCCTTGACTTTTTTGCGTCTTGGTTGTAGGAAGTTTAGGATCAAGCAGTAGGAAGTTAACAAAAACATCATCTTGTCCTCTGAACAATTTAAATTCGTCCCATTAAAACAATTTAGTTTGATATTCATCACCATAAAAGCAGATTCCTACGTAGACTCCATCTTCATATTAACACCTTAAGATTGTTACAGAAAAGGGAGACGGAAAGATTGCAGGCTTAGAAATAGGCTTATCACCTTGTCCTTAAGGTGTTAATTAATGTTTAAAAAATAACTATCATATTAAATAAGTGATAATTGTTCAGATATTTCAAATTAGAAAATAAAAAATAATTAATTAATTTTGAAATATAAATATTAAATAAATTATTTAATATATTAAAAAAATTATTTAATAAATATTTCAAATCACTTAAAAAAAAATTAAATAGAATCAATATTCAATTTTCCTCCAAAACATTTGACATGTAGGATATTTTCTTCATACATCTACAAACTAGCTTTGCAAACTATTCTTTTTTCCACCAATATATAGGGTCGTTAAAATAATATTTTGCTCTCAATTTTTACATAAAAATGAGTCAGTTTGGTATCCGTAAAAAATTTAGTAATTATTTTGTCAGCAAGATGAATATGCATGGGATAATATGATTGATGGAGCAGGGAGCAGAAGTAGCATTGTATAGTTATGCCATTAGGATTCGTTATTCTAGCAGTGTAGTGGAATATCTGCTTAATTATAGACAACCCAACAGTGAACAGAACACTGAAGAAGTGGACTGTGTCCTAATACTATGCTATGTATCTCCATTGTTGCATGGTCATCAATCCCAATTTTCCTCTATTCGGTTTGATATTAGGACAATCTTAAAGAGGTTCCTCACGAACGTACCATTCCTATATTAAGGCATATGGCTATTGTGTTCAACAACTGTGGCCTGTTATGCTTTCATTCTATCGTTTTACATAGTATGAGATTGGTTTAACAAGTAGCTCGTCGATCTAACCAGGTTTTTATAATTAGTATCAATTTTCACAAGCTATTTAATAACACAGGGAAATATGAGCCCTTATTGTTCATACATATGAAATACATAAAATATTCTTTTGTGAAACATGAAATTACATGTAGGTGAGGTAACGTCAAGTATATGTAAGGATTTCTTTTCCCTAGCTAAAGTCCATTTGTTGGGACTTCCGACTAAATTAGGCGAAAAACTGAGAAAATGGAAAGTAACATTTTTCTGAATTTTTTCTTAAATGTTTTTGTACTATTTAATCTTATCATATTGCTTTTCTCCTTTCAAAATCCAAGAATTGGAATTAGAGATGTTTATATTGATAAAAAAAAAGATAATTAACGCTACATTTATGAAATCAGATTACCATTGAATTCAGGATTTTTTTTTTCTTTTGCGTACCTTTATTTTTAATTGAAATAGAACTATGAAAGTTGTAGTATTGTGATCATACGAACACCACCGGTCTAGGGCTTACGCCAATAGAAAGTCGTAGTATCGTGCTCATTGCAATTGTCAAAGAATCGATTTGTTATAGATTAGTTGATGAAAAAATTATTATTTTTAAATAAAAAATTATTTTTAATGATGTTAATTGTGTTTGTTTAAGTTTATTAAAAAGTTATTTATTTAAAAAATTATTTTTATGATTAAAATGAAAAGTTATTTTCATTAACTTTTGAAAAAAATATCTTACAATAAAAGAGAAAGAAATTACTCTCATTTAAAAAATAATTTTTATAATTATAAATAAAAGCAAAAAAAAATTTATTGAACAAAAATGATCTAAATTTTACCTATTATGTTTTGGTAGTTGATGACCGCTGCAAACTTTTTTATTGAACTTCTTGATTATTATTGTTTGGCGAGTTCTGAACACCATGAAATTTTTGCATAATTTTCATTTTTTTTTAATTTTTTTGGCAGGTTGTCACGGCCACTTATCTAATTTAATTATTTTTATTTGTTGTAAATTGTGCCATTTCATACAACATTCACCCTATTTCATATGTAAAAATCAACAAACTGTAGAATAAGAATATATACATAAAGATTTTTCAGCTTCTTCTTGATAGGTTCACTGGGAGAAAAACTTTTAAGAAACGTTAGAACAAACAAATTGAAGGCAGAATAGAGACAAAATTTAAAAACATTATTCTTATTCTTATTATTATTAGACTAAAATGTTAGGAATTCTCTTCAACTTTGAGTAAAGTTTAAAAAGTTTTGTGTTTTTAAATTCACTAACATAATTATCTAAATTAACAAAAGAGTATATAATAACTTTTTAATTAATATTCTAATTAAATCACTAATAAAAAAGTAATTACGTGACTGTAAGTCTTAGTATTTTTACTAATTTCTTCTTAAATTATTAATATTTATCCCTCAAATCACCTCAAAATTTCTTTTTTCTACATATCTATTAACTCACACCATTATTTAAACAATTTCTAAAAATCTCAAAAATGAATTCATGAATTTGATACCCTCGTTTTAATAAGTAAATCTTTGGATTAACACTTGAATGTATGAGGAAACAAAAGTAACGAGAGAAATGCATTAATTTGAAGGATTTAATTTTAATTCATTGTCAGTGTAAAGTTTCTTTACACTATTATCTAATTATATACTGACACATCGTTAAAAATGTTAGACTTTTGAGGTAGTTGTTATAATAGTCAAACTTTTTTAATGAGTTGACAATACATGATTGAGTGACAGTGTAAAGAAACTTTACACTAACAGTGGATCAAAGTTAAACTCCAATTTAAAAGTATAACATTGGATAAGTAATTAAGCTTTTTTTTTTTATCGATTTATAAAATCATAACTTTTTAGTTACGTTTGATCTGAGAGAAATATGATTTGAGGTATAATAAAAATAATTTTGGGTGAGGTTAATTAAAAAATCCAACACATGTAGTGATGTAATTGCTTTTTTATTAGAGATTTGAACAGAAAATTAACTAAATAGTTATTATATATTATTTTTTTTAATTTATAGAGTCATGTTAATAAATTTAAAAACACACGAAAGTTATATTAAAACATCACTCTTAGTTAAAAGAGTTTAATTTTGATTTATTTTCAGTGTAAAGTTTTTTTACACTGTCATTCAATTATGTGTTACCAAATCATTAAAAGAGTTTGACTATCACAATAACTATTTAAAAAGTATAATTCTTTTAATAATTTAAGAGTATATAATTAAATAATAATATAAAAATAAATTTTACATTGAAAGTGAATAAAAATTAAATCCTAATTAAAAAAGGTTGTTGCATTTTAGAGGAATTTGTGTCCAATAGATTTCTTTTCACAAGTATTCCTACCGCTTTTGATTTCTTTTTGGAGCGTTGAACGATTTCAATTATTAGCTTCATTCACAATGTCTTTTCTTAAGATTAGAACACTTTTGCCTCTTCCTGGCATGCTAAATCACTTATGAGTTAGAGTAATCACTTGTGGGTTTTTATTTTTATTGTAATGGACTTAGGTTCCTAAAATAACTTGGAATTAAAAAAAGAGGGAAAAATTGAAGAGAAACCCAGAGAGAGGCATGGAGGAAAATGTAGGGGTTTTGGATGCTCTGACCCAAGATTCGGTGCAGGAAATCCTCGACGGCTATAACGGCTTCTCTGTTGCTACCCAATCCCTTCTAAGCGGTGCCGGTGACCTCTCTGTTGGTGCCCACTTCGTTTCTCACGTTCACACTCTCTGCAAACATGCCCTCCACTCACTCGTTCGAGATCACTTTCTTCGAGTTCTTGAGGTACCCAAAAAACAATATCTACACTCTCCCATTTGCTAATAATTGTGGAAAGTTTGAATTTTTATATATTCTTTTTTGTTCATAGGAAACGTTTGAAAGAAATGGGGCATCCAAATTTTGGAGGCATTTTGATTCTTACAGTAATGTTGCTGATTTGAACAAGAATGATGATCTCGATGTGAGTATTTTATGAACCTGATTTGACATGATTTTGATCACGGTGATTGTTTGATGGGTTTTATTTTAAGAGTTGATGCTATAAACAGATTGATGAGGATGAGATTCAGAGAGTTTTGTATAATGCTTTGGAAGAAATCTCTTTGGAGAAACAGTATCAGGAGAAGTGCCTGTTAATGTTAGTCCATGCTTTGCAATCTTACAAGGATCAGATATCAGGGGAAAGGCATAATTTTGAAGCAGATAGAATTTACCTTACCTCTAAATATCAATGGATTGTCTCTTCTGTACTTATGGCTACACTTCCTCGGAATTTCCCTGGTATGTAACGAGTTTAATGTTTTTTTTTTTCATGTGAATGAGTAAGGGCTTTCCATTTCATACTATCAGTGAATGATGACCCTTCCTTTTCTTATTATCAAGAATACTAAATTGAAAGTTGGGTGGAAACTGTTTATTTTTGGTGCTGATTCTGTCGATAGATTGTAGTAGGAGAGAAAAAGTTTTTGAATGCTATCACAATAATACTACTCATGTAATGCATGAAAGCAAATACACCTAGAGGGGATAGAATGCATGAGCTTTATGAGTAAGTAATTTAAACATAGTATTCTTATCTTGTAAAACTCAGTAATCTACTTTTCCTCGGAAAGGAAAAATATATTTATGGTTTTTTTTCTTACAAATGTCATCATTGTAACATTTTGATGGTGTCTTATTATGCCAAGTCTTATTATGCTAAGAGCCACATCACATGTGATCTTTAATTCATCATGTCATCCGGTTCCTCAATTTTTGTCTTATGTTCATTTGGTTATTTTAGAAACTTGTGGGTACTTACTGATTTACACAGCCAGCAAGCACTGTTTTGCTTGCTTTGTTTATAGGATCTAGTTGACAAATCTCTTGGTTTTCACCATTTTCCTAATGTTTAGATGAGATTTTTCTGTCATTAGCTCTAATATAGGAGTAATATAGGTCAGTTCTTAATGTAATATTTTCAGCTCTTGATATCTTTTGACCTTCATAAAAACATTCCAGTTGCATGAAAGTTTTGCTTACTAGAAATGTAGTTACTGTCCCTCCTATATTCATTATTCTTTTTCTTTGCTATTTTTTCTTGATAAGCTTACCATTTCCTTTCTTTCTGGCCTTGCATGCTTCCCCCCTCCTATCATTAGTTATACTGCATTGGTATTTTAAAAGAAGACTGGAGGAGTTAAGTACAATCATGGCTGGAGAGTTCCATGACGATGCATCTCAAAATAAGGATGATATGGATGTAGATGAAAAAGGAAAAATCTGTAACAAGGTTGGCGAAATGGATGTTGATGAATGCTATAACGACAGTAGGTTCTCAGAAAACAGTAGACTGGTGAAGAACATTGGAAAGGTTGTTCTTGATCTTAGAAGTCTTGGATTTACTTCTATGGCTGAAGATGCTTATGCTTCTGCTATATTTTTACTTCTAAAGGTGAGCATGTTTCTGACATTCAAAATCTGGTTTTTCCATTTTTCCTCAATCTCTTTCACAATTTTGTTTGCCAGCTTTGCCTTCACCTTTTTGGTTTTTCTTAGTATGTCTCGCTATATGTGAGCTTAATCTTTGGTGACATTTGTTTTTCATTTGTCTGAGTGACAGGCAAAAGTACATCATGTAGCTGGCGATGATTTTAGGAGTTCTGTTTTACAATCTATTAAAAGCTGGATACAGGTTTGTAATGCATGTATGTTTGTACATGTATATCAATTGTGTGTGCCTGTTGCAAAGAAAGATAAAGGTGATATGCAGTATATAATCATAATATCTAGCACAGGCCACATCAATCCTTTATTTGATCAATCCTTTATTTAATGTTGATCCTTCTTCATCATTTAGTTGCATCAATGGCTATGTTTTTTCTTGTCACTGCTAGCCATGTCTCCTCTTGCCCTCCTTCATCTAACTTGCTTGTATTTTCTACCTCATTTGCACCCAAAGTGTTGCATCTATGCTTATTCAATGTCAAACATATCTTAAATGATTATTTTTCATCTTTATTTGAAGCTGTCTATTCCAAGTGATACCTTAACATTTTGTTCTTGGCTTGAATACCAAATATTTTATGCTATCTGTTCTCGTAGTTTTCATGCATTCACTTGAACTTCCCATCTTTACTGCATTCAGTTCCTTGATGTCTTTTGAGAATCAAGCTTTCTCACGATAAAGTATAATGGAACACCATTTGGTTTTAAGAGTATCTTTCATTTCTGCAGATCTCCAACTCCACTTCCATATTTGATTAAGCTAGCTGTAAATGTGTAAGATGCTTTGTCTTTCAATACTGAATCAAAAAGGAAAAGACTCAGTTGATTTCTCATATGAGCCATACATCACATAATTAGTAATTAGGTTAATATACATGAGAGAGATTTCCTTCATTTACAAACCAACCACATTACTCTAGAAAGTAGAAATACATGTCACTGTGGCATGAAGCCAAATTAACTACAGAAATTTGTTCTTATGCTAGTCCCAATTATGTTTCAATTACTGTTTTTAAAAACTTAATTGATTCATAATTTTGACTCAAACTATATTTACAAATGTGAGTTTGGCTCAGATTCTAGTTAGTTAATGTTGTGGTACTTCTCGCCATCCAAATAGCATTTTGTCATCTTGTAGAAAGTTGGGATGTGATGAAAGAGACTGGTTGATCAAATGATGACTAACCACCAAAGCATTTACAACCTTGACAAAATTTACTCCACATGCAACAAGTTTCCCTCCATAGCTTCTTTTACTTTGTTAGTCCTGTTGCATCTTAATTCTTACAAAACTATGATATCTTTCCTTATGAGATATTCATCTACATCTCTTGCATGGATTCCATTTGAATAAGATTTTCTTATGATGCCTTCTTTTGGCTAATCATCTTTTTCAAGGGAACTAAATGCCTGGACCTAAATTACATGTTGTATCAATGATCATTTGCACTAAGTCTGGTGGGTAAAAGTATCTGCATACAAGTTCCAAAGTTGTTAATGGAAAGAACATATTCCTAGTTGGTCATTTTATATGTTTCTGAAAATTGGACAGTGACTTGCACTCTATCTAAAATTTATTATCTGCCCACGCTAGCTTGTGTAGAAAAGTAAATGCTTTCACAATTCTAACACATGATCTTTATAACTGGAGTCATTCAGGCTGTACCTCTCCAGTTTCTGCATGCCCTTCTTGTCTATCTTGGTGACTCTGTTAGTTACGAGAGTACTTCATCAGGTCTCAAGTCACCTTTAGCACCACAACCATCTTCATGCTGTCCTGGAATTGATACTCCCTCTGAAGGGCTTGTTAGATGGAAGTTGCGGCTGGAATATTTTGCTTATGAAACACTACAAGATTTAAGAATAGCCAAATTATTTGAGATAATCGTTGATTATCCTGAGAGGTAGTTTGCTAATTATAATTAATTCTCTGCTTTCCTTTTGGGTATTCTATTTGAAAATTAATTGCCCTTTTCTATGTGGAACTCTTAAATTTGTGCATGTTTCTGCAGTGTTTATGACTTAGTAATTTGAATGGCAAGGTCAACACCACAACTTTGTCGACTGAAACAGTTTAGCGGTTATAGCTTCCTGCCATAGCAGAGGAGAATGATGAGTGTTCTAGGATTTGATATATTGTCCTGAATACTGTAGTTGTGGCAGCATGACTGAACAATGAAATTTGATTTTGAATTATCAACTCTTGCGTCATCCAGTTCCTTGCTTCAACCTTGGTTTTGAATAAATTTTAAACTCCAACAATAAGCACTAGAGCCATTAGACCTGTCGTAACAAATTTTATTAATTCTTTGCTAGATCATAGCTCATTTGTTTATGTCAAGTCTTCTGGGCCCTTATTTTCCTTTCTCTTTGCGGATATTTGAAGCTCTCCTGCAATTGAAGACTTAAAACTGTGTCTTGAATACACTGGACAACATTCGAAGCTAGTGGAGTCATTTATTTCAGCACTGCGTTATCGTTTGCTTACTGCTGGTGCATCAACCAATGATATATTACACCAATATGTTTCGACTATTAAAGCCCTAAGGACAATAGACCCTGCAGGTGTTTTTCTTGAGGCAGTTGGTGAACCAATAAGGGATTATTTAAGAGGAAGGAGAGATACCATAAAATGCATAGTGACCATGCTTACGGATGGGACTGGTGGAAATTCGAGTGCATCTGGGAATCCTGGAGATAGCCTTCTAGAAGAGTTGAACAGAGATGAAGAAATTCAAGAGAATGTTGGTGTTGATGATGATTTTAACACTGATGACAGGCAAGCATGGATCAATGCCACACGGTATATATTTGTATTCTGGATGATGATCAGCTTTTTTTCCATTGCTCACCGATGTGGGTATCTTAGTATATATTTTCTGCTTACCATAGTAAAAATGATGTTTCTTTTAAATGGGCTTTTCCTAGCAGGTGGCAGCCTGACCCTGTGGAAGCTGATCCATTAAAGGGTAGCAGAAACCAGAGGAAGGTTGACATACTTGGGATGATTGTTGGCATAATTGGTTCAAAAGATCAATTAGTTCATGAATATCGAACAATGCTTGCTGAGAAACTTCTAAATAAATCTGATTATGATATTGACTCAGAGATACGTACTCTAGAACTCCTTAAGGTACTTTTTCAAATATAAAGTTATAAAGTTATAAACTAATGATGCCTGTTTGTTTGACAGGGTATGGAGTTAATATTTTGTGTGTATTCTTTCTTGATTTTAGTATTTCTATCTAAACATTTGTTTAATGCTTTGTTTCTGCAGATACACTTTGGAGAGAGCAGCCTACAGAAATGTGAGATTATGCTCAATGATCTAATTGGCTCAAAGAGAGCCAACACTAACATTAAAGCTACCATAAGTCAGCCATCTCAGACAAGTAATTTCTAAAATTCAAATTTTCCATGTTTGTTATGATTGCCAAAGACAATGTTAACAATTATTTGACTTGAAATCCTTTTGACTAAAATTTGGTGATGCACTCTCAGGTGCCGAGGTGGGAGACAATGCAATATCCATGGATATAATTGCTGCCACTATCATATCTTCTAATTTCTGGCCTCCAATACAGGTGTGCAGACAAAATTCTTTTATTGATTATTATGAATTTTAGATGATGAGGAAAAAAACTGATTTATATTTTGTTACAAAACCTAGTCCTCAGCTTGTACTGTACTATATTTAGGTTCAGCAATATGATTTCTTAGAAGAAAAAAATACCAATCAAATTCTTTTTTCCTGTTGTATATACTCTTTACTATCTAGACTAGCAGTGCCTTATTACTCACTTCTTTCTACTAATTTTTGTTAAATAAGAATCACTTCTACCAGAGACTATAATTGGTCACCCCTTTTATTCTCTTGTTTTATTTTTATGGTTCTCCTATTCATCATTATTGTAGTTTTACATCTAAATCAATTTAGAAAATTCATCCTGAACTTATCTTAAGCAAAATCTAATCCAAAATTTGGGCAAACTTTCCATATACTGTCCCCATCTTTCCCTCTGTTATCACTCATATATTTCATTGTTGTCGTCTTTACTTTTTTATATATATATTTCCTGGACACCTGAATATGTGAATCATTAAGTATGGTGGGATGTAAATATTTCAGAATCGGAGGCAAATTTATATTTTCCCAAACTAAATATACTACTTTGTACTTACTATGCAGTATGCATATGCAAAAAGTTTATGCTGCAAAATATCTGAATAATTTTTTTTTCAAAAAAGAGAAAAGTAAAAACACATCAGGCTAGGTTTTAAATTTTGATTGGGTCTTTTCAAGCAGTTTAAAAAATTTCAGAGTTTCTAGATATTCTGTTTCAATATTATTTCGTGCAAACTCATGGATAATTTCTTCAATCTACTAAGTGATATTTGCTTTAGCATTTTTAATATCAGTTTTCTTTTCTTGAAGTTCAGTTAGCTCCACTTTTCGTATTTATTTTATTTTGAGTCATTCTCAACACCAAGCATAAAACCAAGCACAATATGATATACGGTCTAGCCTTTTCCATATCATGAATTGTTGGATCAAAATAGATGTTTAACAATTTCATTGTTTTCCTGAAAAACTGTCAATGTTTTATGACTAACTTTGAAGAGAATTACAGGATGAGCCCCTTAACCTGCCTGAACCAGTTGACCAGCTTCTCTCTGATTATGCAAAGAGATTTAATGAAATTAAAACCCCGCGTAAGCTGCAGTGGAAGAAAAGTCTTGGGACCGTCAAGGTTAGTTGCTCCAGATTTTTCAGGATCTTATGTTGTCTGTGGCTGTTTAGTGCAGTTTTTTGAACTTGATGGGTAATATTGGCCCTTTCCGACCTTTGACCTTTATATGTTTCTCTTAATTTTATCATGTCCAATGGTTTAGCTGGAGTTGCAGTTTGAAGATAGGGTAATGCAATTCACAGTAGTTCCTGTTCATGCATCCATCATTATGCAATTTCAAGATCAAACAAGGTATCATCAGGACCTCAGCAATCTATGCATAACTGTATTCTATTGTTTCTGATTGTGCAATAATATTATATTCTCTATTTTCAGTTGGACCTCTAAAAACCTTGCGGCTGCTATTGGAATACCTGTGGATGTATTGAATCGGAGGATAAATTTCTGGATAAGCAAGGTAGGTCTGATAGACCCGCTTATACAATAGTGTTCTTTTAGGTATTAGTAAACACATATTTTGCTACATGATTATATTTAGTTTGTGTAGACTCATTGTTCACTGAGTGAATATTATTTACCTCTTTCTTGATCAAGTAGGCAAACTCCTGATGGATTTTCCATAACAAATTTCCACTTCTTTTTGTACTTACATCAGCATTGATGTTCATTTATGTAGATCATTCTAATCTTTCAATGGCATGATTTTTCCCTAGAAGATAAATTTAAAATCTTTACATAAGCTGTTCAATTGAATCCAAATTTCATGGCTGTGAATATTCTTATTTAAAACCAGAAAATTCTAAGTGAAGAAGAAACTAACTGCTCATGGATATCTTTCTTGTACCCAGGGGATCATTGCAGAGTCGTCAGGGGCAGACTCCTCTGACCATGTATACACCATTGTGGAAAACATGGTTGAGACAAGTAAGAATGGAGGCAGTAGTGGTAGTACTCAGGAACTTCTAGGAGGTGATGAGGAGGAAGAGAGATCTGTGGCCTCTGTGGAGAATCAACTTCGTAAGGAGATGACTGTATATGAGGTATGTGAGACAAAGTTCTTTATTATTTCTGAATGGTAGTAATGGTTAGTTGATATTTGCGACTTGCTTTCATATTTTTAATCAATCGAAATGAAAAAGAAAATTTAACCACCAAGACTTGAGAACCCTTATAAGTTATAATGTTATGTTCTTTAATCTTTGGTGGGTAATATATGTTGTAGCATTTGTTTTTGACCTTTCACAACATAAAGGGCTTCTTTCATTCACCATGGGCAGGGGCGAACTATTTAATAAAGAAACACCTGAAAGGAGTAGAAATTCCTTGAATAAATAAAAGCAGTCCTTTATCATCATCAGCATGTTATTCCTAGTTTTGCCAATATAATAATCTTTTGCCTATTTCAATGGTTTGGGCTGTACAAGTTTTTTGTTTATGCTTAATGAAGTACTCAAACATATGTGAATATTCAATGCATCTGAGTAAAGATATCTAACTGGTGTTGTTTTGTGGCAGAAATTTATCCTGGGGATGCTCACAAACTTTGGTAGCATGGCATTAGATCGAATTCACAATACTCTCAAGGTAAGAATGGTTTTACTCCTATATAAATGTTCGGACACAGATAGCATAATCAGTTAGATTAATTACATGATTATATTACCGCAGATGTTTTGCATTGCCGATCCCCCATATGACAAGTCACTCCAACAACTACAAAGCTTTTTATCTGGTCTGGTCTCTGAGGAGAAGTTAGAACTGAGAGATGGAATGTACTTTCTAAAGAAGTAGTGGGCTTCTGGAATTGCAATCATCTTTTGGTTGGAAGTTTTAAGCAAAAAGGTGAAATTTTGAAATGTTTTCCAGAACCTGAATGTGTTACATTTTTAATTTGCTTAGTCCTTAGTACAAATTTCTTTCGTTGCAACCATCATGACTACCCATGTTTTTACTGATATGTTATTATCGTACAGAAGGTTCACTGAATAACTTTCCCTTTGGAATGTACTGAACAGTTCCTGACAATTTTGGCAGATGGACTTTTAAGGTAGTCAGCAGCTTGAGCCCCATTTTTGTTGGCATCTTTGTGCTTCTCTGAGGAAACTGCATACTTTTGGCGAGTGTTTATTTCTAAACTTGGCAAGATAAGTCATTTGTTGTCATTTTATTTTGGTTATGCAATAGTAAGTACCCTTGGGAAGCTTTCATGGACAGATGGAGATAAGATGGGCCATAATATGCTCTACTTTGTTCCTTCGTGGAGATAACGCAAATTCAAGCAAGCCAATGATCATCTTTACTTTATGAGAGAGTGGTGGATTTTATTGGTAGAAGAGTGGTGGATTTGAAGACATTATTGGCTTCCTGTCATCGTACCTCTGGTTTGCCAACCATGTTCCAAAGCTGCCCTTTTCTTGATTGATATCTGATATTTGCTATTCTCAATGTATCACCTGTCTGTAAATTTATACTTGTTTAATGTATTGGATAAAATTGAATTGAATAGGATAAATTGTCTTCTTTAGCGTTTCGTGTACATATCAAATAGTATAAGTTAATTCAGATTGTATTTTTTATATAACTCTGAGGATGAGGATGAGACTAGATAGGATATCTTCACTACCGTATTGCCATTAATTTGGCCACTATCGCCCATCCTCACCCACCACCGTCACCCCGTTGTTGTCACTGCATTGTCTCATCACCTCCACCAATTGCATGATTTTGATTACTACTGCCTCGGTTTTGGTTTTTGATACATAAAAATTTAGGTTGTGGGAAATGTTTGTCATAGTTTAAGGTAGGCATATTATTAACTTCTTCAACGGGAATTTACAGTAGAGTTTATAAATGATCTACTAGCAAAGAATTTTGAATTAGAACTCAAGTAATGATTAACATAAATAGAATGTTTGATTAGATGAGTTAATCCTGTTGACTCTATTGCCTTGAGTTTTAATTGAAGACTAAAATTTTCATCAAAATAAATATTTATGAGTTATTAGTTATTTATACAATTATGTATCAAATAATTGGTAATATAAGAGTTTATTAATTTTTTATATTATCATATCTGATTTTATTCTCATGTTATTTTATCCTATCATATTTAGTGCACCAAACATGAGAGAGATTAGCAATTTATTATTTGTTTCATTAAAATTAGGGTTGTTAAAATTGAAAAGGATTTGAATCCTTTTGTGACATGATCATTATGTTAGAAGAGAGAAAGGAAGATACATTTTTTATAATTAAAAGACAAATTGTTTTTTTTAAGAGAAAAGACAAATTGTTTAAATTTTTTTTCTCTCTCTTTTTCTCTATAACATGATGGTTATGTAACACGAAAGAATTCAAATCCATGAGTTAATAACCTATTTAATAATTGGGTTCCAAACGTACCTGACCAAACTTGTGGACTGAAATATGACAGGATTTGAATTTTTTTATTTTTAAAATATGATAGTATCATGCTACAGAAAAATAAATAAATTTTGTATAGAGCTAACGAGAGCATATGTAATGATAAACACTCTTTTATTAATAAACAAAGATATTTATAATATTCAATTTTTATTAGATAAACTTCTAAGCATGATAAAACTATATTTGGAAACACAATATATATATATATATAAACACATTGCATATATCATTACAAATGCTCTTCTTATATATATATATATATATATATATATATATATAGGCCATTTCCTCGCTTCTTATATGAATATTGACATTTCACACTCACCTTTTTGTTTATTTCCGTTACAGACTTTGTACCAATTTTGAAACTTATAATAAGTTATAATGAATGTGACCGTTACACTTACACATGAAAGTTTAAAATCTGAAGGTCCATTTGAAAACAGGGGAAGGTACCATTACATTGCCTCTGCTATTTTAGCAAAGATGATTCAAGAGACAAAGCCACAGCTAGAAATGGCAGAACAACAAGAGTATATGCAACAGCTCCGATCCAAAGCAACAGAGCTACTCTTGAGAGAAGAATGGAAGGAATCCATCGATGTCTATTCCCACGTCATCACCCTTTGCACAGACCAAATCTCTCATAATCACTTTCTCCCACATCACCTCCAAAAGCTTCGCAAATCCCTCTGCATAGCCCTTTGCAACAGAGCTGAAGCAAGGTCCAGATTGCGGGACTTCCATTCCGCCCTGCAAGATTGTGACCATGCACTGGAAATCGATGCCACCCATTTCAAGACTCTGCTATGCAAAGGTAAGATCTTGCTCAATCTCAATAGGTATTCCATGGCTCTGGAGTGCTTCAGAACCGCTCTGCTTGACCCTCAAGCTGGTGGGAACTCTGAAAGCCTCAATGGGTATGTGGAGAAATGCAAAAAGTTTGAGTTTTTGTCAAGAACTGGAGCTCTGGATCTGTCAGATTGGGTTGCAAATGGGTTTCATGGAAAGCCTCCAGAACTTGCAGAGTACGTTGGTGCAGTGCAGATAAGGAAATCTGAGATTAGTGGGCGTGGCTTGTTTGCCACTAAGAACATTGATGCAGGGACCTTGATCTTGGTCACTAAGGCAATAGCCATGGAGAGGAGTATCTTGGCAGGCAAAGATCTGAGTGAGGATGCCCAGTTGGTGATGTGGAAGAATTTCATTGATAAAGTTGCAGACTTTGCTTCAAAATGTCATAAAACCTGTGATTTGATTGGTAAGTTGTCGAGTGGGGAAGATGAGGATGGACTTGAGGTTCCTGATATAGATCTCTTTAGGCCTGAGACTAAGGAGAACATGCAGTCAAGTGAGAAGATTGATATGGGTAAGTTACTGGCTATATTAGATGTCAATTCTCTTACTGAGGATGCAGTTTCAGCCAATGTCTTGAGGAAGAACAATGATTATTATGGTGTTGGGCTATGGTTGTTGCCTGCCTTCATCAACCATTCGTGCTGTCCCAATGCAAGGCGATTGCATGTGGGGGACTATTTGATAGTTCATGCTTCTAAAGATTTGAAGGCTGGTGAAGAGATCACTTTTGCCTATTTTGACCCGCTGTCTCCATTGCACAAGCGAAAGGAGATGTCAATGACATGGGGAGTTCATTGCAAATGTAAGAGATGCAAGTTTGAGGTGGAAATGTTCTCCAAACAAGAGATAAAAGAGATTGAGATTGGTCTTGAAAGAGGGATGGATGTGGGTGGTGTAGTATATAAATTAGAAGAGCAGATGAAGAGATGGAAGGTGAGGGGGAAAGAGAAAGCCTATTTGAGAGCATCATTTTGGTCTGCATATTCGGAGGCTTATAGGTCGGACAGGTTTATGAAGAGGTGGGGAAGGCGGATTCCGGCAATGGATGCCGTGGTTGATAGCATCATAGATGTAGTGGGAGGTGATCACAGGTTACTTAAGATCCTGATGGAAGAGTTGAAGAGAAATGGTGGGGGCCCTATGGAGATGGAGAAAGCTTTGAAGTTGGCAAGAGAAGTGTATGGAAAGGTGGTGAAAAAGCAAGCAATGAGAACACTTCTTGAGCTGTGCATTGGTGATTGAATGAATAAATTCATTATCAGCTCCCAGTTACTCAAGTTGTCAGCCACGATCAACTCAAGTTGTCACGGGCCAATTGCTATGAATTTCAATTTTATTGAAAGATCTTCTTTGTTAAAAAAATTGCATACCACTTCTCCTTCTGTACAAAACTCCATTTTCCAAAAGTCAAGTTATTTAGTGCCAATAATCCAAATTCAATCTGCAGAATTACATGGTACTGTGTAATTTAAATGCAGCCAGTTATTTAAAAGATATGTCGTTTATATATATATATATATATATATGAATAATGAATTTTTAGGCTTATATACTTACTGAGCTCACAATGCTTGATTTTAGATAAGGATAATCAAATAGGAAAATATTTCTTGCACACCTTTTTTTTACACCATTTTTACATTGGTTAACAGTGAATAAATTATTAGTTAATACAATATATCGTTTGATTAATGGATTTTTGTAAGCGATTGCTTACAGACTCAGTTAAAGATGAATAACTTTTTGGTTAATTCAGTATATCGTTTGGTTAATATATACTGACTTGTAAGTGATTGGTTATCAAAACTCATTAACCAAATAATATACTATATTAACTAAAAATTTATTCATCATTAACCAATATAAAAATGGTATAACTATTTTAGTATACAAATATCATTACTCAATCAAATATAACTTACATGTATAAATCGGAACCATTATCAAAAGTTAGATCATAAAGCCATATACAGAATAGGCGGCCCTGGCAGTAGCATCCGAGGCATGACTTCAAAATAGTGATATTGTGCATATGTATCATTTAAATTAACAATATTCAAAAATATTTAAATTAACACAGTCTTCTCAGTAACACTTTTTAATTTCGAAAGCCCTGAAGAGTATATATAAAGAAACACACCACCCCACTTGGCAGGTATCGACAGTACAACTGGCTCAGGGCAGGGGATGACTCTAATGGCTTGGAGCTTAAAACAGTAATCGTGTTGTACCCGTGTCAGTTATCGAACCAAAACCTTACTCCCACAAGAATTATATCATACATTGTTAACGGAGGCTAGTCTTGCTTCCACAACTATACCCGATAAGAAGACAAAAAATAATACTAGCACGCCATAACAATTTGACATCAGTGACCCAAAAAGGATCCTCTGAGACACTGGCCAAAAATTTGGATTATTTCCCCCATCAACTTTTTATTTTAGCATAATTTAGACGCATTGCCTTCAAAGAAGAATCAATTAAATAAAAAAGAGAAATTTACACAAACAGATAACTTAAGCCAAAGAAAGATTTAGTCCAGCTTGAATTTTTAACCAAAAACGATGTCTAGTCAACATCATCAACAAACAATGCCTAGAAAGGTTTACCATCACTAAATAACAAACAAGAACAGCCTAAGTGCACATACTGACATCCTGTCCGACTCTAATTACAAAAGTATCATCATTCACCCTAATACAGGTAATTCTGAGTTTCAAAGACCACGGAATAAGAGACTAAGGGGCACTAAATCTCAAATTTCATTCATCCGCACCAGCTTATTATAAAGTATTTGATTGTCCCTCCCAGTGTTGCTTTCCAACAATGCACTTTGTACAAGTTCCTGAATTATACAGAACATTAGAAAGCAGGTCTTAGAAAAACCAAAAGAGCAGGAGCTTAATAAGCTAAAAATACAATAAATATGTCCAGGCAATAAAGTAAAAAAAACTACTGAGATTTTCTCACCTTGACATCCCTGTGAGAGAGGAACATCCCCAGATTGTGGATAATTAACCTCATATCTTCAACCTGAAAAGCAAGAAATACATCTCACCATTCTTACAAGGATGATATGAAACAGGTTAAACAAAGACCAGTTCTTACCCTAATGTACCCAACACGATTCCGATCAAAAAACTGGAAAGCCTGTCATAAACAAGAAAACCAAGCATTAATACATCGAGGACCAAATGTAGACATGTGAAGTACATGATTAAATCAAAATCAACATAACCATGCAAGTTATATAGTATACAAGAAAGTACCTGCAATAGTTCTTTGTCGACAGCAGCCTCCTTAACAGCAGGGGTTTGGTTCTTACTTTCATTGACCTTTCCTTCCTTTTCATTGGAATGTGCAACAGATTTGGATTCTCTCACCTCTTCTTCAATCTTGGCTTCTCCTTTAGAAGTTTCATCTGCATCTTTTTCATTGCCAGCAATATTTTCAGGTTCAACATTTGCATTGGCGGCATTGGTCTCCTGCACAGGATTTTTCTCCCTAGAAGAATCTTGTTGGGGACTTCCATTTTCCATTTCCCCATATTCTTCAGGATCCTCCTCGGGATCTTCTTCCTCATATGTTCCATCTTCAATCTTCACATCCTCCTCCTTATCACTAGAGTTATTATTCTCAGCAACAGTTTTCTCATCATCTGCTTGTGTTGGGTTTGATGTGTCCAAAGTCAATTCTCCCTTCACAGGAGGTTCATCTCCCTTTGCTCGCTTCACAGGCGATTTTTTTACATTTTCCTTCTTATGGTCATCTTCCCGCTGCCTCTTTCGCTGAGCACTTTTAGTCACAAATTTTATGCGCAGTTTCTGGAGGAAAAATGTAAACCAAATTGTGGTTATGGTGCCTCTGAAGAATCAAGTCAGACACAAACTGACAAATAAAACCTTAACCAACCTGAAGAAATGTCAAAATTCTACAACCCATTTGATACTGAAGCATTTCATACAACGATTCAGCAAACAATGAAAGCTGCAAAACAAAAAATTGTTGACTACTGCAGAATGCCAACATAAGGACCAAAGAACGTCCATTTGCTAACAGAAGTGGTACCACATGCGGATGAGATAGAAATAACTGCTGCAAGGAGATAGTAAATAAAACCAGGTAAACAGACCTCAAATGTTGATTCTTCAATGTCTTTGTCAGTATAATCCAACAACGAATCCAGTGAAAGTGACAATGAACGTAGCTGTTCCAGAAATGACAAATTAAACTACAAGTGCAAATAAATGTACCAATCAGTATACTTTCTATAGTCAATCAAAAGTTACCATACTTTAGAATCTTTAGTCCATTTTGTTTGAAGAATAAATCCAGGGTGTCGAGGAGGTTCATCAGATTTTCTCTTCTCTTTTACTTCTTTGTTAGATTTGCTTTTAGGCTCATCTTTTCCACCTTTCTCTTTAGTTCCTTTCTCATCCTTTGACTTATCCCCATCTTTGAGTTCCCCCTTGACATTGTGAATATCTTTCTCATAGGCTTTCTGCTTGTCTATCTCGGCTCCACTTTTTTCACCAGTTCCTCTTTCATCCTTGTCAGACTTTGTTAATGTTTTATTGGAATCAGCTGCATCATCTTGCTTCTCAGAGGTAGGTGTTTTCAACATTTTTTTAGGAACTACCTTCCCAGTTTTCTTCACCTCAGCCACTGCAGTATCTGCATCAGTAATCTGCTTGCCAGGGCTGTGTGTGTAATCTTGTGCTTGAACTGCCACCACATTCCCTTCATCAGTTTTAGGGTCAGAAACCACAGATTTGGATGCCTCACCAATCACCTTCTTAGGTACCCGCTTTATAATTTTCTTCTTTTTTGTTGTTTTCATAGTAGCATCACTCACAACCGCATAAACTGTTGAATCTGGCTTGTCTTGATGATTATCTTCAGAAATATTTATTTCCTTATCTTTCACCTCTTCCTCCTCAGTTTTCCACAAAGAAACATCCTCTGCAACCAGCTTTCTTGGATCCACAGAAGATTCGTCCTCCTGAGCACAAACATTTGATGTTGCCATTTTCTCTGCACCATTCTTCTCATCTGGTTTGTCAATTTGTTTGCTGGCAGTATCATTTGCCTTATTTGTAACTTTCTGTTTCACAACCTTCTTTATAACCTTCTTTTTCACGGACTTCACACTGTCAGTGGTTTGACCAGTGGCAGTTTCCCCCCACTTTTTCTCAGCATTCTTGCCTTCTTCACCAATGTCAGAGCCATCATTTTTAGCAATTTTATTGGTACTTATTCCACTTTTTTCTTCTGCCTCTTTCTTAACATTATTGCTATCTTTCTCCTTTTTCTTAACATCTGATTGTCCAGATGCGGCAGAATCTTTCTTCTCCTCTGATTTGTCTATAAATTAGAATTTGAAAAAAAAACACAACTGGAGATATAAATAAATGGGATGAGCAGAAAAAGATAGGATGCCATGCACAGGAAGAGAAGGACATAGTCCACTCACCCTTGGATGCTTCCTTCTTATCTCTTTTCTTCTGAAATGTTATAAAAAGAATCACTAAAATAGAGAAAAGCTGACAAACAATATGCCTTTTTACAAACAAATTCAACTAAAAAATCAAGAACACACAACTTCAATCAATAAAATTAGACCTCTCCTTTTAAAAAAAGTTTATATTCTCTCTCAACCACAGCTTTCTTTTGGGCAAGCCATTGGCCACGCCATTGGCCACGCCATTCATCCAATGAAGGGAGGCAGTCAGACAAATTGGGAACATATAGTACAGTGATTTCCTTGTGGCCAAACAATCCATCTTTGCCAACTCTATCATAGTGTATCTGGAAAACGTAACAGCTATTAGTGACTAGAATTTCTAAGTCAGAGAATGATATATTTTAAAAGCAACCAAAAGATATAACAATATCTTAGATAAAGGAAATATTATTAACAAGAAAGAAAGGAAGAGGGACAACAGCAGAGGATTACAAAGCATATTAAACCAAAATAATTTTAAAAGCCCATTGCTCTTAAGACTTAAAGATACAATAAACACAACCTATAACAGAGAACATGACATACAATTTGAAAAAAGCACATATGATTGAAATATATACTTGAGATGTCAGTTCTAAAGATTAGTACACTATTTACCCCGCCCCCAAAATCCCTTGGGACCTTTTTCAACAATAAAAATTCAAGTAAGCTGAAAAACTGATACATAAAATAGCCAGAGAAAGCAAACTGATACCTCAAGAAAACGGTTCCAGTGTTGACAATTCTGCAAATCAAGTTGAATAACATCCTTTGCATATCTACAAAATAAGAAAAACTTCCAATAGTCCAGTTGTAGATATCATAATTTTTCATACCAATAATCATATCGAAGGCATAAACCTGAGGGCTGTTCTGATCAAAGAGTTATCATCAATAGATGGATGACCCCCATCAATAGATTCCCAACGGCCACCAACTGCCATGAAAGAATGGTCCTTCTTAAGGACAGCAAACCTAAGGAAATTGCAAATATGAGGAACACGATCATCAAAACTTTTATCAAATGACAGCTCCTCCAGATTATGTCCGCTCATCAAAATTATCTGAAACAAGGAGACAACAATTATTTCTCATAAGGTGGAAACTCTGAATTGTTCTTTAGAACAAAACACTTCTAATATAAAGAATAAATCATATAGTGGACCAATTATAAAACAACATTATAACCGGGAATTTGACCCTGGGAAGTACCTACAAACTTCTTTAAACCTACTTACATCAATCATGGAGAGACAAACCTTGTATGTTGAAAATCTCACATCTGATCAAGGACTGAGAAAATACTTTATTTCCAATGTACAATAGCCAGATAGAGAAGCTTTTTTTATTTTTATTTTTTGGGAAGGGCAGTTCTCAATGAAGATTTCAAGACTACATGGGGTTAACCATTAAAGATAAAAAATCTTGGAGGAATAATATGAGCAATTATCAACTTTTTATTTTATACTTTTCTTTGATTATAATTTACATTTCTGTATTAACTGAAATTGTGTTACTGTTTTGATATTTGATTTGAAGAAACTATAAAATAAACATATCGTTATAGCAAGCATAGTTACCATAGTTGGGGAAGTTTCAAAATCTAATTTCACATGTTTGTCAATTAGGGGGCAAACGCTAGGCATTTGTAACATAAGGCCGTAGCAAGAACTTTGACTGAATCAGACATTTAAATCATGATAGCAATTTAAAATTTTTGGAACTAAAGTGAAACTTAGTCAATTATTATGCCTCTCTTGATATATCACAGTAAGCAATTACTTGATCGCAAAATTGTAGACAATTTGTTTCCAAGGCATAATTAATTTTAATTTATTAAAAAGGTTAAATAGAAAGAATTAAAAGGAATTTTAGGGAAATAAAAACCAATGAAAATCTAATGCCATATACCACATGCCAAATCACATATCACAAAAAATGACTGGAACTTATGGCAGAACATACCATTAGGGCAAGGTAATGACTCTCTTTATGCCCAACTTTTTTCTTAAAAAATGTAGTGCCAGCTTAACATGCATTAAATGGCCAGGAAGGTTATTGAGACTATGCTCTGCAAGAACGAAACCCCAATTTATAAGCCAAAATTTTCCCAGCAATTTTTGCAGAGTTGACGACTGTGCTCAAAATCAATTCCTTGTACTTTATTCTTAGTTGGCAACTAACAATAAAACTGCCAAAACCTATTATACAATTGTAACTTTAAAATGAAGTACACAAATTAGGAAAAGAAATTATATGGCCCTGGAAAAATATCAGAGACCCACCTAATAACGGTTAATTTCAAATCAATGCAATATACAATCAAGAGAAGACAAAGATTAAGAAGTTCAATATTTAACCTACTTTTGCATTCCAAACTGTATTTCCCTGTTCAGAACTTGGAGGTTGCCCCATCAAAAGCTTGGTGGATGGGTCTATAGGCTCAACAGCCCTTTCTTCTTCAACAAAGTCATGCTCAAAACTGCTCCACTCAACAAGGTAAGGAGTATATGATTATTCTTACTTTTGATTTCTCAAATACAATAAGTGACTGACGTACAAACATTAAGCAGGGCAAGAAGAAACAATTAAGGACCTGCCTTAAAAGGAAAAAAACATATTAGGAGCATTTTGCAGCTCCTACAAACTTTAAAAGGGGGAAAAAGAAATTTCTCTAAAAAGAATAGATGATGGTCTCTATTTTCCTTTTCACTTATCTAAACTGAAGAGATCCCAAATATATTTGTTCCTCTCCAATTCATCAACAACCAGGCTCGTATTTACAAGGAAAAGTTCAAAATATACAGACTACATAAAAAAAAAAAGGAGAACGGACATAAAACAATTCAATTCTCCGAGTTTTTGAATCATGTAATTGGCATGACACAGACCTAGAGAGAGGGGTACCTGACAGGAGTATGGATGGACAGCTTAAGTTTATCCTTTGGCCAGTTCACAACAGCCTAAAGCATTTGTAGAAAATAATGTCAAATCAATACTAAACCATCACCATCAAAGAAAGCAAATTACAGTATCAAATACCTTGGAGAATTCAGGAGAGACATAAAGACGGGGGTATCGCTTATCTATTGAGAGGTAATCCCTCTCAATATCCACCAAACTGGATGAGTAAACCTGGTCATCAACCATTTTATACATTATAAAGTCAATTAATCTCGTTTCAGGAATCAGGATGGGCATATAAGTAGGAACATACAATAATAAAATAGACAGATGACATGAAACCAAAAGAAAGTCTCATTTTCAAGAAATAAATTCACATTCATTCCAGAAGAGGTAGACTTCCAATGAAGAATCACCATGAATATGCACATTCTTGAAAACCTATATGATTTTTATCTTCAAGATTTGAGTCTCTCCTAATCCCTTACTAGAAACACATCCCTTTCAATATATATGGGGCCATATCAAGTGAGAGCATAGTCTTATCATGAAAGGTAAGATGAGTAAATCTTGACCATTTTGGTCAAGATTAGAAGTTACTTAAAGGTCCATGACCACTTAAAAAAAGCACATGACTTTATGCTTTAATCTTGACCATACATGCATGATCCAATGGTCAAAATTTACTCCTCTTGCTCTTATAATAAGATAGCGCTATATATAAATATATATTAAAAACAAGGATGACAAAATAAAGAATAAACAAGGTAAGGAACTACAAAAAGGAAAAACTAGGAGGAGATCAAAGGGATGTGGAGACAAGGAACAAGAAAGAATAATCATGACCCAGAAGAAAACAAGTACTTTGAGGATGCACAATCAAAACACCAGGACTATGAAGACAAAAGGAAATGAAGACAACGGAGATTTCCCATCGTCATTGAATCTAATCATGTGACCTAGATTGAGATCACGCTTGCACACCAAAATTGAGTGTCCGAGATAAAAGAGAGCCAATAAAAGGACATATTGCAAAAACTATTAGCCGTTACAGGAAAGACTAAATCTATCAAGCCATCAGCCACAGATCTCCATAGGGAAAGCAACAACGTAACTAGCTCCTTGATGTTGAATATTCTCCTGATGGAGCAATTAAGTTCTTATTTCATTTTACCTTGCAGACATATTCTGTCCGTTTTTCTTTAACAGGTGAATGATGCCTTCAGCAGAACAGAACACCATGTTAGTTACAAAAGGCTGCAAGATATATGGCAGCTAGATATTCAGAACCAGAGCAGGACGCAAAAATAGAAAATCATTAGGATCCACCTATGCAAAGTGCCATGATGTGGGGAGTCCCGCCATGAAGATCTCCCCTCCTTTGTCAAAGAGGACCCACGGAAATCCTTTGAAATACGACGCCGATCCTTGGAGGATCTCACTAGAGTTCGTTCAAGCCTAGTTTCAAGTGCACGTTTGCGCTCTCGCTCCCTCTCCTTCTCCCGCCGCTCCAAAATGCGCTTCCTTTCTCGTTCCCGTTCTTTCTCCCTTTCTCTGTCCCTCTCTCTCTCACGTAGGCGCTCCTGGCGACGCTCATCTTCCCTTAGCTCAAATTCTCGAAGATAGCTGGCCCGGTCATCTTTGTGGTTGTTATGCCCACCATGTGACAGCTCATCTCCTGGGTAATCCAACTCCATTGCATTCCCATGAAGCCCTTTTCTGCTCGCATAGTCTCTACCAGGAGGCAAGCTCACTCCATAACCAGGGTTTGAAGCACTCTGGGAATACAAGAGATCATCTACATTTCTCCTTGAAGCTGCTCCTAATACTGATGGAGTATGTTGCCTGCTATATGAAACAGCACTTAGCATTGACAAAGCACGGGGATCAGAATCCATCCTTCCTCCATAAGACGTGAGATCTTGGGTAGGATGACGACTAGCAGCAACCCTTGCTGCAAGATGATCAGCTTGTCTGCCAGAAACGTGTTGCTACTTAGTGTAGGGAGAAATATTTTACCATTTAACATAGCTAGGCACTGTTGATCAGCTTCTGCCCAGATTCATCAAAAATTCAAAAGATAACCCAACTAGCCACTAGAAAGGGCAGATGTTCAATATTTACTCTCAGCAAAAGAATATTATTTTTACATGACGCAAGCAGTTTTGGAATGACATTAAGTTGCATTTCGATAAAAATATAATGCAAATTCATCAAAGAAAATTACCTCGTACCGCCATCAAGTGAGGCAGCTTGCAGAGACTTAGCTTTCAGCAATTGCTCTTCTCGAAGCAAAGCTGCCTGATCAATGTGATCATAAATTTCTGCTTGCTAAACATAAAGAAACAAAATGAAATACAATTACAAAAAATCACAAGATAGGAGTGGAAATTCTTTCTCTTGTTTTACAAATACATACTGAGATAAACAAAGAAAGCTATTATAATATTTTCTAAGGTACACCTGATGTTGATGACTAAATCCCACAGGATCAGCAGCATATCGTCCAGTTGGATCACTTGGTAAGTCCCTATCAATATAAGTACTCTGACGTTTACCATATTGCCGTCTGTCTATTCCAGAATAATCCAAAACCTTTTCACCACACAATTGATCAGATTTATGATCATATCCATGGCTTGAAGATGAGACGTATTCCCCAGAAGAAAACTTAGGAGAATCTGGAACACCTAGAGCATAACCTACACGACCATCCAAAGCTGATGATGCAGCTCCCTTGGCACTCAATGAATGAACCTATATAAAGAAAAATTACATGATTTTTCACATAAAGCACAATCAAGAGAAAATAAATAATATAAACCGAGGATCATATGGGGGCATCAAGGTCAAGAAGGCAGCTTAAAAGAAAAGGTAGAAAAAACAGAAGTTGGAACAGAAACAGAATTGTTTTGATACTCATTAGACAAGTAGCACAATGCATAAACTTTTCAAGATACATATAGTTACCTATCCCTAAATCCAAGACCTTCAATTGGAAATTATTAGTGCATTAATCCTATTCACTAATTAGGGTCTTAATTTTTGCTTAATATGTTTGGATTAGTTTTTCTGTGTCATGTTAAAATTTTCCACAACAATAACTGTAAATCTATTGCCCTATATGCCGAACAGCTTCTGCCCAGAGCAGTAGAGCTGATGTTCAATTCTTATAGTTTTCGCCAATTCACATGAAACATGATAAACTCCAGGCAAATCCCAAAGTACAAGTACTTAGCTCACTCACTTTGACTGTAAACTATTAGGAAACTTTTTGAGAATTCATGATGGAAACAAAACTGTTTACCAAGAATACTTTTCTATTTTTTGGTTAAAATCTTTACCAAGAATACATAATCCACTGACCTGCTGTGCACTGCTCAAAGCAGCTGACCCATAAACAGAACTATACTGTCCCCCATATTGGGCAGCTCGATACCCACCAACATCAACTTCCTGAGAACCTCCTAAGATTGCTGAACGCCGAGAAGCCACAGAATGCTGGCCCCCATCAGGTCCTCCAACAGAACCTCCAGAATAAGCAGGACCCAGCTGCAAAAATACCATAAAATCAAAATCAATCTCATAATCTGCCAAGCTATCTATAGAATAAGACGACAATTCACTCATCCAAAGATACAAGTATGGCTTCTTATTTGTGAACCGAACGGACAATAACATTGAATATAAAAATAATAATACTAATAATGGTAAATTAAGCAGAAAAATACCCAAAAAGAAAGAAAGAAATAAAAGAAAACTGTATGCATTACTTAAATTCAATTATTTGGGAGAAAATGCAAATATAAAATGCCAAAAGATTACAATGCAATCAAAGAATGAGTATGATGAACATCATTTCATGATATGAAAGTTGCATTTTATGAGCAATTTCAGCACAAACTAACAAAACCCCATCAATACAATAGTTTTTCGGACCACAAAAAAAAAAGGAACAGAAAAGCAAGAAAAGGCTTACATTTTGGGCATATGCGGATTGACCCAAGTAAGATTGAGAGTAAGCGCCGCTCCCTCTGGAAGAATACATGTTCTTTCACGTGAAAATAGAACGAACAATCCTGAATCGAAGGTGCAACCATCAATTCATCAGAAAAAGGCTACACAATTTGTGACTTTTTTTCGCCCAACGTTGAAACCCTGATAAAAAAGAAATGGAGATTTTCAATTACCAAATCCACCAAAAAAAAAAAAAGAAAAGAAAAGAAAAGGAAAATTGAAACTCACAGATTGGTTTGAAGGTTAAGGAAGATGAAAGGGATGGAAAAATGAGAAAACTTGAATCGGAAAACAAAACACAGTGAGGAAACCCTAGGTCTAGGTATGAGTAGGAGAGTAGGGGAGAGGATGTTTGAGATTGCAGCATATGTATATGTTTCTGTTTCTGTTTATCTCAAGGCATCAGTCAATTCAATGGGGCCATTATTGGGCCTTGTGGGCTTCAATCATATGAGACATCCCAAGTACATTCCCAGCTAGGCCCAAATATAGAATATAGAATTAGCCCCAATTAGGTTGTATTTGAATTTTGAATTTTAAGAAATTCAAGAACTTGCATATTTCAAGAGTACTACATTAGTTTACTAAAAAAATAATACATGACACGTCATAATGATATATATATATATCATTGGATTAAATATAAAATATTATATAATAAAATTTAAATAAAAATTGGAGCATTAAAAATATTATTCTTAGAATATTTAAGAATTTATGTTATTTGACAACAATATATATATATATATATAGCTGAAAAGATAAAATTATTTAACAAATAACATGCCAACTCATTCTTAAGCAATTTCGTATAAACTCTTTTTTGTAAGAATTAGCATTTTCAAGACTCAATTACCTAGCCACCAAAAAAATGTCAATTATCTGTGTGTACATGAGAATTAAATTGTTGAAAAAAATTACATAATTATTTATGAAATTATAATTTTACTGCAAAATTCTCAAAATATAATCAATAGCAACAAAAAAAGAAAAAACGAAGTTCTAGTTCAAATGTCCTCATTCAAATAACAATAAATACAACAGAAAATTCTACAAAATTGTTGATAGGCAAGAACAACAATACTTACTATTCTTTTTTATATAATCGATAGAAAAAGTATGATCATATATTTCAGACTTGCAATGCAAGTATGACCAAATGCAACAAACTCAGCAACCATGATACGTAGTATTCAACACATTTGCATTACAGAAAATAATTAAACTCTCCAACGAAGGCCCCATTTGGGTGGGCTTTTTTAGGCTTATCTTTGTCTAAAGAGAACCTTTAAAGAGAAAATGGTGCGTTTTGTTTGATTGGCTTTTGTAAAAAAGTTCAAGCCTAAAATTATAACCTAACTCCAAAAACTACTGCCCGCGGAAGCTCAGTACCAAAAAACCCAGCCCATATTTTCAATTTGAGCATGAGTTATGATAAATTATGTAAAGAGATTGTATAAATAACATTTGTCTTCTTTACAGTAGTAGTGACACTCGAACGTGAACATAATAAAAATATTTTATTTTAATGCTTGCTGGCATGATAATTTATATTTTTATTTTAATCTAAACACATTTTTTTTATAAAATCATATAAACTTTTTAAAAATACAGCAGAGAAATAAAGTTGAATTAAATTTAAATAACTAAATAAGGAAAAAGAGAATATACTCTTTTAAGATTTTTTCCTTTAAAAAAGTAGAGATATGCTGATTCCAAGGTCCAAATAGTTGCAGGTGATGACTTGTTCAGTTAACAACCACAAGTAGCATATTTTATTTTTGTTTTAATGATTTTTTCATTTTCCATAAGCTAGTGCTTATCCATAGTTGAAAGTCATAGCCAACCTTTTAGAAAGGACACACGTCACTTCTGCAAGTGCGGCCGATAGCTATCTTTTGCTGATTGATTGATTCATTTTTCGCCAACGTATGTGAAGGAGGAGGAATTCAGAAAAAAAGAATGATGCTAGAGCAACAACAATATATTTTATACTGTTAATTTTATTTATATTGAAATTTGTGGATGGCGAAGCATAACTGTAATTTTAAGTCGATGGCATGTAATACAAAAACGAAGAGCAGCCCCATCAAAGTTTATCCATAACACGCTTGACTCATTATCACATCATTTCCATACATCATGGAAGCAATTCTTTTTTCTTTTTTTTTTGTCCTTTCCCTGTGGCTGTTTTCGTATCCTTACTGCCACACCAACCTAAAGAACTCAAGGTGGTGAGTGATCAAAATTATTGTTTCTAGTTCTATATGGCGTGAACACGTAGAAGACACATGTCCCAACTTCCAAGTAGGGCTGTAAAAATCAATAAAATCTGTCAGTCTACTTTATTTATCTATTAAAATTATACGAACTAAGTTTAATATTATTTACTTATTTAAATTAAATTTTTTTTTGTCAAATTAAATGAACTAAACCAGTTAGCTCATTTATCCATATATATATATATTATAATTTTTTAAAAATTAAATATATACATTTGTTGTTATTATTTATATTATCATTTTGTTATGTTAATATTTTGTTATTTTTAATACATTGTTGAGGTTTTGTGAAATGTAAATGTATGATTTTTTATGTTATTGTAAAAATATATTATTGTAAATATATGAATTTGTCAATTTTTTATTTTAAATAATTTTAAAATTATTATTATTGATCATATTTTAATTTATTAAAAGATCTTTTTAAATTTTTATATATTTGTAATTTATCTAAAAATTATTAGATAAATTTATTTAAAAGATTAAATTTCTTTAAAAAAAATAAATAAGTAACTCATTTAAATTTACAAATTAACTTTATATGATTCGAACTGAAAAAATATTAATTTATTTAAATTAACTTATTTTTTCCTCAATTCATTTGAACCTGCTGAAATTAAATTCGCAGGGCTTAAAAGCCCTACTCCCTAGCATCTTTTGCAGAGGAGTTGCGTCATGGCTGAACTCATTCATCCATTGCAGATACACCCCATTCTATTTATTCATATTCAAGGTACGGTGATGATTACAATGGATGAATAATAATTTATTCAACGAATTCTTAATGCAAAAATAAATAAATAAAATTCTTAAAATAAATAAATCACTTCTGATCAGATGCTTCGACCCAGAAAACAAACAAAACGAATACTTTTTCTAAGATCTTTTTCCTTCTTTGAATATTATTACATGGACCAATCAATGATGTATTAATTTGGTGAAAACATTCTCCACAACTTCAAAGGGATCCAAGAATTCAGAAACTGGTCGCTGGCTGCATAATTAAGTGGAACTATATATCTGCAATATGCCAATAATATTCCATCGGAGAATTGGATGTAACCCAACCCAATCTGGATAACTGAAAGACGTCCTAGTTTTGGTTCAAAGAATCATGACAAGGACAAAAGTCAGTAACAGATATGTGAAGGAGTTCTAGTAGAAGTACCCCATTGGAGCAAGGCATGCCAGGTGACGCATGTACTAGGTATAGAAAAGTCACCCCATCAACCAATCAAAGCCATGCAGCTCCACAAAAACGACAAGAACCCTCAAAGTTAAAAGGGGCACCCATCTCCTTGGAAACATTTCAAACACCTTGATTTTTCTTGAAGCCTCTCCAAGTTTCTTCACATCCTTCTCCTTCTCTCGTACCCCATTAGCAGAAGAAGCCATCAGAAAATTATTCTATAGTTCCAAATCAAACTGATAGTTTCACTCAATGGAGGGCAGAACAAGCTCTGAACTCCCCCCTGGCTTTAGGTTTCACCCAACTGATGAGGAACTAATCGTGTATTACCTTTGTAACCAAGTCAAATCAAAGCCATGCCCTGCATCTATCATCCCAGAAGTGGATATCTATAAATTTGAACCATGGGAATTGCCTGGTATATAGTAATATCACTTGCCAAAGCTTTGTTATTATGCATAAATTTGTATGTATTGCACTTCATAATGTCCCTGTGTATGCTTCACTTATTATTAACTTCTCATGGAATGCAGATAAATCAGAGTTTGGAGAAAATGAATGGTACTTCTTTAGCCCACGAGAGAGGAAGTACCCAAATGGGATGAGGCCTAACCGAGCAACCGTGTCCGGGTACTGGAAGGCTACTGGCACAGACAAGGCAATCTATAGTGGGTCTAAGCATATTGGGGTGAAGAAATCTTTGGTATTTTACATGGGTAGGCCACCAAAGGGCTTGAAGACTGATTGGATTATGCACGAGTATAGACTGAATGAATCAAAAAGACAAGCCAGCAGGCAAATTGGGTCCATGAGAGTAAGCCTTTTAAGTCTTTGCTTCACTGTTACTTTCTGAATTTTAACAGTTTAGTTTGCTATTTAAATAATGTTTGCTTTAATTGATCTTGTGCTTGGGATGTGTCATCAGCTGGATGACTGGGTCTTGTGTAGGATCTATAGGAAGAAGAACATGGGAAGAGCATTGGAGCCAAAAGAGGAATACCCAACAGTCCAAATCAATCTTACAGCAGCAAATAATGAGAGTGAACGGGAAATGATGAAGCTTCCAAGGACTTGTTCCCTTACGTATCTTTTGGATATGAATTACTTGGGTCCGATTTCACAGCTATTGTCTGATGGCTCGTATAACTCAGCCTTTGATTTTCAAATTAACACTGCCAATATTGGAATGGACCCCTTTGTAAAACCTCAGCTGGTTGAAATGCCTAACCATTATGCAGCAGATTCAGGGAAGTACCAATTGAAGCAGAGTAGCACCATCAACCAGCCCATGTTTGTGAAGCAAGTGCATGATCGATCTGCTATGATACGACCAATAAAAAATGAGCTTGGATGGTTTATACATGACGATGAGCGTCATCCATAAAATAATCCTGAAGATTCTTTGTGTAACTATGTCAAATATCTGTTATGTCATAGAAAGGATTTTCAATGATATCCAACCTGATAGCTTATATTGACACTGTTTACACTATTTGTACAAAAGGACAAGCTTATTGGCTCTTTAATCTTAATTAAAGTTCACACATCTGGAATTACCTTCCTTGTTTTGATTCAGTTCAAACCAGATGCTTAGATCATGCTTTGGAAGCATTTGTAGCCATATATGGTCACCCACTTCCTTCTTGTACATATTACAATGATACTTATTTTGACCAAGGATATATTAGGCAAATTCTGTTCTAAATGTCAATAATTGAAGCCAAAGAGGTTTTCAAATTAGTTCATTTTATTCTTCGTTTGTTCCTTGTCTTACTTATCAAAAAGATGACGGCAGTCTTGATTATAAAAAAAGGTCACTGAACCGTGTGGAAAGCAATTAAATGACGTGTTGATGAGGTTGGCTAGTGCATGTGCTAAATAGTAAGGGGGCAGAGGATGACACATTTCAGACTTTAATATAATTAAGTACTAATCCTAGTATTTTCATCGTCAGGATATTGTTAGTTAATATAAATAAGCGGAAGTTAAACTAAAAATTCATTTGAATGAGTCATATGCATATTAATGTGCTATTATGTAATTTGGTTGAATCCTAGCATTATAGGGAATGTTAGGTCGAGGACACGAAACAGATGAGATGAAGCATTTCTTTTGACTTACAAATTCATAAGCGCCTAAAGATTGTGACAGAGTATTGTTAATACATAGTCTCCCATAATTAATATAAGAAACTGATTACCGAAACATTCATTGAATCTCTTACAGTTACAGAATATATTTCTTTTTTTGGTGCATAAGGCTCGAACCTTGGGGACGAAAATCACTCAAAATGTATTTCTTTATTCATGCACCTTTTCATTAAAATATGTAACCTCTAAAGCTCTCTTTATTTCTTATTTGCTATCATTATTTTGATGATTAACAAATTATATTCTTATTTCAGTTGCTTGACTCACTTAACTCTTAGTTGTGAATTTATAGAAAGGATTCTTTGCAGATTGATCAGGAAAAGTGGATGAATATGCATTCTACATAAAGCTCCTTTTCTGAGCAAGCTCCCAAAGACTTCAGCATTGAACTAACAAGTTTCTTTTAAGAGCAAGCAGTCCACACAAGCACGCAAAAACATACTCTCATGTCTGCTGATGATCAGAGCAAGCTCCCATGTACAGAGAATTGCAAGTTCCAAGATTCTGATAAAAAAAAGCTACAGATATACTTCACAAGAAGACGAGTGACATTCAAATATCAAGGTTCATGTGATATGTATTTATCATTATTCCTTAGGTCCTCATTTTTGCACATTATTTTCCTCACATCATTTTTGCAGCACTTAAATTCTTGCATAGAAACTAATCCAATTTCTGGACGAGACTCAGATATGTGGCCCTACAGCAACCAATCTCTATGCAACATTTTAATGTAAAAGTAAACTAACATGAAAAAAATAATTTCCTCTACACCTTCAGGAGCAAAAGAAGTCGTGACTCTTGAATTCTATGTCAAAGTGAACATTGAACGAAAAAGAACAAAAAGCTTCAAGTACAGAATATTTGTTATTGAAAGCTCACAATTAATTGTTATAAGATATTAATTACACTCAGATTTTGCACTTCAATGTTCAGAGACTCTTTTATATTGAAAGCTTGAAGCTACCAACAAAGCCTGCAGGGAAGGCTAGACAAACACATTCAGGGCTATGCATACCACGACATTTTCATGTCCACTCCCATCTTTTTTACGAACCCAAAGTCATAAGGTTAAGAGGTATTATACATGGATATAATTCCACCTAGGTAACAACACATCAATGCCTGCTGATTGATATCGCTGATATGAGAATTAGAATCATGAACAGAACTACTGCAATGAAAGAGCCAATCAGCGCACCAGAAATGCGCACACAGAAGCTGTTGTATTGTTGGCAGATAGGAAACCAATTGGCATTTGGGTTGCCATTGTGCGCCACATACACGATGGCTGCTGCTGCTGAGGCTCCGGTTGTGAGAAGACTGAACATAACCTTCACAAGTTCAACTTAAGCTTCATTAGAAATCTATGGCAGTAACATCTAACAAGATAAGGAGTTCAATGTTACTGAAGCATGAAGCCCAGTTATTGTAGACAATTTCCCCTGTTGAAAGTTTGCTCTTTCTGAGAACTAGCTTTTAGTTCAATTTAAGTCCTACTGAGTAACAAATAGAGGAAGAAAAAATAGTAACATAGCAATTTTAAAAAAGAAATTTAACATTCAAATGGCCAAAGAGGATAAAAAACTAAAAGTCTCAATGAACTCTTTCCCAGTAACCAAACTGGTGCCTAAATTTGAAATTATATTTTTTATGGCTTGAAAATTAAAGAAGAATCCGTATGTTTACCGTGTCAAGAAAGACCAGGAGAATCCTACTTTTCACTGCAGTACTCCTTACTATGTGGAAGAATGACAGGGCAAGTGAAAGAACTAGGTAGCCACATACAATAGAGTTGGAGGTCACAAAATACCTGGAATTACATATTCACATCCTCATTGTCAACTTCTTTGTTTGTTCACAATTTCATAGTAAAACTTTATGATTTTAAGGCAATATATAAAAGCACTCTGTAGAAGAAAAGACAACTTACACAAATGTGGGAAGGTCATCATATTCAGCCCTGAATTTTACAAACCGTGTGGCAAATGGAAGTGTTTCCTTAGTTGTTCCCATACCCAATGCACTTCCCAGTGTGCAAATAGCTGCAGCAATTCTCAAAATGAAGTCCATTATTGAGAGCCCTCTCTTCAACCCTTTCCCTGGGGCTGCACCTTTTGAAACCTCACCAGCCTCAACTGCACCGGCCTTCATTTTGTTCCAACTTAGATTTTTCTCTTAGGGTGATGCTTTCTTCAACTAACAAGTATCAGAAATGGCACTCATTTATATACTTGAAGCACATCATGGAACACTGTGATTTTGCAAGAAAAATATCCAAGAGAAAAACAATTCTAGTGGATTAGGTTCTCCGAGGTTGAAGTGGCTTGACCTAAGCATGAGACATGACACTTTATGAATGGGAGCGCATGATGCTGCTTACATTTTCTGCCCTAGTACTTGCTTACTCTGCTACTGCATAATAAAAACTAAGAATGACGTTTCTTCCAACTATAATTTAAACATTCCTTAATTAAACAATGCTCTAAAATGTTTAATTTGTGTCATAAGCCGGGGGAGAATGAGCAACAGAATATGCAAGAGCATTTGTGAATTTTTTTATATTATTTATTTGATAATGTACGTTAGCAATTAAATTTTCGATGATCTTCTTCTTTCATAAGATTCATTTAATTGCTATTCAATTTATCCCAAACCTTAAAACGAGGGAGGCTTTCTAAATAACCAAGGAAATCTTGAATGTGGCAGCAAAATAGCATATGTGGATTTTTGTGGAAACAAATATATATTTTTCATGTCTATTAGGAATTTAGGATGATATATTTGATCCTTTGCCTTTCTTAGATAGTAACATTAAGGCAAGGGAAGCTTACTTATAAGGATGGACCCCAGTTATTTAAAAGTGGCATTAGATTATCAAAAGAGGTGCTGTGACACCATATATAGTACAGATGAGGCTGGCAAAGCTTTAGTGGTTTCAGTATAGGCTTTGTTATTATTATTCTGTGGCCTGTAGATAACCCTGGTCATCCAAAGACAAACACTAGAGAGTTTGACCGGTACAAGACAATTGCATGATCTCACACTTCAAGCGATAGGGATTCAAATGTCGGCATTTGATTAAAGAAATGGAACACAAACTCTATGGCAATTTGCACATTAAATAAATAAAACTGGCAGAGGACAAGCAATGGTTCTGCTGATAATGTTTCTTAAAGTTGGTATAGGGACCTTGTGCTGAATCGTGCTACCAGGATGAGGAGATGAGCAACTCTGTTATTTGATGGTTTAGTACTTTCACTTTGTTTACAGACTTAATGATGATTAGGAGTAGAAGATACATTGTTTGGCGAGGTACAACTTGCCTTCGAATTTGTATTTTACTAGTATGTTGTTGGCTTGAAAGGCTTTTATTTACAGATTTAATTTTGATGTACTGTGAGTATAAAGGTAACTTAACTATGATAGCAATCACTTAAAAGTTAAATTCTTTTAAACACATAATTGGAATATTGGATGATAATATAAAACTTTTTACGCTGATAGTAATCAAAATTAAACTCTACATATATTAGGCAAGAACGGAATAATAACATGTGTAAATTACCTGTTGCTTAAATTGAGGATTATATATTTGCAAAATTTGTGCATATGTTGAGTATATACTTGTGTCTATTTATACATTCAAATGTAACGATGGTAGAAGGGACATGGGTAGAAGATGAGGAATCATAGAAAATATTAGTTTTAAGCTGGTGTAGGCTTTCTAGTTTGTTTTGGAAAGATCCTAACATACTTTCAGAGTAATACACTCAATAGTTCATATTTTACTTTAAAATTAATTCAACTAAGCTAATTTAATTTCTACATTAAATATCATCTTATGATTTGCTTAGTGCATTGAACTAAAAATATATAACAAGTTTTCGCTTGATTTATGTACGTTTTTGGTGAGATGCATATTGTGATTCTTGCAAAAACAAATGGATGGTTAGAAAGCAATAAACAAGTTTTCCTGAAGATGATGGAAATACATATAACATCATTAGAATCAGAGGGGTACCCTGCCCTTTTTATTTTTGGTCTTGTCCCAGCTTAACAGTCTTGAGCTGGAAGTCAACGTGGTCTCAACTTGTAGCATTGGCCTATATCGACCCATATAAATGTGCGTCTAAGCATAACTTATATAACTATGCATTAACTTGGTGTCCATATGGACTACGACTTTCGTGGAGATATGCATGCCAATTCACGCTACTAATAAACTTTTATTTTCGCTGATTAACTCATTTATATTATGGATCAAGATCAACCAAGTCATTAAAAATGAACTAGCTAGCGAGGAGGGATTCAAATAGTTTATATGAGGTAATAAATTTAGACATTTATATTCTTATTATATCAAAAAATAAAATTATAGCCAAGGAATTTGTTACTCAATTGACATCGGTCCAAGTCTTTAAGATTTAAGTGTGATGTTGATGTCAAAGGTTTAATCTTTTACCAAGTCACATTTTCCCCTTCCCTATTCATGTAACCAAATAAAAAATAAAATTATAGATCAACCAATTTAATTTGTATGTTTGTGGCATATTCATATGCTTTATAATCATAACCAAAATTATGATTTTATGGTATTTTTAAAGAAAATTATATGATATCACTTGTTTAACCCTCCAATCCCAACAGTAAGCTTGAAGTTGGTGACTTACCAATCTGCAACAAACTGGGCCAAGCCTAGTTAGGTGAAGCTGAAGCCAATACAATAGTTTCTTGCTTTCACTTATTTTATTTTATATATTATATTAAAAAAAATATGATCTTAACTCCTAGAACTATCTAGTATAATTGAAAGCAGTCAGTCTCGGCTGAATATTGGTCACAGAATACAAGAAGCTGCATATGCTTTTTCATATACTAATCCATCATGATCAGCGTCAATAGCATAGTGACTGTTCCCTGAAAGGGTACTAAGCGATATCAACTGTATGTCTGGGTTTCCAAATTCTGCAAATTTCAAATAATTCTGTTCTCAAACAGAGAGGGGTATCACGTTGAAGAAACCAATTTTTTCATCAAACTTTGGGTTACTTCCATTCTGAATTTTAGTTTGCAAATTACAAAGCATTTGTTTCATTTACTAGAAGTATGTGACAAAATTCTATCATAAACACTCCGTTCAAATGTGTAAAGTTACATTTTAAAGTTAAGTGCACTTATAATATAACTTACACATGCTTAATGTTAAATGAAATCCCTACTTATAGATCGTTTTGCCATTGGACTGTACCACTTTGAAAGAGCACTTGCAACCATCATGGCTAACGCTTAAAACCAATCAAACTAGGGATTTTGACTAGCTTCCACTTGGTAGTACGCGGTTTCCTCATGGTTTAGAGCTCCATGAATAGCCTTGGAAGGACTCCACTGATTGGTATTGCCACCATGTTCTTGGAAACAGAGAAAGTAAAGTATTTGACATACATACCCACCTTGCACTTGTAGCAATTGAGCAATACCGTCTTGACATTACTGCTATGATGGCTTTGCATCAAATACCATTTAAGCCCTTTTTCATTGAGTTCTGAAACATAGAGATCCAGTAGCTTTTTCCCCAACATATATGACCTGCAAGACCTTAAATGCAGTATAACATGGGAACTTACCATTTATAACCAAAATTGCGTAGAACTTTCAGACTTGCCTCCTTCATAACCCATACTTTACGTGCCCTCCAACATTGTCAAAGCCATTATCATCCTCAATCTGACATGTGATCAGGAGACAGACATGTAGCCAAAGACGACTTGCCAATTACCTTGTCCAAAAAAGACACTTCACAATAGTCTAAAAAAGGCTAGATAAATGTATTGATATGCAGTGCATTATGCCAGCACTATCAATCTGCTAATCAGAAAGTTAAATGGAGAAAGAGCTTCTGGGCAAGTCATCCTTGGCTGCAGCACCATATCTCCCGTTCACATGCAAGACCTCAGATGAATAAGACCCAAATCCATTCCAAAGCTGGTGTTAGATCATATGTGTATCCCTGTAATGGAAAAGATAAACTCGCCATAGTGAGCAGTGGATAGGGTAAGGAAAAAGAATCTGTTTGCACGCCAACGACACTGCATTCATGAGCCAATGTACAAGAAGCAGTTTGACAAAGATACACTAATTCTATGAGATATTGAAGAGAATCCTTTATCTCACTGAGCACTTGATAAGATAAGTCTATGCTCCTTTTAAGAATTGAATACAGAAAGTAAATACAAATATCATCCTTTTTTCACACACACAAATATATATATATATACATCATGGTCTATCTGAAGAAGCACATTTTCATTCACGACTCTTATTCTTTCAATTTGGCTGTCCACAGCATGCCATGTCGGGTAATATGCACTATTTTGCTAGGAGGAAGGCAAGCTGTAGTGTGCAACATTCCAAATCTAGCAATTTATTGCTTTGCTTTTAAAAAGTATTCTATCATATGCTAATAAACAACAGCAAAATGATAAAAAAAAATCAGCGATGTTATCCATGCTTTTGTTGCTAACTTTTGCTGATTTTGTTGGAGATAAAAAATTATCGGAAGGATCACAATTCAACAACAATACACACACACTCAAAGTAATAGAGTAGACAGGAGAATTTACGTGGTTCGGGAAATCCCCTACGTCCACGGAGCTACTGCAATATTTTCACTATGGGAAATATACACTGTGTTTACAAACACTCAACTCACAACACCACAACCCAAATATGCTTACTTGGGATTTCTCTCTTTCTCACTCTATTTTCTCTCTTCTCTCTCTAGCAAGTATTGCTTCTTGCTTTGGATGAATTTTACAAATGAATGAAGATGGCTTTATATAGGCATAAAAAATGGTTGGTGAGAGTTAGGCAAGAATGGTTGGTGAGAGTTAGGCATCTCCATATTTGACTATGCCTAATTGTTAGGCACATTCCCAACAATCTCCCACTTGAAGACTGATTTCAATCTGTCTTCACACCTCGATTAATGCAGTAGCTCTTTCTGATCTTGTTATTCTTGAAGACCAACTGAAGTTGCACACAACTCCAGTTTCTCTGCCGTGACGGGTTTGGTCAACATATCAGCTGGATTCTTACTACCTTCTATCTTTACAAGATTCAAAACTTCATCATCTAACAATGACCGAATGAAGTGGTAGCGTAGACCAATATGCTTGGTCCTAGAATGAAAAGCCGAATTCCTCGCCAAGTGTATTGCACTCTGACTATCACTGTACAACACATTCATTCCACGATTTAATCGGCTCAGCTACTATACCCTGTAGCCATATCATCTCTTTACTGGCTTCTGTCACAGCCACATACTCAGCTTCTGTTGTGGATAACGTCACAATCTTCTGTAATTGCGAGACCCAGCTGACAGCTGTATCGCCTAGTGTAAATACATATCCAGTAGTGCTCCTTCTGTGATCTATCTCACCAGCAAAGTCTGCATCTACATGTAGTTTTATATCACTCTTTCTGAATGTTAGGCACTTCTCTGTAGTGCCCTGTAGATATCTCAATATCCACTTCACTGCTTCCCAGTGCTGCTTGCCTGGGTTAGACATGTATCTGCTTACAGCTCCCACTGCATGGGCAATGTCTGGTCTCGTACAGACCATGGCATACATAAGACTTCCAATGGCCGAAGCGTACGGAACTTTTGCCATGAATCCTTTCTCTTCATCCGTCACTGGACTTTGTTCCTTGGACAATCTGAAGTGATTAGCTAGTGGTGTTTTAACTGGTTTGACTTCATTCATGCCAAACTTGTATAACACCTTCCTGATGTAATCTGCTTGTGAAAGTTGCAGAGTTCCCCTCTGTTCATCTCTACTAATCTTCATTCCAAGTATTTGCTTTGCTGCACCCAGGTCCTTCATCTCAAACTCGCTGGACAACTGCTTCTTCAACTTGTTAATTTCATTCAAGTCAGCTCCAACTACTAACATGTCGTCGACATATAGCAATAGAATAATGTAGCTGGAATTCATCTTTTTGAAATAGCAGCAATGGTCAGCATTGCATTTCATGTAGCCATGTCTTTGCATGAAGCTGTCGAATTTCTTGTACCACTGCCTCGGAGCTTGTTTCAATCCATATAGACTCTTTCTCAACCTACACACCATATCCTCTTTGCCCGGTACTGTAAACCCTTCTGGTTGCTGCATGTAAATTTCTTCATCCAAATCTCCATGGAGAAAAGCGGTCTTAACATCTAATTGCTCAAGATGTAGACCCTCTGCTGCTACAATGCTCAACACTAACCGAATCGTGGTTAGTTTGACAACTGGGGAGAATATTTCTGTGTAGTCAATGCCTTCTTTCTGCTGAAAGCCTTTAACCACTAGTCTAGCCTTGTATCTTTCTGAGCCATCATGCTCCAGTTTGATACGGTACACCCATTTATTTTGCAGGGCTTTCTTACCCAATGGTAATTTGGCTAGCTCCCAAGTTTGGTTCTTGACAAGGGAATTCATTTCCTCTCCCATAGCAAGCTCCCACTGGCTTGCATTCTTCACCTGACATGCCTCATCATAGCATTCAGGTTCTCCAGCATCTGTCAGCAATAGATAATTCAGGTACCTCCTGTTTGGTACATGGGGGCGAGTAGTTCTTCTTAAAGAAACTTGAGGATCAGTCAATCCTTGACTGTCGGTTGATTTTTGAGGAGCGGTAGAGCTCTGGGGATCAGTAGAGCTCTGTGTGGGTATCGGCTCATCTACCTTTTGTGTAGGATTTCCATCTACTGGCCTTTTACCCTTTGTGTCAACTACACTGTCGGGTACATCATCTGGCCCAAAAAAGTCTGGTTTATTTGGCTCACTTACTGCTGTTTTTCTGTCCTTGTACATCACCTTCTCGTTGAATACTACATCACGACTTCTGATGATCTTATGATTCTGCTCATCCCAGAATCTGTAGCCGAATTCTCCATCAGTGCCATATCCAACGAATGTACATTTGAGTGACTTGGCATCTAACTTGCTTTTACGGTCACCATCAAGTATGTAGGATACACAGCCAAAAACTTTCAGATGTGAAAGTTTCACCTCTTTTTCTGTCCAGACCTCTTATGGAATTCTGAGTCCCAAAGGTTTTGATGGTCCTCGATTTATCAAGTATGCTGCTGTACTGACTGCACATGCCCAAAACTGTTTTGGTAAACCAGACTGTATTCTCATGCTTCTGGCTCTCTCAGTCAGTGTTCGATTCATGCGTTCTGCTACTCCATTTTGCTGAGGCGTTCCAGGAACCGTCCTACTCAGCTTGATCCCATTCTGAAAACAAAACTTCTTGAACTCGGTGTTTTCATACTCACCACCGTTGTCTGAATGCAGCTTCTTGACTTTCAATCCTGTCTCAGTCTCAACCATAGCCTTCCATTTCCTGAATGTATCAAACACTTCAGACTTGTGTTTGAGGAAGTAGACCCAAACCTTTCTAGAATGGTCATCAATAAAAGTGACAAAATATTGTCTGCCACTAATTGAAGAGACTGATGTTGGACCCCATACATCTGTATGTACTAACTCCAGCTTTTGTTTCTTGGTTCTCTACCGGTCTTCACAAAACTCACTCGGCGTTGCTTACCGAGAACGCAGCTTTCACAGAAATCAATTTCTGTTGACTTTAACTTTGGCAGTTTTCCTTGGGAAGCTAAACATTTCATCCCCTGACTGCTCATGTGGCCAAACCTTTGATGCCACAGATTCGGATCTTCTTTTCCTTCAGCGACTGCTAAGGAACCGTATGCTCCAACGGTAGTGTAGAGAGATCCATCTTTGTTGCCACGAGCAATGGTCATTGCACCTTTTGATATCTTCCACCTATCTCCGGTGAAAGTGGTCACATAACCATTTGAAGCCAACTGCCCTATAGAAATCAAGTTTTTCTTCAGACATGGAATATGTCTCACATTCTCCAATTTCCAAACTGAACCGTTCAGCTTGACTTTCACATCTCCCTTCCCTGTGATATCACATGCCTGATCATCACCAAGGTAAACCTTGCCTAGGTTGCCGGAGATATAGTTCTCGAATAATTTTCTGTCTGAAGTGGCATGGAATGACGCCCCTGAGTCCAAAATCCATGACTCTATCTTGCTCTCCATTGCACAGATAAGACAATCATCAGATTCTCCTGAAACTGTATTGACACTGCTCCTGCCTTCGTCTTTCTTTGAAGACTTGCATGTATTAGAGTAATGGCCCATCTTCCCCACGGTTCCCAAAGACTCAATATCTCTTTTGCTATTCTCGCGATTTCGAGTGTTGTTTTGATGATTTATGGATTTTGATCTACCATGCCTGGGCTTCCCTCTGCTTTTATTTCTGCCCCTACTCTCCATATTCAATGTTGATGCCATAGTGGAAGGACCTTCTTCCTTCCTTCTGATTTCTTCCGTCATGATCATGTCGACGACTTCTGAGAATACCATTTTACTTTTCCCAAAAGAAGCACTGATTGACTGTACAGTAGATTGCCAACTTTCTGGCAACGTACTGAGAATGACACTAACTTCAATTTCATTAGTGAAAGTCATTTCCACCGATTTCAGTTGATCCTTAATCTCATTGAATGAGTTTAGGTGTTCTCTAAAATTGCTATTTTCTGACATCTTCAAATTAAACAGCTTCTTGATTAGAAACACCTTATGGGCTGCAGAGGGCTGCTCATACATATTGGAGAGAGCCTTGATAAGCTTTGCTGTTGTGTCTTGATCTTTTACGTTGAATGCGACTGATCTCGTTAAACTGAGACGAACTGCACCCAAGGCCTTGCGGTCAAGCACCTTCCATTCCTCGTCCTTCATGGTTGCCGGTTTTTCTGCTAGTGGCAAGTACAAGTCTTTCTGGTACAGATAATCTTCCATCTGCATTTTCCAGAAACTGAAATTCGTACCATTGAATTTCTCAATCTTGTATAAATCCTTCTCGGATGCCATTGCTCCCACTAGAATCACACAAATTCACCACCCGTGAATAGTGCCGTATACGTGAATAGTACCACCGTATACTGGAATAGTATCTGTAGTTATGAACAGTACCACCAAGAAAAATTCCCAGGAAAGAGAGGTGGGTCACAAAGGACACGCTTAAGTACCAAGTCTTTCCTAGACAGAACCTTTCCTAGACATGCACTTTCACACTACCTATACTTATTTCCAAAACGGGTACCTTGACCAATAACTCAAAGACAAATCTTTTCTGATGTGGAAGATCAGACGCTACCGCATCCACAGAGCATACTAAGATTTTTCAAGAGAATATTGCCCGGATAACCAAGAGCTCTGATACCAATTGTTGGAGATAAAAAATTATCGGAAGGATCACAATTCAACAACAATACACACACACTCAAAGTAATAGAGTAGACAGGAGAATTTACGTGGTTCGGGAAATCCCCTACGTCCACGGAGCTACTGCAATATTTTCACTATGGGAAATATACACTGTGTTTACAAACACTCAACTCACAACACCACAACCCAAATATGCTTACTTGGGATTTCTCTCTTTCTCACTCTATTTTCTCTCTTCTCTCTCTAGCAAGTATTACTTCTTGCTTTGGATGAATTTTACAAATGAATGAAGATGGCTTTATATAGGCATAAAAAATGGTTGGTGAGAGTTAGGCAAGAATGGTTGGTGAGAGTTAGGCATCTCCATATTTGACTATGCCTAATTGTTAGGCACATTCCCAACAGATTTCATATAATTTCCTAGATCATATGAGAAAGAAATTAGACTAAGAGACATTGTTCTTTCTTATTCGAACCTTTTGGCCACTTGTTGTATTGTTTCAATCAATTGAAGAAAAAGAAAAAGAAAATATATATAACCATTTGTTAAGCATTGCTTCACATGATGTTAACATGTTTATAGAACCCGTAATATAGAACTTATTTCAAAGTAATCATGGTTTCTACAGCTCTACATCTGAAACGGCTCTTTCTCTTTGTCTTGTTACACATAAACCATGAGCAAAAATTTCTCTTGATTATTTTTCCTCCTAGCCATTCATTCTTTGATCAGTATCACAGTAACCATATTACTTAACGCCAATTATATAGGAGGAAACCAAAAAACAAAAGGAAAAAATCATGGTTGAAAAGAAAACAGCATGAATTCATGGAAGTGAACATTGTTCCGGAAATACTCACTGTCCCATCATATTTCATCGAGCACCTCAAGAGTAGACCTTAGCCAGTCTAATGTCAAAATGTGATTTTCATTTCATTCCATTGTCATTATCACCATAGATCTAACATGTAAAAAAGGGACAACTTGGCGATCATCTCTAAGAAGTAGAATAATCAATACGTATTAACTAATTAATAGTTTAATACAATAACAGCTAATTTGGAGCACCCCACACCCCTCCAATCGAAGAAGAAAAGTTGATGATAAGTGGACTTACTTGCTAGCACATAATCTTCAATTCACAAGCAGAAAATTATCATCATTTTGACAACACTGCTCTATGTATCCTTATAATAAGTAATGCCCATCTCGCTTTAAAGAAGTTATGTGCAAGGGTTTGGAGGAGGAGGAGGAGAAAAAGAAGCACATTGGTCTTGGAACTTTATTTTGCATTATTTGAAGGTTGTGCTCGCTTGTGACTTGTGAGGGCATTTTATTGTGTTCCACTCGTATTAAAAGTGAGAATAAGGTATGAGATGATAGGAAAGGCTCAATTGCTCTGGCTGTGTTATTGTACTTGCCGTTGGATGGGAAGGATATGAAAGAGTCCAAATTGGGTTTCCTCAGCAACTTAAGTGTGAACTGTGAAATAATGTATATATGTGTCATATCAGTAATTAATTCATAGTCTCGGAAAACGACATTCTTTTATGATTCTAGTCACTGCCTCTTCCAGCTTCTTAGGTTCATTTTGGTAACAAAATCTTATCACTTTCTGGGAAAAAAGATGGAAGTGAGATCAGCACTTGTCAGTTAGAAAGCAATTCACATGCACAACAAGAAAGTTGTGTCAGGAATTTCTCAGCGATCAATTGTTTTGGAAAACATCCGAATTGCGAAGGAATGGATGTTGGGAATGTGCCTAACAATTAGGCATAGTCAAATATGGAGATGCCTAACTCTCACCAACCATTGTTGCCTAACTCTCACCAACCATTTTTATGCCTATATAAAGCCATCTTCATTCATTTGTAAAATTCATCCAAAGCAAGAAGCAATACTTGCTAGAGAGAGAAGAGAGAAAATAGAGTGAGAAAGAGAGAAATCCCAAGTAAGCATATTTGGGTTGTGGTGTTGTGAGTTGAGTGTTTGTAAACACAGTGTATATTTCCCATAGTGAAAATATTGCAGTAGCTCCGTGGACGTAGGGGATTTCCCGAACCACGTAAATTCTCCTGTCTACTCTATTACTTTGAGTGTGTGTGTATTGTTGTTGAATTGTGGTCCTTCCGATAATTTTTTATCTCCAACAATTGGTATCATGAGCTCTTGGTTATCCGGGCAATATTCTCTTGAAAAATCTTAGTATGCTCTGTGGATGCGGTAGCGTCTGATCTTCCACATCAGAAAAGATTTGTCTTTGAGTTATTGGTCAAGGTACCCGTTTTGGAAATAAGTATAGGTAGTGTGAAAGTGCATGTCTAGGAAAGGTTCTGTCTAGGAAAGACTTGGTACTTAAGCGTGTCCTTTGTGACCCACCTCTCTTTCCTGGGAATTTTTCTTGGTGGTACTGTTCATAACTACAGATACTATTCCAGTATACGGTGGTACTATTCACGTATACGGCACTATTCACAGGTGGTGAATTTGTGTGATTCTAGTGGGAGCAATGGCATCCGAGAAGGATTTATACAAGATTGAGAAATTCAATGGTACGAATTTCAGTTTCTGGAAAATGCAGATGGAAGATTATCTCGTACTGTAAAGACTTGTACTTGCCACTAGCGTAAAAACCCCAACCATGAAGGACGAGGAATGGAAGGTGCTTGGACCGTAAGGCCTTGGGCGCAGTTCGTCTCGATTTAACGAGATTAGTCGCGTTCAACGTAAAAGATCAAGACACAACAACAAAGCTTATCAAGGCTCTCTCTAATATGTATGAGCAACCCTCTGTAGCCCATAAGGTGTGTTTAATTAAAAAGTTGTTTAATTTGAAGATGTCAGAAAACAACAATTTCAAAGAACACCTGAACTCATTCAATGAGATTAAGGATCAACTGAAATCGGTGGAAATGACTTTCATCGATGAGAATTGAAGCCGATGCCATTCTCGATGCGTTGCGAGAAAGTTGGCAATCTCTTATGTCACGATCCAATCGATTGCTTCTTTTGGGAAAAGTAAAATGGTATTCTCAGAAGTCGTCGACATGATCATGACGGAAGAAATCAGAAGGAAGGAAGAAGGTCCTTCCACTATGGCATCAACATTGAATATGGAGAGTAGGGGCAGAAATAAAAGCAGAGGGAAGCCCAGGCATGGTAGATCAAAATCCAGAAATCATCAAAACAACACTCAAAATCTGCAGAATAGCAAAAGAGATATTGAGTGCTGGAACTGTGGGAAGATGGGCCATTACTCTAATACATGCAAGTCTTCAAAGAAAGACGAAGGCAGGAGCAGTGTCAATACAGTTTCAGGAGAATCTGATGATTGTCTTATCTGTGCAATGGAGAGCAAGATAGAGTCATGGATTTTGGACTCAGGGGCGTCATTCCATGCCACTTCAGACAGAAAATTATTCGAGAACTATATCTCCGGCAACCTAGGCAAGGTTTACCTTGGTGATGATCAGGCATGTGATATCACAGGGAAGGAGATGTGAAAGTCAAGCCGAGCAGTTCGATTTGGAAATTGGAGAATGTGAGACATATTCCATGTGCGAGAAGAAAAACTTGATTTCTATAGGGCAGTTGGCTTCAAATGGTTATGTGACCACTTTCACCCGAGATAGGTGGAAGATATCAAAAGGTGCAATGACCATTGCTCGTGGCAACAAAGATGGATCTCTCTACACTACCGTTGGAGCATACGGTTCCTTAGCAGTCGCTGAAGGAAAAGAAGATCCGAATCTGTGGCATCAAAGGTTTGGCCACATGAGCAGTCAGGGGATGAAATGTTTAGCTTCCCAAGGAAAACTGCCAGAGTTAAAGTCAACAGAAATTGATTTCTGTGAAAGCTGCGTTCTCGGTAAGCAACGCCGAGTGAGTTTTGTGAAGACCGGTAGAGAACCAGTAAAACAAAAGCTGGAGTTAGTACATACAGATGTATGGGGTCCAACATCAGTCTCTTCAATTAGTGGCAGACAATATTTTGTCACTTTTATTGATGACCATTCTAGAAAGGTTTGGGTCTACTTCCTCAAACACAAGTCTGAAGTGTTTGATACATTCAGGAAATGGAAGGCTATGGTTGAGACTGAGACAGGATTGAAAGTCAAGAAGCTGCATTCAGACAACGGTGGTGAGTATGAAAACACCGAGTTCAAGAAGTTTTGTTTTCAGAATGGGATCAAGCTGAGTAGGACGGTTCCTGGAACGCCTCAGCAAAATGGAGTAGCAGAACGCATGAATCGAACACTGACTGAGAGAGCCAGAAGCATGAGAATACAGTCTGGTTTACCAAAACAGTTTTGGGCATGTGCAACGATACAAGAAAGATACTTGATAAATCGAGGACCATCAAAACCTTTGGGACTCGGAATTCGTAAGAGGTCCTGGACAGAAAGAGGTGAAACTTTCACATCTGAAAGTTTTTGGCTGTGTATCCTACATACTTGATGGTGACCGTAAAAGCAAGTTAGATGCCAAGTCACTCAAATGTACATTCGTTGGATATGGCACTGATGGAGAATTTGGCCACGTATCTGCGGGATGAGCAGAATCATAAGATCATTAGAAGTCGTGATGTAGTATTCAATGAGAATGTGATGTACAAGGACAAAAACAAAGATGAAGTGAGCCAAATAAACCAGACTTTTTTGGGCCAGATGATGTACCCGACAGTGTAGTTGACACAAAGGGTAAAAGGCCAGTAGATGGAAATCCTACACAAAAGGTAGATGAGCCGATACCCACACAGAGCTCTACTGATCCCCAGAGCTCTACCGCTCCTCAAAAATCAACCGACAGTCAAGGATTGACTGATCCTCAAGTTTCTTTAAGAAGAACTACTCGCCCCCATGTACCAAACAGGAGGTACCTGAATTATCTATTGCTGACAGATGCTGGAGAACCTGAATGCTATGATGAGGCATGTCAGGTGAAGAATGCAAGCCAGTGGGAGCTTGCTATGGGAGAGGAAATGAATTCTCTTGTCAAGAACCAAACTTGGGAGCTAGCCAAATTACCATTGGGTAAGAAAGCCCTGCAAAATAAATGGGTGTACCGTATCAAACTGGAGCATGATGGCTCAGAAAGATACAAGGCTAGACTAGTGGTTAAAGGCTTTCAGCAGAAAGAAGGCATTGACTACACAGAAATATTCTCCCCAGTTGTCAAACTAACCACGATTCGGTTAGTGTTGAGCATTGTAGCAGCAGAGGGTCTACATCTTGAGCAATTAGATGTTAAGACCGCTTTTCTCCATGGAGATTTGGATGAAGAAATTTACATGCAGCAACCAGAAGGGTTTACAGTACCGGGCAAAGAGGATATGGTGTGTAGGTTGAGAAAGAGTCTATATGGATTGAAACAAGCTCCGAGGCAGTGGTACAAGAAATTTGACAGCTTCATGCAAAGACATGGCTACATGAAATGCAATGCTGACCATTGCTGCTATTTCAAAAAGATGAATTCCAGCTACATTATTCTATTGCTATATGTCGACGACATGTTAGTAGTTGGAGCTGACTTGAATGAAATTAACAAGTTGAAGAAGCAGTTGTCCAAATGAGTTTGAGATGAAGGACACTGGTGCGGAAAGCAAATACTTGGAATGAAGATTAGTAGAGATGAGCAGAGGGGAACTCGCAACTTTCACAAGCAGATTACATCGAAGGTGTTATACAAGTTTGGCATGAATGAAGTCAAACCAGCTTAAAACACCACTAGCTAATCACTTCGATTGTCCAAGGAACAAAGTCCAAAGGATCGATGAAGAGAAAGGATTCATGGCAAAAGTTCCGCACGCTTCGGCCATTGGAAGTCTTATGTATGCCATGGTCTCGTGCGAGACCGTACATTGCCCATGCAAAGGGGAGCCGTAAGCGTATACATGTCTAACCAGGCAAGCAAAGACTGGAAGCAAGAAGTGGATATTGAGATATCTACAGGGCACTACAGAGAAGTGCCTAACATTCAGAAAGAGTGATATAAAACTACATGTAGATGCAGACTTTGCTGGTGAGATAGATCACAGAAGGAGCACTACTGGATATGTATTTACACTAGGCGATACAGCTGTCAGCTGGGTCTCGCAATTACAGAAGATTGTGACGTTATCCACAACAGGTTTGAGTATGTGGTCGTGACAAGCCGATAAAGAGATGATATGGCTACAGGGTATAGTAGCTGAGCTGGGATTAAATCAGGGAATGAATGTGTTGTACAGTGATAGTCAGAGTGCAATACACTTGGCAAGGAATTCAGCTTTTCATTCTAGGACCAAGCATATTGGTCTACGCTACCACTTCATTCGGTCATTGTTAGATGATGAAGTTTTGAATCTTGTAAAGATAGAAGGTAGTAAGAATCCAGCTGATATGTTGACCAAACCCGTCACGGCAGAGAAACTGGAGTTGTGTGCAACTTCAGTTGATCTTCAAGAATAACAAGATCAGAAAGAGCTACTGCATTAATCGAGGTGTGAAGACAGATTGAAATCAGTCTTCAAGTGGGAGATTGTTGGGAATGTGCCTAACAATTAGGCATAGTCAAATATGGAGATGCCTAACTCTCACCAACCATTCTTGCCTAACTCTCACCAACCATTTTTTATGCCTATATAAAGCCATCTTCATTCATTTGTAAAATTCATCCAAAGCAAGAAGCAATACTTGCTAGAGAGAGAAGAGAGAAAATAGAGTGAGAAAGAGAGAAATCCCAAGTAAGCATATTTGGGTTGTGGTGTTGTGAGTTGAGTGTTTGTAAACACAGTGTATATTTCCCATAGTGAAAATATTGCAGTAGCTCCGTGGACGTAGGGGATTTCCCGAACCACGTAAATTCTCCTGTCTACTCTATTACTTTGAGTGTGTGTGTATTGTTGTTGAATTGTGGTCCTTCCGATAATTTTTTATCTCCAACAATGGAAGGTGACAGTGAGTTTTGCAAATGCATGTAAGTTACTACGAAATTGTTTATATTAAATAAGCAATGAGAATGAAAAAAAAAATTCAGAGCAAGTCCTCTATATCCTGTTGGACCATTAGACACAGAACAAAAGCAGAGAAAGAGGAGTAGAGAGCATTAAAAGTAAAGGGTAAGATGGCAAAGGAGGAATGGAACACTCCATGTGATGTAATGGAATGGGGCAGCGGGGACCTTGTCAAGGATATGGGATGGCATGAACTGATAATGCTCGTGTACCAAAATTGATACTAACCGAATAGAACAGCTCCTGTTATGCAAAACTCTTACCTCAGCCGCCCCATGCTTCATACATCATTTTGAGGCAATATAACATCACCTATTTTTATGTTACACATCACATAGATAGACCAAATTCAACTTCTATTGGTCCTTATGGGAAGGGGAAAAAGAACTTCCATTGGTTTAATTGTTGATAGTCAGAGGAGGTCGGGGATAAGTGTTGATAGTCTGATAGTCAATGCAGAAGACCTAAAAGACTAATATCACAATTTCTAGTTGCATGAAGAATTTGTATTGAAGATGTTAAAACAATGTTTATTGCCATCAAATGGAAAGTGAAGAATTGATCCAACTTTGAAAGAAAAATGGTATTGGATCAAAACTTGAAAATTTCTAATTAAATTCCTTATGTGTTAGCTTTCGAGTGCAACTAACGCTGTGTGATTTCGAGCTTCGTGATTTTTCATATTATGATGAAACAGTTCGCATTGGCATGATAGAAAAAAGCATACATGCTTAGTTAAGGAAGAGGTTCGTGCATATCAATGGAGATTGTTATCAGTCCCAAAATCTCATTGGCAACCACCAATGATCAATATATCTAATAGCCTTAAGGTCCATGTTAGAAACAGAGGCATGAAGCTCTCATTATTTAATTATTTGATTCGTTAATTCCACCGAAACAGATTGCTTAATTTTAGTGAATGCAAGTTCACATTTTGTTCACTTTAATTTCATCGAGACAATTCCCAAAGCTTACAGCGTGAAAAAGTACAGCCTAATCCAGTACCATAAAACAGGAGACATATGTAACAAAGTCACATTATGACTGCATGTATATGCATATCAGTATTCAGAAAATTCATCTAGTCATCAACTCGCAGCTGACATTTTACTATCTTATTAGGAGAGACAAAACTTTTAAGATTAATTAAGTTTTTATTCAAATGAATTTTTATTATAAAAAGACGAGTAAAATATATTTATTTTCACTTTATATTTGGAAATATTAAATGTTTTGAAGGTTATATTTTTAGCTATAATTTTATTATTAAGAATTATTAGTTTTGTTAGATAATATTGGTATAATATATTTTTAACATCCATTATAAGTTATGTATCAGAACATTGTTTATCGTTAGCGAATGGCTTATCTGCATATAGTAGATATATAGATATAGATAAGCTAGTGAGGTCAGTTGTTTCAGATAGTTATTGGGTAAGCAGACCCACAGCCTTTTTACGTAGTTGTAGGGTAAGCAGACCTTAGCCACGAGAATTGTGTCAAGTGAGGCAAAACTCCTGCTTGAGATGAGCTTGAGAATTTACATGTTGGATAAAGTTAACTTCCCAACTGGTGTTATAATTCTTTCAGTATTACTCATATGGATTATTCTACTGATGATTATAATTTTCTTTAAAGAACTTTATGTTTATGTACAGTTTGGAGAAAAGAAAACATTTAATATAACAGTTTCGTTTATAAGTTTTATTTCTATTAGTCAGTATATTCAAAGGTTATTTGACAGTTTAAATATTCGTGCGACTATTTATTTCCCTTCCAGTTCATTTAGTTTATTATTCTCTCATTGAGTATGTGTGACTTACTTTATTTCATTTGTTTTTAATCTAGATTCTTATAGAATTGAGTAGTTGTTTCCTAGAATTTGTTGTTCTCCCTAGGCATTAGTCTTTTGGTAGATTTTCATCTTTGTTAGTACTTAAAGATGTATTTTTGACTCCAGTATTTTGTAGCTATAGGAAATAGTGTTGTAAATTATTTTGGATTCTATATTTCATGGTTGTTGAAATTTATGAGATTTGTACTATTTTTTAGGTTGAATTTAAATTTTGGTTAATTCAGTTTTTAAGAGAGACTTTGTCAAGTTTTCAGTAACTCTTCTAAATTTTTTTTTAAAGTGATTTTTCAACATTCTTTATTATACTTGCCAAATTAGATAAATTTTGAGCTAATTTAGCCTATGCGCTAATCATGGCTTAAGAATGGGTCATGACATTTAAGTAAAGAGGCAGATAGAGGAAATCATTATTTCTGCATTCCTTCACATTTGAAGGCATCTGTGATAATTTTCTAGACCGAAATACGGTAAGAGCAAGAGCGAGAAATGACAAATTATGATGATTGACAATAGATATAACGTGATTTGGGCTATGATGCACAGATACTCCAAAATTAGTGACATATTTATATCGTACGCGTATCTAATACCAATACTCGTATAATACTATTGCATTCGTATTTTTGTTGTATCTCTATTTTTTTCCTCCAAATACCTATAGCTATCAAGATACTATTACTTAAAAAATTGAGATATAGATTCAAGTCCCTTTCTTACTAGTTATCTCTCTTAAAACATATTTTCACTCTTACAATCTTCTCATCCTCAAAATTATAGTAAATTGGTTTATCAATTTTAAAGTTTATTTTTTTTATATCTATAAATATAAATTTATTTTATTTCATATGCATTGTCGTACCTGTATTTTAATTTTTTAAAAAAATTGACGTATGTACGTATCAAATAAGATACTCGTACCGTAAAACATAGAATTTGGTTTACTTCAAACCTAAGTGGGTGATTCTAATGCCATGTAAACACCTATGAATTGATTTTTCTAAGATACTTGAAATGTACCTCTCTTTTCAAGTTAGTCTCTTCTTATATTCTTTCAATAACTATGTAACTTTTGAAGTTCATGTCTAATAGCCTATCATCTAACTCAATTTCACTTTGAATGCAGAAGTGAATAGGGTGCTGCAACCTGGTGGGGTTTATGTACTTCTGCAGAAATGGGATTTAAAATGTTTGTACAGAACTTCACTGGAACATTGATATGAAAAGCCATAATCTTTGTAAATAACTCGATTTTTTGTTTATTCTTTTTTGTGTTTGCATGGAGATACAGATGTTTTATTTCCCAGGATAATGGAGCGTGACCCTGACATAAGGAGCAACATTGACAGAGCTGGATTTTCAACCGGTGGTTTTGTTTGACTCTCGGCCCCCTCTCCTATTTCTGCCACTCCCCGCCCCCTCCCCCTCTTGTACATAGTAGCTTACAAGTAGCATCAAAAGTATGTCTTCTGATTCACTTGACCTCTCGGTTAGATATCTGTTAAGAGGTTGTAGCAGTTTTCGGGTACATATCCTAGGAATTCAGGTCCTGAAGCTGTGCTGGTTTAACACAAACAATGCATGAGCTTCAACTTGAGGCATTATTGTGAACATCTTTCATTTACATATAATCATCCTTCTCGCTATGTCAGTATCAAGAGCATTCTTCGAACATGTGATGATCGAATATTTTGTTATATAGGCGTGACATGATCATATTTAATGTAAATTATTCAAATTGAGAAGTACGAAGCACGGTTATTATTATAATGCCCAGTACTTTGTTCAAGATTAAGCTTCATGATTAAAAGTATCTGTTTCTCTTAAATGAAATGGTCTGAGCTTTAGTAACTCATAAGAGCCATATCATAATCCTTTCATGTTTCTCTCAATTCCTCCATTTCTCTGACTTAAGCTATCATTATCTTTCTTCTTTGTCTATGCTTTTTCCTGATTCTTTTGATTGCCACCGGTTTGGGTAAGTGTATGAGAGATCGTTGGTGGAAAATTGTAATGGTAGGAATTGGGTAGCTTTGAGCTTGAACTGGGGAGGCTGTTAGCAGCTGAATGAAGCTAGTGGTTAATGTCTACTGCTGGGCAGACAAGATGGCAGTCTGTGCAGTGTGTGTGGCAGGAAAGACAATGACAGGAAGAAAGGAATAAATACAGGGGAGGGGAACCAGAGAATTTGTTTTTCCTTTTAACTTTTTTTAAAAAATTAAAAGTATTTCAAAATATACAATTTTCATTAGTTTAAGTTTTTTAATGATAAATATATTCAAATAGTCTTTGAATGTTAATTTTTGATATTAAATTTGTCCTTCAATTTATTTTTTAACATCATATTAGTTCTTTAATGTCATGTTTTATATTAAATTAGTTTTTCAAAATGACTAATTTGATGTCAAAAATTATTAGAAAACTAAATTAACGTTATTTGTATCTTTTAATGACTAAAATAATTTTTTATTTTTTTAAATTATTTTTCTGCAAATAAAACAAATTTTTGTGATATTTATTTTTTCATTTTTATATAAAAGTGACCCAAATAAATTTGAGGACTGAGTGCCAACACTACTGCTACTGAGTTAATCTTCAACATACAAAAAAGTGAGAGATATAATTGACATGTTGTCTTGCTTTTAAGATTATTTTTTGGTCCATTAGATGAGTTAATATATTTAACCCATCATTGACATTCATATTTACTTACAAAGATGATATTTATGTTATCACTCATAAAAACTAATAAAATGGCGAATTAAATGAAATTTAAGCAATCATTCAAGCAAAATGTGATCCGTAAAGCATATGTCTATATCTAATGTAATCTATATAAACTATAAAGTCTAAAATTTGAACCCAAAAAAGAAGTCTAAAATTATAAAACACATAAAGAAGATTTAAAATTATTAAAATAATTGATGATGTGACATGTTATGCAAGATGCTACGTTTGTTCTAATTTGTAAAACGCCTCAACATTGAGACTTTAGAGTTCACTCAAATTACACTCCTTCACCTCAAGCTTCTTTTTTAAGTCTACTTTTCTATTACATCTAAAATATCGTGCTTTGTGAGACTTATTTTATGATTGTATTCAAAGATAACACTAGTAATTTTCACCTTTCTATCTAGATCCAAACATGCATTAAGTTTAGCCTTGCAATGTTTTGGTGGTTGGTTTAGCTTCCAAAGCTTGTTTCACTGGCACACTAACTTTGTAGTACAAATACTAGTTATAGTTAAATATTTCTTCTCATCAATATCATTTTTTGATATTTGTTTTGAAATAGCAAATCTTTTTTTTGGGGCAAACTTAACCTAATATGTTTTGGCCTCTTTTTTAGAATCAAATATCATCCCAAGTCTTGGTTCTTCAATTTCCTCATTCATTTCTTCTTTTGATTTTTCAATCTCATCGGATGATTTTTCTCTATCACCATCAAATTCCTCATTCTTATCTTCAATGCCCTCATAGGAAGACTTGTCATGGCATAAGAGTAAGATCCATTTTTTATTCTATCAAATTTAACTCAAACTCATAAAAAAAAATCGATTTCTATTCAAGCAAAAACAAAATAACTTATCACGAATTTGAAAATTAGTAAACTAGATAGAAAACAAAATGATACCATAATTGCCCAATCATTCATTTTTGCTAACAATAGCATTGAGTTCCTAAATTTGAAATCCTTTTTTAATAAATAAAAGATAGAAATTAAAATATGCAGAATCAATATCCATTCTTTTAGTTTGAAAAAAAAAAAAGACAATAACATTCGTTTTTGCAGGTGTCATCCAGTCAGAATTACTTGTGAGAAATAACTATTGCAAAACCAGTTTCCACCTCAATTGCATTGATTCCTAATCATCTAACTAGCCATAAGCCATCCAGGTCAATTGCTCACAATTCATCCTCTAAACTTGCATATGCAACCTTACTATTTTTTCTTTCTCATGAACCCACCAACCCACGTCCCTTGTAGCCTTACAATTTTTTCGTTATTAAACAAGTTATTAGTAAGTTACGAATAGATGCTCAATCCTTCAAGGGTATATCACCATCTGTTTGAGAATGGAACAAAGTGAAAGAGATAAGCTTACCCAAAAATAAAAGTCACATGGTTGCTTTGTCGATTTGGGAGAGAAAGACTTGCCGTTCTTCTTGCTGCCATTGAGACTCAATAGGTATAGAATTTGATATCCGATGGACATTTTTAATTTGTTTAGAAATTATTAATTAAATATAATAACAAATAATTAGAATTTATGTGGCATGCCACCTCATTTGAGTGATTTGCTACATGTTTTTGGCAAACTTATTTAAGCTTCTACTTCTTGCTGTGTAGCATCACTGTTTAATTTATAGTAGTAATTTTAGGAGTTATTAAGGAGGAGTTCACATGTAAAGTAAAAAAAATTTAATATATGAAAAAGAAAAATTCATTTATGATTGATATCTGCATGTGGTGCTAAAAAAATTATAAAAAAAAAAAACTTGTTATATGAGTAAAATGTGACATTTGTGAAACTTGAATGGAATCTCTTTTATAACATTATATATTGATTGATGTAGCTAATAGGATCTAGTAATTAATCAATCCAATGTTTGGCAGAATTTCTACATTATTTTCTAATTTGCTTTAAACAAAAGATAATAATAAAATTGCTTGGATGGATTCACGAGTCATCTCATAGCATATGTGATTTATTTTACTTACTCACCAAAAATAACAAATTTGCACAAAATAACATAATATTATAAATTGATAATAAAAATATGTGCATATGATTAACATTCCAAATATTAATAATAAGATTTTTTAGGAGGCATTTGATTTGATTTAATAAAAATTTAAGAGCAAATTAAAAAAAATGAGCTATTAAAAAAACTTAAGATTCGAAAAGCTATAACTATTTGCTAATAAATATTTGATTAATATGACTATATTTACATGCCTATATTTACAAAAATTAAGGAGTTATAAATTTTCACCCATCATTATATTAACTTTAATAGTTATTTGATTGAGCAATTAATACACTATTGTTAAAATTTAAATAAAACCAAATAAAGTATAATTAAATTTTGAATTTTAATTCTAAATTATTTTTCATAATTATAATTAAAAAAGTATGAAATTCAATTTTTAGTAATAATTTTGAGAGTCATTAAGAAAGAATTGGCATGCAAAGTAGAAATAAATTAAATACATGAGGAAAAAAGACTCATTTATGATTTACATCTGCATGAGATGCTAAAAATTAAAATAAAATAAAAAAAAACTTGTATGAGTGAGACGTGACATTAGTGAAGTTGAACTATCTTTTATAATATTTTATATATATAAATGTATAGATGTCCAGAAAGTATCAATGTAAGGATAACAAAAGAAAAATCAGAATATTTCATAGGCCATATTTAAATTTTGAGTACTTCTACGCATAGAATTTTAATAAAATTTAACTAAATTTAAATGTAAAGGTTGAATAAAATAAATCGATATAGAATACTCATTTATCAAAACATTAAGAAACATATAAAATCATTGTGTAAAAAAATTTGGCAAAAATATTCTACCTATCTAATATTTAGCATTAGCTTGACTAATTATTTATCATAATTTTTTTTTGGATTTGGCCTAACATTTTTATGAAAACATAAAAGCTTGACATGACCTAAAAGTCTATATTGCATAAAGGCCTTCAAATAAGTTAACAGACTCAAACTTTATAAATTTCAAATAAACTTAACCTTTCACAAAATTATTTAAGGATGATAATTTGAACCCACCTTGTGGGTACCAAATCTGCCACAACTCACGTGGGACGAGTTTAAACTATGTTACAGGGCGAAGTGGGGCGAGTTCGAATTTAAAGTCTACTCGCCCCTACCCTACTTGCACTCTAATTTTTTTACAAAGAGTGTGTTTCATACTTGATGTAGCTTGAGATTTTTTATGCAATGAATAATTTTTTAATAATTTATATTATATTGTGTATTATATAGTATATATGGGAATAGGGCTCGAGTTCTATTATTTTTTTGCAGATAGGGTACGGGTTGTCATCCATAAAACTTGCGAGACGAATTGAGGCGAGTTGAAGATTCCTTTAAGAGGTGCGGGGCGGGTTTGGGTTCGAGGTGGGCAAAAATCCGTCTCTACCCGCCCCATTGCCAAGCCTAAAATTCTTGTATTGCGTATCAAATAAATAAATTATATTAATATTTAAATAATAAATTATATAAGTATTATAAATTTTTAATTATATATTATTATAATAAATAAATAAACCGACATATTAGGCTAAATAAGTTTTTTTAAAAGCATAAGTCTTGACATATTTAGTTAAATATGCTTTTTTAAAAGCCTAAACTTAACCTATTTAATAATTGAGTTAGGCCAAAGTGAAGAAAAAATAAGCTAGGTTATAGGCCCATGTTGGACCGCCCGACTTATTACTATCCATAGTCAGGTACCAAAGAGCTACAACTCAAATAATACTCAATCTTTTAAGGGTATGTTTGGATTGCAGGATTTTAGAGGGGAAGGGAAGGGAGGGAAGAGATAATCTTTCAATTCTAAATTGCGAGAATTAAAAAATATTTATAAAAAAAAAATGATTAAAAAGTTATATAATAGTCTCTCATTTTAAAAAATTACCAAATAAATAGAATATAAATTTGAAATAAAAAATTACCTCTCTCCTCCCTTCTTCTCCAAACTTCTCAATTTAAACAATACCTAAGAGATTATTTGATCATAGTGATGAATTCTAATCAAGTCGCTTTGTACTTTAAGCTACATGTTAGTGTAATTTGGGAAAAAGTTATTCCATTTTAGTTCATGAATAAAATTAATTAAGTATTGAATTAATTTAGAATTTAATTTCAATCGACTATTAGTGTAAAGTTTATTTATACTGTCATCCAATCATGTGCTGACACATCATTAAAAAAGTTAGAATTTCTAGATAGTTGTTATAATAGTCAAATTCTTTTAATGATTTGGCAACACATGATTAGATGACAGTGTAAAGAAACTTTACACTGACGGTAGATCAAAATTAAACTTATTAATTTAACCAATAATTTTTATACAATTAACTAATAATCTATCTTCATTTTGATACTTGATATGTGATTAACCATATATAAATTATTGATTAAATTAAATTAATAATTAATTAATTTTATTCATGAACCAAAATAAAATAATTTTAACCCAATCCACATTAATGGGTTATTCCCATTCTTCTTTTCCACCCTAGGCATTGGACTTCCTTTATGATTAAAAAAAAAAATCGTATTGCTAGGTCTATTAACATTGAAACTTTTTTATTATAAATTTGATAAAAAAAAATATTTATATTATAGTTGAATCCAAATAGATGAATATATAAGATTTAATTTTAATTTATTAATAATATAAAATTTATTTACATTATCACTTAATTATATATTATCAACTCATTAAAAATATAAAAATTTTAAAATAATTATTATAATAATTAAACTCTTTTAATCACCTACTAATATATAATTAGGTTTAAAAAAAGTACATCAAAATTACACTCATCGATATATTCAGATGAAGTAGATTCCATGCAACGGTGCGTTTAAACTGTCGTTTTCGTCTTCTTCCTTCGTGGTGCTAGGGTTTTCAGAGTTTGCAGTTTCCCTTCATTTCTTCACATTTTCACACTCGCCACCAGCCATGCTTAGAAGCTCCAAAACAGTGCCTTTTTCAACCGAGTTTTTGCTTTATCAAACGATGCAACTTAAAAGTGCAATTCCTCCATAGTTTCGTTTCGGCAACACGCGAAATCCGAAGATGCCGACGACAAGGTACGATGATTTGTTGCTTGCATTAATTGTTGACCAACAAGGCTTGTAATTGAACATAATTATTTTGTAATTTATTGCACCCTGTTTCTAATTTTGGTGTTTGCTTTAGTGATCTTATTTATTTTTTGTGAATTTTTTTTAAAAAAATATTGGTTAATAGGGATGTTTCTGTGATTTGAATGTCACATTTTGTTTTTTTGTTTTTTTAATTTATTGCATTTTGTTAACTGCTCTAGTTTCTTTTGGATGTTGAATGCCATTAATTCTTCTTCCTCTCTTTGTAGGATTTTCATTATGGCGCTTTTGCGTTGCAAGTGGAATTTAGTCTTGAACAGACATGTGGGTTGATGAAGGTGGAATCTATTGTATGTTGATTTATGAGATGTAAACCGGTGGATTGTGCTATGATAAATTGTAACATATTTTGGAATTTTTCATCTTGATTGTGTAATTACAGACTTGATAAGTAACTAAGGATAGGTTGGAAGCATTCAGAGTTGGGTTTGCTGTGATTTTCGGACAAAATAGCTAAAACGGGGTCGCTTTGTTGTGTGGCTTCAAGAGCACATGGATCAAATGAAGCCAGTAGGGACTGGTCCATGGTTCTACATGAGCCCTACTGGCGAATTAATACAAGTTGGGATTTCAGATTCCGGTCTGAAGGGCTTCCATACTGTTTGCATAATGATATTCAACTCTATGGGTCTTCTATATCATCTAATGGGAAAGAAAGTAGGGGCTGGGTCAGAGACAACCACCTATATGATCTTGACTATTCTGCTTCAGATGGTACTGGGAGTAGTCCATCTGACCTCTCTTAGGGTCCAGCAATGCAGGAAATTAGTGTTGATGATTATGAAACTGCAACTAGGAAAGGTAATCCTGAAATCTGAATGTACAAATTTGAATGTAGATATTTGTAGACTACTTCTTTGCTTTTTGTGGCTACTTCTTTGCTTTTTGTGGCTAAGGTATGATTTTACATATTCTTTAAAAGTTGTGTGGTGGACTTGTTCTGTCTTCTTTTTCCCCCACATAATTAGGTTAACTGAATCAATGCCTTTTCCAATGCATTATACATCTATATGCATACTTGAAATTTTTTTATGTTTTGCTTGCATGCTTATTTTATTATATTGAAGGAAAGGACTTTCAAAAAGATATTTATCATTGAGGGTGATGCATGTAATTGTTCCTGCTTATGGATACCCTTCAGCCAATAACATTTGAGTGATGAGATTGATTTTTCATTATTTGAATCATAAATTAAGGGTTGCAGAGGATAAGGGATTAGGGAGTGAGTAGGCATTTTAGGTTCGGGTAGAACAGAAATGATTCGGTTTGGATATTAAACATGCTTCAACCACATGAGATGAAAATATCAGATCTGTCAAGTTGATGAAAAATGAAATGCAGTATTGAAGGTATGCCTTTCAAGGGTTAATGACTATCAAAATGGCCTGGAATGGAAGATAATTCAACAGTTTTATCTAAGGAAATATGAGAGGAAGAATAAAGAACTATTTTTTGTGTTCCTTTACTTGACAAGACATTGAATGTCTGTATAGATGTTAAGGCTTTTTAATACTAGAATGAATGCCCTGATAAAGTAATAAAACCCAAAATAAGTCCAAGGATTGGCTGAAGCTCATATCTATCAGAACTCAAAACTAGAATATATTGGATAGAGATAAGCAAACAACTGCCTTAGAAACTTTGAAAGCTGAAAAAAGTCACATTAAAATCTGAACATAAAGCCTATGCCTCCATGGCATTCACTGAATGTTCTTTTGTTGTCGTCACTTGTATATCTTCAAATTAAATCAATATTCAAGCAACAAAAGCAAAGATGTCAGGCTTGCGTACACGATGCAGAAGATTTATGTATACACCATGTCAACAACATAGTTAGTTAATTAATACTGGGCATAAAATATGACTTGACAAAGCAATAAAGTCATCTTTAAACTTCTAGTAAAAGAAAGACCTTGTAAATAAATCACAGAATCCATTTTCCAGACTTCCAGCTAAAAAACTTCTCCTAACCTCAGTTTATTGTCTTTTTTTCATTTATAAATATTGTTTATGAAATGTTCCTTTAACATGATATATTGCAAAAGTCGCACTGGGCTGATCTGATCATATGAATCATATATAATGTGTCAATACTAGCATTTGCTGGCAATCCGTAACACATTTTCTCAGCATTATGTGTTTATGGTGAAATGATCAATGCAGTGTATGTTAGAGTGCTCAATTTGCATGTGACCTTAGTCTGTCTACTAAAAAAAATAAAATTCTTTGTTGTTAGTTTCATTTTCTTATTAGTGATAGTTACTTAATAACTTACCTTAATATTCTGTTGAGTATCAATACCTTTGCTATATTTGAGTTGCTTCTAAGTTTGTTCCATTGGAAGAAATTGTTCACAAAAAATATGCTTTCAGCTCTCTTGTTGGTTATGATTAAGGAATTCTTTTCTTGCTATAATTATGCTTGACATTAAGGTGAAACCAACGAAATAATAGTCCCTTTTTTATTGAGCTAGGGCATTCTTCAAACTGGTAGAGAGCTAAACTCATCTCTCTGTGAACCTACGGGTTTTCTGTAGGATGCCAAAAAGATGAAGCCCATACATTAATAAATCTGGCATTATAGTACAGAATTGAGTCATGATTACTTCCAATTCTGCCTCCAAATGCCAAACATTAAGTTTTTTTCTTTTTTATTAGAGATTCATTTAATAATCGCAGACCTTCTTTTCCCTGTTTTATTGTTGGATTCCTTGATTTTGGGTCATAATTTGTCTGTTAACGTGTGTGTCTGTTTATTTGTTGGGGGCTAGTTGGTGATGGTTGCACTTAATTCATTGCAACATCATTAGTAAGAATCAAGGTGCAGTGCTTAATTCTGTTTGATGATTTATTGTTTTATTGTATATTGTATATGAGCTTGGTGAATCCTCCTTCCCAAAATGTCATACCTGTTTCTTGGTTCATACACACTTCTTTCTCAGTTTGGTTAAAAATGTTATACCTGTTTCTTGGTTCAAACTTTTGACGAGTTTTTCTTAATATGGATTGGTCAAGTACAAAATAAAGCTGCATTTTTGTCATGAATTATATAAAAATGCATACACGCTTCTAGATGAACTCATGCTGTTTCATTAGTTTATGTTATGCTTTGTAGAGTAAATTCTTGTGATGTTTAATGTTTCTTTTTTGCTGCTGTTGTTGATTGTTACTCTTGCTTACTGAACTGCTTCCTTCTCATGTGTACTCAATAGATCCTTCGCTGGGCAGAATATATTTTACATCAACCAAGGAGGTAATGTTTTTAATTAAGGACTTCATTAAAAAAAAAAAAATACCATGTGTTTGCTTGGCAGTTAGTTGATTTGTGTCTCCAGAAATAGGCTAATAGGATGAAATATGTGCAGGGAACTTTTGAAAATCCAGATAGTGGGGGCTCAACTTCATCCCAGTCTCCCAGTCAGAGAGTAGTGAGTCTGAGTCCACTACAAAATCACGTTTATCCTCACGGAGGAATTTCTCTAATCACTGTTTTTTCATCTCCAAACCCGTTCATTCTTTGTCCTTTCCCAACCTTACTCCTACTAGGGAAGCCTTTGACCCTGCAGTTGCTGGTTTTTCAGAGTTTGATGCTTCCAATTCACTCAAGAGATGCCCATCGTTGGAGTAGTGCTAGCAGTATTCTGGATTTTGCCGATGTTTCTGAGTTATTTGAATCTGAAACATCTGGTCGCCCACATATTCCTTCAGATGGATTTAGGTGCAGCTTGTATGAAAGATTTCTATCAGAGATCACCTTGGAATTCCCATCGAATTGTGAGAAGTGGAGACATGCCCACAACTGGGGTTCTTCCTTGTCATGTTTTTTATGCTGGGTGTTTAGAGCAGGCAACGCCGAAGATACAGAAAAATGATCCTCCTTGCCCTGTGTGTCAGATTGGAGGGGGGAAATTCCCCTGATCAACGGTGTCTTTCGAGATTGAGGAATGGTTTTCCAAGGCTTAGACCATTTTGTGAGGATGGACCCTCGAGACCTTGGGGCTGTGCACAGGCAGGTGGTTGTGTTGAAGAGGCTCTACATGCACCACCGCGCAATGCTATGTTCTTACTCAATCGATATTGCAGTAAACAGAATCTTTCTTTGAAGGGTAATTTAAGTAAGAAATTTTCATGTAAGATGAGGAAAAGTGGGCCATATTCCTCACAGCTGTTTAGTGGAAGCTCAGCTGATCAGGAAGTAGTTGGTTGCTCAAAGGCAACTCCAGCCCCAAGTATGAAGAAGTAATGGGAAGATATCTAGACTTGGAAGCGTGGAAAGTTGTAATTTACATGCGAGACCATTCTTTCCTTGAAGTTCAGAAGCTGACAGCCCCACTTCAGTCAAGTGAAATTTAAGGACAGGGATTCCAAACCTGGTCATGTTTTTGTACAGATAATGTTGTATGTGTATTGAAAGACACGATTGGATTCTGTTGCATTGTTTATGTTATTTTGCTGTCTGATCTTTAGTTAGGATCTCAAACATATCTACTTTTGTTAATGGAATTCAGATTGAGAAATATGTATTGAGGGGAAAGAGTTGATATTATTTTGCTGTAAATTTGTTGTTAGTTTTTACAATAAATATTTGCGAGTCTACCAAGTATAACTACTAATCAGTAAGTAATTTACTACTCATTAAGGTATCGATACGTAGAAAAAGCATAAGTTCCCTAGTAACTCTCTACTATGGGGAATTCTCCATTGACTCAAGCTTGCCAGGTCGTATAACTGTTCCCATGTCATTGTGGAAGCAGATTCCCAATGTGATTTGTTGTTTATTGAAAAAGGGTGTGCTGCCAGCCACCCTTGTGCTTCCTTAGTCACTGAGACCACCCAGATGCTGGCCATGGGTCGGAATGTGTCCTGTCAATGTGGCTCAGTGCATCCTTGGTTAGCCAAACAGGGCCACGAGCTGGTGCTGAGATTTCATGTTTACCATCAGATGCCTTCCTTTCACTCCCTGTTTCGGCTGATCTTTTCTGGTGTCCTCTTTGATAGGACTGTGGTAGTGTAGTTTTTTCTTTCTTTGGGCCTGAGGCCCTGTCTCGTACCCAAGAAAAAAAAAAAAACAGCTGTTTTGGTTGATGCATGTATCTATAACCAACTTTACCACCGGAAAATGAACTCCTTCCAGGAGTGCAAGGGTTTTATGTGGAATATTTTGCTCTAAGTTTGTTTAGAATGAAGCATAATTGTAACATGAAGTTGGCTTTCATTGAAGGCTAAAAGCCTAAAAATAAATTATTTCTTTTTACCAATGACTATACCACGTACGAAAGGACACTACAATACAGTTTCAGTGTGCAGGGAAAAAAAACTGTTGCTAAATTTTTTATATACAATTTTTTCATTTATTTTATTAAATCATTTGGGTCATTAAATTTTAAATTATGTCAATTAATTATTTTTCATATTCGTGCACATGTGCAGTAACTAGTTTTATAAAAATAGACATTGATGATGGTTATGTTGTGATGGATAATTTTGTCTTTTGAATAGGACCAAACTAACATTAATGGAAGAAAGAAAAAATTTAAATTACATTAAATTTTTGTTATGTCGATAGATAATGTTTAAAAGCATTAAATGTTTGATTAGCATGACCCTTTTTTAAAATGGTCTTGTATCCTCCCTGCTTTTTTTGGGGGGGTTATCATACCCTATGCCTCAACGGTCCTAAATTGGATAGGTCCATCAGAATGGGGGCCCTGTTTCTTAGGGCATGTAGATTTGAAAGGGATATGGCCCATATTGAATGAGGCATACTCAAGTTTGGGTTCTCAATCTAGGGGCCTTAAATGGTCTATGTGTGGGAAAAGGGACCCTCCACTCTTTTTTTTTTTCTTTTAAAAAACGGCCCTAATTCATTGCCTAATATGACCAAAAAAGAAAAACACCATTGCTTAACAACGTCAACATGAAGCAGACAAAGGCTACTTGGCTTGCCTCATCGAGGTGGGTTTGCAACTTGCATACAGAACTTTGATTTAAGTTATATTTAGTATTTCTTGAAGTTTCTAGAATAAAAAGAAAAGACAGATAGTTTCTTGAGGTAATAAAAAACTAAAGGTTAAATTATAATTTATATAGTTTGATTTAAAATTATTTTACTTTCTTGGTTTAAAAAGTGATATTTTCTTCTCCTATGATTTGTTATATTATCACATAATCATCATGTGATTTGAGTTGTAACAAAAATTACTTAAATGATTTAAAAATGTTTACAAAGAGTACGAAACATTTAATAACAAAAAAATTGAGAAAAAGAATTAAATTCTACATAAAATAAAAGTTATATAAATTATTAATAATTTTTTCATATTACAAAACAATAACGTTTCACTTTTATTATAAAACAAATGAATGATATATACAATCACACATAAGATTTTACTAGTAAAAGATTTTTAAATTATAACAGGTGTTTCCTATTAAAAAAATGAATAGAAAAAAATTACAAGTAATTAAGTAATAGCAAAGTAATTAACAGAGAAATAAAATGTTAATTTTAAAACTACAAAATAATAATAATAATAATAATAATAATTTTGAGTGACACGGTGCGTAACTGTAATTTACCCAAAAACTAACTTGATAGAGTAATACTATTTATATAACTTTTGCACTTCTAATGACGCACAATTACCTTTTTTTTTCTCCGTGAAGCACAGCTCACGTGGTATGAACTGTCCCACAAAAAGTGGAAGGCAAACATTCAATCCTTAACCCCTTGGCCTTACCTCCTTCAATTTTCAGTTGAAACTACTGTTGGCTACTGGTCGCATATCTCTGTTTTAAAAAAGTAATCATGTACAATCACTTTGTGTTGCGCTTGTTTGAAAAAGACATTGAGAGACGATTCAACTGAAACTATTAACTTGACCCAATTGTGCTCGTAATTCATGTTTTGTTGTTTGGCTATTTTAGCTAAACTAAGTTTTCTCATGGAACTACTGGCATTTAGTAGAAAGGACCATGTCTTGGATTTTGGGTTTGAAAAATGTGGTGGAGAAGAGTTTTCTACATATAATCCTACAATAAAAATTAATTTTTTTAAAATGCCTTTACAAATTATATCTCATAAGTGATTTTACTTTAGAATAACTAAACAAATTCAATTTTTTAAGTTAATTCTTTTAATAATAATTTTTTTAACATCGATTATTAACATGCAGCTATCCATTTCTGGGCCAACTTGTGTACCCTAGTATATAGGTATCAACCTCACAACTCCAATAGGACCCCATGGCCTAATTAATTTCTCATGCCATTCACAGTTTTTAGAGAGAGTGATGGAGCGTTCAATTTTCAACGCCTTTGTAGGTTTTCACGTGCTGTGCTCACATTGCTCCGACAATTGCACATTGTGTAGACAAACATGATGCACAGATAGGAATCCTTGAATTGCCTAGTGTTTTTGCTACGTCCATTCAAGACCACACATTGCTATTAATACTTCTTGTGTGAAGGGTTCCCTTCCCACTAGCCTTCTTCTAGCCAATGTCATTTTCCATCAATTTGCCATAACTTGAAATTAAAACCCTTCCCAAAACATGATATATTGAGATAGAGACACCCCTCATTCACAAAGGTAAGATTTTCAATTCTTCTAGTGACTGTGTCTCTTTTGCTGCCATTCAATTCTAAGAAAACGTTGTGTGTGAAAAATCAAATTGTGACAAATATCAAGAAAAGACCACTAAAAGGAAAATAACAATGGAGGATTGTGAGGGAGAGCAGGACTACTTGGAATGAACGTGTCCTCTACCTCACATTACTTTATCTATTCATCTACCATTATCTATAACCTCATCATCTGGCTATAAATGTGGCAGATGGAAGTATCCAATTCATCAGTTCAAGCTTCACCATTTTGCATGCTATGATGTTTGTTAATTTGGCTGATTTGCTGATTCCATTAACACTGCTAGATTTAGTTTTAATTCTGCCCAAAATTAAATGTTGTTGAGTCCTACAAAAACAAAATAAATAAGGGACAGAGAGAGACATTGAGCTGTGTCCTTGAAATTTGAATACGAAATCCATGATCCCATAAATATACAATAATAATGCATAAAAATTGAAAAGTCACTTGCCCCCGGGTCTTCTCATGCACTATATATGGTTATATTTAATGGAGGACATGTGAGATCCATGTGATTGGGAGGGTCCCTGATCATAAATGGCTTGTAAAGAGGTTGTCTATATCGAAAGCCACTATGGCTTAAACATGTTTGTGCTTACATGTGGTACTTGTTCAGAGGCAATTATTAAGCTGTTTCTCTAGCAAGCAACGTAACTTACTTATATAACCATGGCTGTTAGGCTTGACTAGATGCCTCAAAGTTCAGACTTCAAAACCCATGAAAAGTGTTTTATGAGGTTGTCAAAGGAAGTTAAGTTCTGCTTTTATTAGTGCTTAGCTTTCATACTGTCATCTAGTTTATCATCCCCGGTCCCTCCCCTATTTGGTCCTTATCATTTATGGATAATGTGGTTGGTGACTGATCCTGCTGTGGTTCAAGTTGTATCCAGTTAACCATGAAAAGGGTGTTTTCCTATCTCCCTTTTAGCACCACTTATCCTCTCTCTCTCTCTCTCTCTCTCTCTCTCTCTCTCTCTCTCTCTCTCTCTCTCTCTCTGTGAATGTCGCGGCGCTTGCTCATGTTGACGTATGATTCCAGAGCTAAGGTTGAGCAGCGATTTGTCATTTTGATGAAGGCTGTCTTTTTGGATATGTAATAGAGATGAAATATTAATGCTATGCGTAACAAAGTAACAAACATGTGAATCTGCTTAGCTTAGCAGATAAACACAAGCATTTAGTATACTAGAAGCTAATTAATTATACGTAATCTCTTTTGACCTTTCTAATAATGTCCTTATTCAGATTAATGTGTCACATCTCGCGGTGCTTTTATGTGTAGCAAAGGTGTAAAACAACTGCATAGATGAACCTGACTTTCTTTCCATTCATGTTGAATTTATATTCTCTAATTAAAGTGGATGGTGCACTTTAACAAATAAAGTAAAAATATAATTATTAATAAAAAATATACTCCTTACTTTAGATGATGTAAATCCTAATCATGTTATCTCTTCTTCTTTAATTAGTATTTTTCTTTCAATAGTTTATAGTTATGGAATATTACCAATACTCAATGACCCAAACGTTGTAATTTGCTTGCCATTTTGCCAATGAGATTGAAAGTTACATTTTTATTAAAAAAAATTGGCCTTCCGTGTCTCAGGCTTTTGTGCCTTGGCCCTATGAGTCCTTTCATCTCATGTGCTTACTTTGGTTTTTGACCTTTTCTCAGTGGTTAGAGGTATCGGAATTCCACCAACTTTTCTTGTTAACCACATAAGCTTTTGTTTTTTGTTTTGGTAGGCTAACCACATAAGCTTTGATATAGTAGTAATCTGAGTCTCTAACGAAGATACGGAACACAAGTTCTATAAGCATTATTATTTAAAATGAATAACACCACTGGTAATAATATTGGTACATCGTTTTTCTACATCATTTTAATTTATATCACTTAGTAAATGGAACTTGCAAAGAAAATAATCTTATATAAGTAAAATGGTATTTAAAAAATGTATATTAAATGACTCACGATTTATACTACTTTTTTCTAAATGATATGGCAATCCAAATCATCACTGCTAAATTATAAATTAAATTTTTAAGAATAATTATGATAATAATTTAAAAAATAATTATTTATGAGAAAAGATAACTTGATTTTTTGTATAGATATTACTCAAATACAAAAGATACATATATACAGCAAAGATTAAGTTACTTGTAAACCCTTGAAATTTTTTTAAAAAATTGTTGGATTAGAGAGGCCAGTGATATATGGGCCGAGAGCTTCACAGGTGGAAGGAATACTTGCATTGCACATGGGATTCATTATTCACCATTGCCCATGACCCAGGCTATGTTTAGTATTATAAAGATAAAAAGAAAAGAATGCAATACAATAGAAAAAGAAAAGAAAAGAATGAAAAAGAGAAGAAAAAAAAGAAATAGAGAATTAAAAGAGTTATTCTCTTTCTTTATTTGATTTTATCAAAAAAAATAATAAAAATGTATGTAAATAAATATTAATTTATTTTATTACCCTTCATCAATAAAGTGGATAAAATTGATAAATTAAATAAAATAAGAAATTGATTTCCTTTCCCGACCTCTCAATTCCTCCAAAAAAGGAGGAAAAGAATAATGTAGGCCTATGGAAAGAAAAGGAAGAAAAATCTCTTCCTTTCCACCTTTAAATTGATACCAAATAAAGGAAGAGGTATTCCTTCCTTTCCACCCTTAAATTGATATTAAACAAAGAAAGATGTATCCTTTCATTTCTTTTCCACCCATTTTATGTATACCAAACATATCACCAATAAAGAAACAAGATTGTGCAAATATAGTGGAAATAAATTCGAGATTTTTCTGTTAAAAGCCTAAGAGTCGTGCCTTTTTTCCCCTATTTAATTAGGAAAGTTTCTTTGCCTCTTATGTGAGACTGAGAAGGACATCTTTAAACAATTTTAACCGTTAAGAGTACATTTATTCTAATAATATATTCTAATAATATCTTAAGATTCTTCATGTCAAATTCACAAAATTTAGTATAAATCTAACGTGCTTATTAAAAATGAGTTTAATTTTGATATATTATTAGTGTAAAATACTTTATATTGTCATCCTCCAGTCATGTATTACTAAATCATTAAAAAAGTTTGACTATCACAACTATTTAAAAAATTTAACTCTTTTAAAGAGATGTCAACACTTGATTGAATGATAGTGTAAAAAAAATTATATATATTAATAGTAAATTAAAATTAAATCTATTAAAAATATTGTATACATACAAGAATATTTCTATCTGAACCTGAGGTGGATAAAGATAATGATGGAGTAACATCCTGTATTAAACACAACAAGAATAGATCAACATTAGGTCAATTTTTGAGTGCATTTGACACATTGGCACGTGGTTACGTTGCTTTCACCACTGTCATCAGTTTGGTCAATAGAGAAAGAGCTTGGAGGGGTTAAGGGATCTTCCCATTAATTGATGGAGATTATTTTGGTTTGTTTTTTTAACTATCGGTCCTTAAGGTGAATTTTTAAAATATTTATTAATTATTATTTATATTTAATAAATTTTAAAATATTTATTATGAAACTAATAATTAATAAATAATTGACAAGTGTATCAAATGTCTCACCATGTTAAGCATAAAGCTCTTCACTCTTGAGGGTTAGAACGTAGAATGTAACAATGGCAAAAGTGAATTACTTTGCGGAGGAGGAGTGAATGGGAGCAATTGTTGCTTATTCCACATCTAGAGCATAGATTAAAATAAAAGTGAGTTAATTGAGGGATGCTCCAACTGGTCTAAGTATTATTTTATTACAATAGGAAATACATTAAAAGAAAATCAAAAGGGCATGCATACCTTACATTTCAAGTTTTAAAATTTATTTTTTAAAAAATAAAAGAAAAAGAAAAGAAGAACCTTGTGGCAGAAGAAGAACTATCCGACACTTATTACTGATTCAAGGCAGGTGGTAATCCTTGCTTTTACTGGGCAGAATTATGATTTGTTATAGTGAGGGGGCACGTATGTGACCCATAATCAGTCAAAGCTTTCTTAAAAAAAAAAAAAAAAAAAGAACAATCAAAGGTTATTTGGCTTAGAAGCTAACAAGGCATTATTATTAATTGGTTAATTATTTTTTTGTTTTTGTATGTCAAATATATTCCTACTTTTTAGGTGTGAGATTAATTTCTTTTTGAATCGTCTCGGTTATTAGCTTTTCTTACAATGATATTTTCTAGGATTTGAATATTTGGTTTTGTATAAGAGTCGTAAGTCGCTTACTATTCACATCCTGATTTCTAGGGTGAGTTTTGACATGTTTATTGTTTTCTCCGATGTGCTAAGGGTGCTCTTTACTGTGGGTGGATAACTGCAAAGGTACTCTGACACTCAAATTAGTCTTTGTGAGTTTTTGGTGAAATATATGAGTTCAGATCCTTACCTTGTGAGATTGATCCTTCTATATATATAAGTGATTAAAGAAAGAGAAAGCATCGTAGAGGCGACCTCTTCTCTTAATAATTCCCTCTTTTCTGGCATGAATAAAGAGATTCAGAAGCTAATGTTCTGATACGTTGACTTGCTCTCCACAGTGCTTTATTCTCTTTGATGGGCCAGGCTTGAGCCTGCATAGTCTAGTTGGGTCAAAAATAATGTCAAACATCTCAGTCCTATCAAATAAGATTAGTACTAAACACTTAATACTCTAACTAATCACTTCGTCAAGCTAATATATATGTTTCCTTAATAATAATAATAATATAAGTTTTTTTTTCTATAAATAGATCCTTCACACATTAGTCACTTAAACATTATTTAAGAAGCTAAGAAGCTTAAATTAACCTATTTGGATGTCTTTGTTATGTTTGGATGTGGCATTTTAAAGAGATAATATAATTTATGACATAATTTTATAGAATTTAATTTTAATTCATTATTTTTATCAAAAAATTTATTTTATCATTTAATTACGTATTATTATATTATTAAAATAAATTTACTGATAATAATAATAATTTCATGAATCAAAATTTACATGATTTAAAACAACATTATTACTTTATTTTTTATGATTAAATTAATTGAAGCACATAATAAATAAAATGAATCTCTTATAAAATATTATTAACGTAAAGAGATTTTTTGAACAGTAATCAGTGATGGCAAGTGCCATGACCTGCCAGATCATAGGCATGAAATTGGATACAATTTCTTCATGGTTTATGCCATGGAAATCGAGATGTGTCCTTTTCATGATCCAAATCAAAACATCATATTAAGATCCAATTTCATGTGAGGCTACCCTTCATAAATCATTTTATTAAAGAGCTTCCATCCCAAAGAAGAAATTTTTTTAAATAGACAGTATATTATAGATATTCTATTTAATATTAAACATATATAAAATTTTATAAATTACATTATGAATATATTTATTTTTAAAAAATAATTTTATACACATCAATTATTTAATAAAATATTTATAATAAATCGTGTGTACTTAACAATTCCTCCCGAAAGAATTAAACATTGCTTACTGCTTCAAAATTTTGTCCATGGTAAGTTAACGATCAAATCGATTTGGTCCTTTACTTAGAAAAATGTGATTTTTTTTGGGGTTTCTGCAGACATTGAAAAAGAAAAATATGATTAGGTTCTGAACCGTAGTTGACAATGCCAGGAGGATGACAGTTTTTAAAGCTACGAACTTCCATCTCGTTAACATATGCATGTTTTTATTTTTTTATTTTTATAATCCATTAACATATGCATGTTAGCAGTAGATTGCAGAGAAAGTAATATTAATGATTTGATACTGTATTAAGCATATGCTGATATGCAATATATTTATTATATCCGTTTATCTCCGTGATTAAATGGATGGGTCCAGTTGTTATGTAGCATTAACTTTTTTTGTTTAAATGTTTTTTAAAATATAAGTATCATTAAGTTGTTCTTTTATTTATAAATATATTAATATAATTCTTTAGTATCAATTTATACAAGTAAATAAAAATACAAAAGTGATAACATTAATTGTTATTAAAAAATTAATTTGATGCTATTTATAAATAGATAGTCATTATGATATAGCGTATATTTTTAGAAGAAAAGATATATGTGTTTATTTTATTTTTATTTTTTAACTATAATGCTAATTTTTTTAAGTGAATTAAATATAATTTAAAAATTCTAATGATATAAAGTTATGTGTAATCTTTTATGAGTCATAATATTTTAAATGTAATTCAGTTATTTTATTTTGAATTTAATTTTAATACACTAATAATATAAAAAATCTTCTATAATCAGTGAACTATAATATACAACATATTCAAAAAATTGTAAGCATTTTTATCATAAGTATAAAACATGAATTACTAAATGGGGTATAGATCAAATTACAACTCTTTTCTTTTTAGAATACTTCTATCTACACACTCTTTTATTTTGTTTTACATCTCTTTCATATATCTCTTCTTACACCATTAAATTTATATAAGGTCACAGCAATAATTTTTATAGATGTATATGATTTAATATTTTTTTTTCTATTTTTTATAATGTGTATATTAAACTATTTAATTGAATATGATCATATATAATAAAAACTATTATGTTCATAAAGTATATGCATGTATATATTTTTATATTCAAATTTAATTTAACTGTTAGATGTATCCATTATCTTCACCATATATAAACAACAAGAGCTTTGGAAGAACATAATGACAAAGCAAATCTCATTTGATTTTTCCTGACATTAATTCACTAATTCAATTTTTTCACCTCCAATTAGAAATCTTCTTTTTTTTTTCCTTCGAAAAATCCCTAATATTCTTATGTTAAAGAGTTCATGTTTCACAACAAAGCTTTATTGCCTCATGATCGGTTTAACACATTACAAATAAATAATTTAAAAACCTGTTTTAGATGGAGTAAACGAGACTTGTAAGCCATTTTGGTTGATCCCAGACATTTTAGTTAAAATCAATTTAAAATTTAAAAGCAAGATCCAATGCAAATTTTACGTGACTTTACAGAATCATTTTTTGGATTTTTAAATGGAAAGATCCATAAGAAAAGGAAACCAAAGGGATCCATATATAGAATGCATTTTTCCACTAGGGGAGTGTCGGCAACATAGGTTCTTGATAACTTTTATGTTCTATGAAATCTTAAAGATTTAATAAATAATCATAAACCACAATCCAAGAGTGATTCATGGGTGAACAATAATTCCAATGCCCGGCCAACTACACTTTATTCTTTACCCATTTTGGAATTAAGGACTCACTTGTATGGAACTCACTATTAATGCTTTGCAATTCTTTACACACTACCTACCAAAACCTAAAGTTTTCACAACAATTACTTGTTCTTAACTCCATAAAACGGTAAACATAATAATGACCCAATTGAAAAGACTTGTCCTTAAACAATAATTTAAATGTTGGAACTCACTATTAATCCTTAAACATAATAATGACCCATTTTGGAATTAAGGACTCACTTATATGGAACTCACTAATAATGCTTTGCAACTCTTTACCACACTACCTACCAAAACCTAAAGTTTTCACAACAATTACTTGTTCTTAACTCCATAAAACGGTAAACATAATAATGACCCAATTCAAAAGACTTGTCCTTAAACAATAATTTAAATGTTGAGCTGCACTCTTGGCAATTGTGGAATGAATTAAGGGCATATTTATGGCAGTTTCTATAACCTTTACCAAGTTATATAACCAAATCCCAAAGTTTTTGAAGTGTTTTCCCACCAAATCTAGTATGTGTAGTTGGAGCTTGGGGGGCAGTGCGTTTATAGCAATGCTTAGCATTTTCAATGAAAATTGCTAAAAAAGCATCAAGGAGTAGTAATTAGTTAGGTTAGCTAATGTTTAGGTAGTTAAAGACACATAATCCATGGCAAAGATATAGCTTCCCACCATTTACCAAGCAAATGCTCCTTTGAGCACTGGCGTATATAACCATATATTTTACTCTCTCTCACTTGCTTTTAAAGAAATAGGCAAATAAAGTTGGGCAAATGGGTCAAGGCTGCGGGTTAGCCCGTTTAATCCGCTTATTTAAAGGGTTAGGACTACTTTAATACTCAAATCGTGATTATCTTGGATCGGTAAAGCTTGACTCATTTTAATCTGTAGATTAAGTGAGTTAGAACGAAATAGGAAAGGGCCTAAAGTTTAAACCCATGACCCAATCAATGTTTTAAAAATCGGACCGACAGACTAGTCGGACCAAGAACCGGATGTATCTACGGTTCGATTTCACCCATAGACCCAGCCAGGATATTGAACCGCCATTAAACCGTCAACATAGACTAAAATTAGATTGAATAGACAAACTGTTTGAACTGGAGCTGATTCTTGAAAATTGGTGGGGTCTTCATTTGTTTTTACTTATTTTGAATTTTTTTATTAATTTTTATGAATTTTAAATTATTTTTTTAGATTTTAAATTAGTTTTTTAATATTTTTTTCACAACTATCTCCAAAAAGTCATAACTTTTTACTCGTTCTTTTGATTTGGACGCATTTTATATCAATTTCACATAACTTTTTAATATTTATGCGATGAAAAATAATCGAATGCAGTTGAACTAATCGATTTTTTTTATAAAAAAAAAGTCATTATTTTCATATTTATGAGTATTTTTAAAAGAAACAATAATAGTTATTTTTAAAATAAGGATTAAATCCTAATTTTTTTTCTTGAAATCTCTGTTACTCTCAAAATAAAGCTATTTTAATCGAATACAATAATAAATATTATTATATGTAGTCAATTTTTATAATTCATGTTATTATATTTACTTATATGTATATGAATAATTATGTATATAATTATAATTATAATTATTACGTCATCTAATTTGATCACTGACTCGACCAGTTAAACCAATTGAACCATGACCTAGAAGTCTCGCCAATTCGATCTCTGATCCGGTTCGTAAAACATTGGGCCTAACCAACCAATCACCCAACCCAATTACATTTAGGTTAGCAGCTTCAACACTTGAACACACACTCTCTCCTTCTCTTTCAGGCGCACACCTACACGGTCACACACCTGCACTACGTTTGAACACTTGCATTCTCATTCTTTCAACCACACACTCACACCTGCACGATAACCTTCACATTCAGCTTTCGTTCCCTGCAAGACGAGTGGACGACTTACACTTTTAGCTTTTGTTATGTGCAGAGCAGAGCACGTTGAGGACGAAACCATGACTACCCTGCATGACGACCTTCATGTTCCCTACATGAGTATACCATAGCAAGAGCGATCATCGAATCATCTATAGCTCTCCATATTTTCATTTCATTGGATGCCTCTGTTCAATTTTAGACTACCCAGAGTTTAATTAGGGTTTTATGGTGAATTTAACACTAATTCCATTGTTGAACTTGAAATTTTCAATTCGAGCATTTTAACTTTGATTATTGTTGTTTCTGGAACTTATTACCAAAATAATGTTATTTTGAAACATATTACCTATATACTATTGTTTGGATATCCTGCATGAATACGCCAATGCATTTGGCGTATCCACGCGTTGGCGTATCCATGTAGGATACGTCAAACGCGTTAATGCATCCATGCAAGATACTCCAAACGCGTTGGCGTATCTTAGCAAGAAATTATTTTTTTCATGTAAATACGCAAACGCCCTTGGCGTATCCTTCATGGATACACCAACGCGTTTGACGTATCCTGCATGAATGCGCCAACTTGTTTGACATATTTACTTAAAAATAATAATAATTTCTTACGTGACAAAAATAGCAATAAATATGTAATATGTTTCAAAACAACAATATTTCAGTAATAAGTAACAATATAACTAGGTCAAAAAGCCTTCAATTCATTCATAATTACCAATGATCTTTTAGGTAATTGTTGATTTATGTGTATCAATGTTTATGTGTTTTGATATTTTCGTATTGTTGTCATACTGGATCAATTTTTTTTGAGGGCACAAATTTATATCTAAAATAAATAAAAGAAAATGGGTTAATAGGACAACTCGTTAGCCCACAAGTTTAAAGGGCTAGGCCCGGGTTGCTGTAATGTGTAAAGGGTCAACCCGGTTTGGCCCACTTAAGGCTAGTTTCTTATAGGTTGGGTCGAGTTGGTCCGTATACCCAACTTTAGTAGCAAATGCTCCACAATATAAGAAAAATAAAAGATTTGTTATGGTATCCTAATGAGTATGATACTTAGAATAAGTTGTCAATTATTTATTGATTATTAATTTCACAATAAATATTTAAAAATTAATTAAATATAAACACTAACTAATAAATATTTGATAACTTTTCATAAATATTAATATGAAAAAAAGATGGGTATCTAAATCCCCAAAAAATGAAGGTAATTAGTACAAGTTTGTGCTCCTGTTTGGTACTATTTATTGTTCACGCGCACTGAGCTTTGATCAGGGTAAGGTTTTCAAACGTTGGGGTGTGTTTTGGCTGTGCATGCTAACTTGCCTTTTTGTGAATTGCGTGGAGGGGTAAAGCTTTTCTTTCGTAAAGAAATGTCCTGAGACTTCTCTCTATGTGAAACTGAAAACTCAGTTTGTGGACGGTGCAGGTGCAGCATTTAAAAGTCCCACCCAATGGGATGTTCCATGGTGGTTATTCTTTAATTTGAATGATAAAAGCGTAGGGTCAACTTGGGGAAATCCAATTTGGGTGAAGGCTTTGGGTCTCTTTAGTGCTCTAGAGTCATCACAAGATATGATTATGTAATTGTCACTTTTAATAACATCCCACATGGGGGCGGAAAAATGGGTGTGCTGGGATATTTAGCTTGTGAGTCGTCACCCATCCCACAAGTTTCATTAGTGCTTTGATAAAATAATGCTAAACACAAACATATTTTTTCAAATATGTAAATAATCTTAAATTATATATGATCAATATAAAAACAATACGATCGAAAGTAATCATAGATAGATCTAATAATCTGATGATACAAAAATGTGTAAAAACTAAGTCACGTATGGGTAGAGGGCGAAAAGCAAAACATCCCTAAGGTATATGGGGTAATTATATTCTTGTAGGTGGGAGTAATGGAATTAGGGCATCAAACAAACTTATATTATGTTTGAATTGATTTTTGGAGAGTTTCAAATTATAATTTAAGTAAAAGTTTTTTTCTTGAATTTTTGCTTAAATTATGATTTGGGACTCTATCTAAACATGTTATTAATAACGTGTTTGAATTGACTTTTAAAGAGTCTTAAATTATGTTTAAACAAAAGCATTTAGAGATAATTTTTTACTTAAATCATAATTTGAAACTTTTTAAAAATCAATTCAAACATATATTATATGTTTGATTTAACTTTTAAAATCTTAAAATTATAATTTAAGTAAAAACATTAAAAGATAAATTTTATCAAAATCATAAATTAAAAATTTTTAAAAGCTAAATGAAAGATATTATTAAATCTTCACCTTTAGATGTGCCATGGCAGAAGTGACAAAGAAGCAAAGAAGATTATTAGTCAAAAGAGAATGTGAATTTGACGTGTAGCAGGACATCGAAATCAAAATGCAGAAGTTGGACAGAACAATGAAATTGAATATCCTTGGCAAAAGTGAAAGTAACATAAAAAGATGGAAATGTCTAGTACGGAATCTACATGTGATCTCAGACGTCAGAACAGATTGAGATGGACGGTCCAGACTAGTTGTATATCTGGAAAAATGGCATTATTCTAGTACTTATCTTTTTTTTCAGGGTACCAGTACTCAGGATGAGTTGTTTAGCATTCATTAGTTGTTATTTATATTAAATAAACTCTTTAACATTTATTATAAAACCAACAGTCAATAACTTATTGACAACTCACCTTGAATACCAAACTCATAAGACCATACCAACTCCCCAAGAAAAATGGTAGTTTCGGAGAGAGAAAGAGCATATGAGACACAAAGAATAGTTGAAGTGGAGGAAGTTATGGCCGTTAATATTCTATTATTTTCTCGTTAACAAGACCGGTCAACTTATTACCACCACTTTCGAGGAATTTTCTATTACCCAAAATACCCATTTTTTTATCTGTCTTTTATTGTAATTTTCTTTTTATTTTCGTTTATACAATAAATATTTTTATAATTTTTAAATATAAGATTAGTCTTTTAAGAGAAATAATTTTTAATATAATTTATTAAAAAAAATATTATTTATCATTATTAAAAATTATATTTTTTATTCTTTTATTTTTTCTTTTTATAAATCTTAATTTTTTTATTATGAATATTTTATATTTTTAATAATTTTGTTATAAATTTTTTTTTTATCTTTTTATTTTAAATAAACTTATAAGTTCATTTATTACTTAAAAATATTTTACAAACGTTATATCTAAATGTAAAATAAATTTTTTAAAAAAAAAATTTCATTAAAATAAGATCTAAAATAAAGTCTTTTTTTAAAAAACTTTTTTAAACGTGCCTATAATAATATTTTTTAAGATTTAAACTTTTACTTCTCCTCAGATCACAAGTTGCTTATCACTATGACAAATTTCTTGTGGGTTATAATTTTCTTAATTATTGAGAGAATTATAAACTTTCACCTTTTCTTATCATTAGATTTATTTTTTAATTTGACGTAGATGCTATCATGTTAATTTTTTATATACACACAGATATATATATATATATATATATACATTATCTTTTTAAAAATAATATATTAGTTTCTATTTTCCTAATGCCATGAAATGTATTTTCATCCATAAATACTATATACTCTTAATATGCTCTTAATTATGTAAAATAAAAAATACTAAATAAAAAATAAAAGTATTTAATATCTTAATAACTTAAAAATTTATAATATTATTTTTAAATAATTAAAAGAATTATTAAATTTATTAGAAGGATACATAATTATTCATTTTCACAACATTGATAAATTTGAGCTTGATTTAAGTAATAGTTGTTAAAAGGGACGCAACTTGTTATCAACCAAAAATGTTAGATGAGGAAAATGCCCTCTGCATCTGTGCAAAAGGTTAAACTTTAGGGAATGGACAACAAAGAAAATTACCCATCTCGAAGATATAACAAGTCCCTGTGATTTCCCTTTTAATTTGACAGTAAGGATATCTGATTTGGGTTTTGAATACTCTCGTCTGTTTGTTTGCCATGTGTGTCTTTCCTCTGGACATTACTGGGCTGCTTGGGGGAATCTGCCCCACAAGAAAATTTCAAAAAGAAAATCATATTAGAATCCAAGTTGATTTTGAAGTAGCCAAGAAAAAGCCAAACCAGCTGCACATGCTGCTGCTACTTTAGCGCCGTTAAAGGATTTACAAATCGCTTTCAACAGGCAAATGGCACATACTTGATTCGCGTTAAGTATTGGTACAACTACTACACATGTATCATCTATATTTTACCAGGAAAAAGACTAGCATGGCTTTGAATTTCTTTGTCTGAAACACTGATTTTTTATATTTTTTTTCCCCTTTAACCAGTATCCTCGTTCATTTGTGGAGCTCAAGACATAACCCTTAAAAATACTTTTTTTCCATCCGTTTTCTGTTGTGAATTCAATTTGCCTTTTCGTTATGATCCTTTTTTTTTGGGTCATGGATACAAGAAAATAATTTTTAAAAATCCTATATCAGTGACCATGGCAGAGCACAAAATAAATGCTTAAACAGTACAATCTAACACCACTTGGTGAAAGGATTCCTGTCGTGTTTTATTGATTCTGTTTTTAGTTTCAAAAGTTGTTTAGGATTTATGTGCCTTTGTTAATTTTCTAGTTTTTTTTTATGTAAAATTTGCCTTTTTGGTATGCTGTGCAAGTTTCCTAGAGAGGAATGGTGATAAATGGGTTGGGTTGTCACTAGCCAAGACTCCAAATTAGGTCACCCATCCAGCCATCCCTATCCTGCACTTGTGCCTAGCCATGGCAGCCTAACATTTTTATCTCTGGATATATTAGGCATTATTATATACACTTCATTCAAAGATGTGTAAAATTGTATAAGTTTATAAATGCACATGTATTAAAGAATATCATTATACATATCAATTATTACATAAAGTATTTTGGTTGCCGTACATACCTAAAAATTTGTGATAGGTGTAAATTTTAAAGTCAAATCCTAACTTTCTTGCTGTAGTTTCTTTCTATTTTTATAGGGTTTTTTTTTTCTGTCACGAGTTTAGTGAGATATGTAGCCCTATATAACTATTCTTAAATTCAGTTTTTTAGTGATGCGAGTTTGAAATGTCTAATTATTCTATTGTACTGCTGTAGCAATTAACTTCTATGATTAAAAAAATGGCAGCCAAATTTGACCTACCAATTCCCCTCCAAATAAAAGAGCTTCCATTGAACCTGCAAGCCTGATATGAACAATCCCTACCAATTAATTTGACATCAAGATATGTTTTTTCAATACTAAAATGCTAGTTTTATTCATAACTGGATGAACAAATATGCGTTAGTTAACAAGCATCAGAAAAACAAAATCAGATGAAGATGATGATTATGATTATGATAGGGGGAAAAAAGGAGCAGCAACAGAAGATTTTTTTTAATACAATAGTTTAAAATAATGGATATATAGTACCTTCCGACTGCAGAAGATTTCTCCTTCACTAGTGGTTGTGTACACACAGTACGTAAGTCATATTTATAATGATAAAGAAAAACACTAATGCCGAGAATCGCGGTTTATATATCACTTCCACGTAAAATTTCAAATCAAGTTTATCGTTTTCCATGCAGATCTTATCTAAGAAGATTCATGATTTATGCACTCAATAATCACCATATTTGATATACAGATAATCAAAATCCAGCTGGCCAAAGATATTGTAACGCTGAAAAACTTGTATTAATATACAACACACACATGGGCATGGTGTTGATAGGGGGTTTGAGGCTCATAAATGCAGAGGAGGATCTTCTACTCTTCTCTGTTTAGTTAGCTAGCTCTGTTCAACACACAGATTTCATAACAATAAATAAGAATAAGAAGAAAAGAAAAAAGAACCAAAAATTTCAACGAAATGAAGCCTTCTTCAACAGACTCAAAATGTCATACCCATGTGCTGGGTTGCATTAACTTTCTCTGCTGTGTACTTTGGTATCGGGTCTTTAACAGTAACAAGACATGTTCAGTTGCACTGCATAGCGACCATCCATGGGGAAATTCTTGAGGAAACTTAGAGTAATACTCTCAGCTAATTAAGAAATGACATGTGTCATAATAAAACATTAAATAAATAATTTATAACTAAAATCATGACACATGTTATTTTTTAATTGGCTCCCCAAGAATTTCTCCCATCCATGACAATAGAGCAGACCCGCAACACAGAGGTAGGGGCTATAGAGGTTCATAGCCTCACACCTATGATATTTATTCAGCGAGGTTAAATTGACAATAGTGTGTTTGCACAAAAAACAATTGAGTAATGTTATATATTTTTATAATAAAGACACAGAAATTTAAATTATATTAATATAATTTGATTATAATTATAATTATTAAATAATAAAACTTTTTTGAATGCTATAACAGTATATAAAAAATTAAACTAATAGTGAGATAAAAATTAAACTCCTTAATTTTGCACATACTTATATTGAAACATTTTCATATGCATATAGTTCGTAAAGTAGGTCGCAATCTTCCCTAATGACCAACCTCTCATTTGGCTTAAAACAAAATGGTTTTTATGAAAGTCAAAACTGAAAAGTTACCTCTTAAATTGGCTTACCAGAAAGGAATTTGTGTATTAAATTTACCAACCTTTTGGCCGTTTTCCTAGGCGGCTCTGAAGTGTGCTTCTGTTTGTCTCTGTTCAAAAATCAGTAAATGCTATTGAATAGTGATGAGTAAGGATTACTTCGATACTTTTTTTTATATATATAAATATTTGAGATGGATTATAAAGTATTTATTAGTTATTAATTTTATTTAATAAATTATAAATATTGTTAAACCAACCCTTAACAAATCTACCGTACAAACAATGATACCATAGCAACTCACAATACTAAAGCATTGTGGAGAATTTTGAAAAGAAAAAAAAAAATAGTAATGAGTAAGAAAAGCAGAAAGAAGGTGGAGGAGCAAAAGAGAACTGGGAGGAAAAGGGTATTTGCGGCAAATGGTCGATGCTTGCATGTGCCTTTGGAAGCTTGCTAACCATCAGAGCTGAAACCGCTATGCCCCACATGGATTTTGGAGATTTTCCCGCTTCAAAAGCTAGAGAACCACACGGTTTCTAGCCACAAAAACAGACTTTGCAACTTCAAAAATCAAAAATCAAAAATCAAAAATCAAAACTCTAAAGTGGACCTCTTGACTCTTCGCAACTTGCACTGTTAGGTGTTCATAAACAAACCACTTTGCGGTTTTTGGTCCCAACAGTTAAAAAAGTTGTGTGACTGTAGCCCTATCCCCCAACCCCTTGAGGTCTATAAATTAGGGGGCACTCCCTCCCATTATCTTCACTTATCTGCTTCACATTGCCTCTTACTAGTGGCTTGCCCCTCCTCTGACTCTTCAATATCAAAGTAATTGTCTTTTGCATCTCTACCTCATGCTTCATCATTTGAATGCTGAAGAGCCCTTTTTCAGCTAAATGTTGCAAGATGCACTAGAAGGAAATGTCTGATTATTTTGTTTTGTCTGTTCAGGAAAATGGCTCTCATTGGGTTGCTCTTGATGGGTTTTCTCACCATGTTCTCCTCTGCTCATGGTTATGGTGGAGGGTGGATTAATGCTCATGCTACTTTCTATGGAGGAAGTGATGCATCAGGGACAATGGGTATGCAGCAATTTAAAGCACTAATAAAAATGCTAACTTTTTCAGTAAAATGCTGGTCTTGGAGCATCTATGATCAAACCCATTTGACTGATTTGTTTGCTGATGAAATTTGTACAGGTGGGGCTTGTGGATATGGGAACCTCTACAGCCAGGGGTATGGGACAAACACTGCTGCTCTGAGCACGGCTCTGTTCAACAATGGGTTGAGCTGTGGCTCCTGCTACGAGATTAGGTGTATGAATGACCATAGATGGTGCTTGCCTGGCTCCATTTTGGTCACTGCCACCAACTTCTGCCCACCAAACAACGCCTTGCCCAACAATGCAGGGGGCTGGTGTAACCCTCCTCTGCACCATTTTGATCTCGCTCAGCCTGTCTTCCTCCGCATTGCCCAATACAAAGCTGGAATCGTGCCTGTGTCTTACAGAAGGTAAGTTGCTTGATTAGAACTAGTAAAACACAAAAGGGATGGTCCCCCTTGTCAATTTGAAATTTTGAACTAGAAAGAGAAATTTCCTTGTCCTTTTTTATTCCAAATCTTTGGTGGAAGTTCCCTTCTTTTCTATCTAACTATCAAGTGAGACAAACTATATTTTTCATCTGAATAGGTAACTTTCCTATAAATGTTTGGTAACAACTAAGCTGTGTACCTCTTTTTTTGGGGTTTGTGTAGGGTGTCCTGCAGGAGAAGGGGAGGCATCAGGTTCACCATCAATGGCCATTCCTACTTCAACCTAGTCCTCATCACAAACGTTGGTGGTGCTGGGGATGTGCATTCTGTGGCCGTCAAAGGGTCCAGAACTGGTTGGATGCCAATGTCAAGGAACTGGGGCCAAAACTGGCAGAGCAACAACTATCTCAATGGCCAAAGCCTGTCCTTCAAGGTCACCACCAGTGATGGCCTTAGTGTGGTCTCCTACAATGTTGCCCCAGCTGGCTGGTCCTTTGGCCAAACCTACACTGGTGCTCAATTCCGCTAGACCATGTCCAAGTTCAAGTCCAATATTTACAAATATTTCATATATAGTATAATACTATGCTCCGAATCCCCAATTCAAGTATTAGTGTGACTCGATAGTATACTAGGGTATTAGATAGTATTCTTCTTGGTTAGGGGTCGGTTTTTGGCATTCTAGGGGTCAGAGAAGGGCTTATTTTAAAATGGCCCTTCATTTTAATTTGCTAGTGTCACTGGGTCGGACCTGTTTTTAGGGCCCTCTTGATTATTGGGGTATTTTTTTTTCATTTTTCTAAATTTTTTTTAACCTTCTGCTGCTAAACAAAGTCTAGCAGAGGTAGACTTTTTATATTTTTATGAGTTACTAAATTGGAAGAGGTGGACTTTGATACCACCCGCCATTAGTATTGGGAAAGTGTCCTTTTTCACTTTATTGGGAGTGTTAGAAGCATTGTTTGCTTACTAATCCATTGTAATCAGCCTTGGCTATGTCTTTGGTTGTATTGGAGACTGAAAAATGTAAATTTTCCTATATCTGCATGCGATGGAAATGGTTGAAGTAATTTAGTGGTACTGCCCCGTGTTTGTTTCATTTCTTATTGCCAGAAGTTACATTTATTACTCCATCTACATTGTTTAGAAGAAAAATGAAAAGAGAAGATAACCATTTAGTTTTGCTGAAAAGAGAAGAAAAAACCTTCAAAAATGGGTAAAGAGGATGAATCATGAATCAAGGCTTAACTTGGGCTACACGAGGTTGAAACACAATTATGGGCTCACATTTTGGATCTGTTAGACCTGAATAAGCTAATACAAGTTGAGACTGTAATTCAGAATTTGCTCAAAAATTATCAGTAACAACCATGAATTGGATCCTTAACGCGCCCATCTCAAACATAGCTTTGATCTAATAATTAAGACTTTTAGATTGAAGTTTTCAATATTTAACAAACAGAACATTAATGTCAACACTTATTTTTTTTTTCTTTCTGAAATTTCTCTTTTGAACATTTTAATTATAGGTATTTTTTGAAGCTGAAAAAGTTAATCCAATCATGCTATAAATGTATTGACCCCAAAAAGCATATAAAATTTGTCATTATTTTTCATTTTCAATAAACACTACTAATGAAACTTAATCGACTGGAATTTCAAAGAATATTAATACCATATGATAAAAACAATGATAAAAAAAAAGTCAGGTTTTCTAGATATTACTGCACTTGAGACTAGTTACAAGGATTCATTGATGTCCTGTAAAATTAATTGGTTTGTCATCAACAAATCCCTTGGTTATCATGAGCTTATCTTGCAAGAATTTATTTTGATAAAAAGAAGAATGCAAGCAGGCCTTAGTGGCAAATGTTATAGGCTTAGATGGATTACATACCCTTTGCGGGCTGCTCAACCAGGCAAGAAAAGCCCAAATAAATTATATTAGCTAAAGCAAATTCCAAGGTTAATTCACTGTGCACCTAAGACCAAAAAAAAAAAAAAAAAACCACTCTGCAAATTATTGGGTTAAAAAAGTTCAATGTGCACTTTCCAATTAAAGCCCAATGTATGTGGTCTGTATTACAATGCAAGGACTATCTTCACTCTTTAGCCTTAGTTGAGAACTTGAGATTAAGTCTTGAAATGAATCCACGCGTGAAGAAAATCAATGTATGTTTGCAATATCTACTCATTGGCTACATATTTTGTTGAGTTCGGATTTTTAGTCTACTGGGAATTCGGGTTTTGTAAGAAAGAGTGCTGTAGTGAAATCTCTGCCCCCAATATTACAACTTAATATAAAACCTTGTATTCAAACAATTACTCTTTAACCACTTGAGCAATTTGATTCCTTAAAATACAAGTGACAATCACAAGAAAACTTGATGCTTGGCAACTTATGCTTTGTCCAAATTCAGCCAGGTCCATTGCAAGTGACACTCTTTATGGAGAAGTAAACAAACTTAACACGCCTTAGTCACAAGAAGCGGATACAGAATGAGTTGTGGACAAATTGCAATCCATGTGATTCTGAATTACTATTTTGCTGTATGAGATCTTATATACAACTCGTATCTATGTGAGGAAGAAGAAAAGTGGCATGCTTTCGGCCATTAGTAACCTTCACACCCGCAAGACAAGGTGGAAGCAGAAACAACCCCACATAACCTATTATTGGTAATTAATAACATCTAATATAACAATCCTCTGCCTCGTCTTTGACTCAGCTCAATCAGTGAATGAGTGGCATCAAGGCAGGCTTAGCTCCTGCACTCAAGCCACATCTACAATTGGCTGGTTACTTCCTGTATTTGCATATCAATCACATCCGTTGTGGAAAAACTATTCAGAGGATGTTAAGTTTCTCAAGTGTGACTGAAGTTCTCTAGCAACCTCATTAGTAGATGGATGGCAAAAACCATAGCTAATCAGTTTGGTTGCTGCACTCAGAAAATAGAAGTTTATAAGAATAGTAAAATCACTTGAGGCACAGTTGACCTCCAAGTTGGTATCAGAAATGGGGAACCTCCGCAAAGGGGGTGGGAGAGGATAAGTACAGGCAGCTATTTGCAGTAGCCTGGGTGTCTAGAAGAAACATTTTGCATTGCATATTATCAATGGTCAAAAAATCACATGCAGAATACACACTTGTAATATTACAAAACCTCAAGTTTTTAAGGTAAATGATTGGTTCTCCATACTTAATAGTCCAAAAAATTGCTAATCCCATCTATCTTCAATGCACAGAGGTCTTATTCTTTTAATGATGTTTAAGTTCAAAACATGTTTGTCATGAAGATGCATTTAAAGAACAAAATACAATCAGAAATAGTTATGGTTGAACCTATGAATTTAGGGAGTTGCTATGATACCCTAATGGGTATGGTATACAAAGTGAGTTGTCAAGTATTTATTGGCTGTTAGTTTCATAGTAAATGTTTAGAAGTCTATCAAATATATTATAACCATCAATTAATAAATATTTGACAACTTACCCTAAGTACCAGTACCTAAGAAAAAAACATGGGTACTGGTGTAACTCTCATGAATTTATCACTAACAAATTATAAGTATTTGCGCTATTCAGATGGGCTAAAACAGCTACACCATGTTTCAATATAAATAGCAGTTCAAGAATCAAGTAGCAGTATAAAAAACCAAGTGACATGAGGAGAGCTAGGAACCTCAAACCATAATGAGAAAAATAAGGGGGAGGGGGAGTAAGTAAAGAAGCTGTTTGCAGCAGCCTGGGGTCTAGAAAAAACCCTTTAGATTGCAAAAATTCAACCATAAAGCTACATGCAATTTATGCTCTTTGAATATTATATAAAAAAGATCTCGAGTTCATGAAGCGAATAACAGGTTTTCCAGGCTTCATGAAACTCTTACATAAATGTACTGTAAGGTTGTAATGCTCAACCTTGTTTGTTACAGAAAAAACAGGGAAAACAAAATAAAATCATAAATACTCGTGAGAAGTCTAGGAAGAGTTTCAATAACATCTATGAATGTACAATTAACAACTGCTACTTATTTGCTGATTTAAATGAACTAAAATGGCTATAGTTGTATTTTTCAAGAATTAAGCATTAACTAAAAAAGTCAAGAGAGGCAGACACACATAAAGGCACAGGAAGATCCTCCAATCACCTGCACATCACTTAGTTTCATTTTTGTACACCGTATTTACCAATTTTGACTGGGTGGTCAAGCTGAATTTTACTTGACAGACAATTCAGAAGATAAGAGTGAATTGGTCTAAGATTCTATCTTCAGAAAGTTTAAGATACTATTTAATCTAAATAATTAAGAAATTAAAACCAACAAATACACGACTAGTTGTATCATCAGTAAGGAATGTCCAGAACAACTCTTGATAAGTTATGGTGACTTGGAGACTCTGATACACACAACACAAGGAAGCTCCTAGATTAGAAAGATATGAAGCTTGTGGGCTAAAAAATATTTAATGAAAAAGCCTTTTTGATGGTCGGTAACTGGGTATTACAATTTTTGTCTCTCTTATAAGTTACTAACATTTCCAGTAGGCTATCAGAAGGTGCAACGATTCACTAGGAAGTCATGCAACAGGAATGCCAAAGGAAAAAAATTTATTGAAGAAAAAAAATGTGATGGATGCTACGTGAAGCCAAAGTGGTCTTGAGGAAAACTTGCCTGGGTGTACAAATGCTCATCAAACATAGTAACAGCACAAGGCCCAGACGTGGAAGCCCATCCATGGTGGTTAGGGTCATACCCAGGTCTAGGGGCTTCAAAGCTTCCATTCACATGATAATCTACATGGCTTTCATGTGGGTTCATCTCTGCAGCAGGTTGGAACTTCATATCATTCATTAAATTAAAATTGTATGGCAGGTATGGAAACTGCCCGCTCAATTGTAGTCTCAGAGGAGCAGTACTGCTCAAGTCACTAAGGACACCATTTTCTTGCCCGGAATGAGAAATATCTGTTTTGGTACTCGAGCCAAGATAACTGGCGTAACTCCCAAAAGATGAGCTTGCAGAGCCCTCTACGTCTCTGAGAAATACACAAATCAATTTGATAAGTGGAGTTACAAATATTTAACCTAAAAGATCTTGAATATCTATACAACATCATCACCTACAGTGTGTCATTTTATAAAACCATTTCAATTTAAAACATTGTTCTAATTAAACTATACAGTGTTATATCACAATAACATGCAATAAAAGATTCTTCACAATAATTAATGATGAGAATAGGTTAAGCAAACTCAGAAGATTGTCGAAGATCAAGTTTTGAAGCATTGAATATGTTTACATTAGAAAAACAACTTACTTGTGGGGAAGCAAGTTTGAGTCCTCAGGTAAAACCATATTTTGGCTATCACCATTAGCAATCCATGATAGAGGTTGGAGATGCTGCTCAGCACTCATTCTGAAGGGAATATGCATTTCATTGAACTGGAAGATAAAGATATTTTAGTTATTTCTCCTATGTCTACACCATGGAAACCGATTTTAGAAAGAAAAATACCACCTAAACAATTCTTTACCTGGCTATTACATTGCAGTGACACAAGTTGTTGCTTTTTTATATTTTCCTGCCACATTAGGCAGATATTTTAGACATGAAATAGAATCAAGAGCTTAAATGATGCATTGTTGAGGATAGAATAGCTTATTACCATGCATTTATCTAATTATTGAATATAAACAACACGTATCATGAGGTTCAAAACTTTGGTGGTCTGTGAATTGAAAAATATATTTAGCTGCTTCTTTTTCTACTTCTGCTCTTCTACTAAATTAGCTTGTCCCTTTATCTTTATCTTATAATAAAACTGCTACGGATGCTTCATTGACAACTATCTGGGTTGGCTTGTATACTTTCCCCAATTCCTTTGACAAGAAATGATCTAGCCAGGATATCAAATCCTTTCAGGCAATTTATTCACACAGACGAGATAAGAGTCAAATAAAACAAGTAAACTTTCTTAGTATTCATCAATTATCAATCATAAACAAAATTATCAACTAACTTCATTACCTTGATGCTCAATCGAACCATAAAAATATCCTATGCAAAGAAGCTTAGGTACAGGATAATAAGATGCATACCTTACGAGTTTGAATTTGATTAAGAGACTCCCTAAGTGAATTTTCCATCTGCCCCAATTGTTCCACACTGCAGATTTTATCAAACTCAGTCCAATGGCTGCATAATCCAACAACAACTAAAATTTGTAAGAATAGCTTGCAGCCACAGGACATTTTTTAGTAATATATAGCTAAGGAAAACAAAGGTTGGACAAATAAAATCAAATCCACCTTAATCTCTTATGTATTTCAGAAATTTGAGTCTGTAATAGCCTGGCTTGATTGCTTAGGTCCTGCACAAATTTAGTTGGTGATAGATATAACAGTGAAAGAACAAATGAACAAAGTAATTGAGATAGTTTAACTGCATGGGTACCTCAATAGTTTGACTACTGCAACAACAAACAAAGAATATTTCAGTGTCTCAACTTAGTGACATAAATGGTTAAATCTATTAAAGGAAAAGTCACTATATTAGTGTCTGCATGGCATACCTTGTACCCAGAAATTCTTGTATATTTACATCATGATCTAACTTCTTAAATGTTTTCTTCAGCGCCTAAACTCTCAAACAAAAACAATTCATTAATAAGAATCACGGTAAGGCAACAATCAATGCTTTCAAGACGAGAAAAAGAAAGATTATTTTAGTATGGACTATGGAGAATGAGTTGTAAGCAATGACTTACTTCAAGACTCTCCAACTTCCTGTTGCAATTCATTGGAAAACATCTTGTTAAATTCTTGTATTACTAGGAACGAAATGCATAATAATTTTTTAAAATATGAAAGGATTTTAACTGCACCTTTTTGCCCTTTCCTGCGGAGTTAGTTGAGCAAACTTTGCAATAACCTCCTCTAAATTACTACATCCACCAAAAAGGGAGAGAGAATAATTAGACAAATAATAATAAATTTAAAATAACAACATATAATTTTCCAATAATAGAATTGTAGAAAAAGTACTCTGTTTCATATTGGGCTACATACATCTATTATCTATATAGTGAAAAAATTATGGTAATTTCAAGAATGGAAGAGGCAGTTGAGGAACTTGACATGCTTAAATAAGAACATTCGGTCCCATGAGCTTCGCTTATGTGGTAAGGAACATTTGATATAAGTGTCAGGTGCGAGGTTCAATTCTTAACAAGTGCATACTTCTTTCTCCTTCCTCTCTTCCCTTCCCCTTCCCTTGAGACTCTCTTAGGGGTTACCCCTAAGTCCCACCCTAGAGGTAGGGTCTCCACTGACCCCAGCGGGACCAGGTACCAAAAAAGAAAAGGAACATTCGGAAATTGTGTATAATATAATCTTTTTAACATGTAGATGAAATAATATAAGATACATACAACATTATGCTCAAACACAACATATAAAATTGCTGGTTCAAAAAACCACAACCTTTTTGTTTCCCATTTGAGTTAATAAAAATTAAAGGCTAAAAAGGCCAGTCCAAAAGCAACTAAATTTTAAAGTGCTCTCCATGTTTCGGTCCATTGGATCTCGGATTTCCTTAAACCCAACTCCCACCCTATGTTCAAACCTAGCATTTCAAAGTTCCAAATTCTTTATCCAACTATTGGGACATTTTTGGAAACAATATAAAGAACTAGCTTAAATAATGTTTCACGGAAGAGAACATACCTTGTCAAAGAATCCCTACAAACTAAAAAACAACTCCTATTTCTAGAACTTAAGCCATATAGGAAATTAAGAACAGAGTTTGGGGGAAGTAATAACGTGATTAAGTGCTTTCTTAGACTCAAGAGGAAGAATGTTCCCATTGTCATACAGCTGCTTCAGCAGCAGGAATAGTAGAGTAGGTACAGATATCTAAAAGGTAGAAAAATCAATGCTAAATAAACCTGTGCAAAACACACAGTGACACCAAGAAAAAACATTAAAATGTTATGAAGGTGATGCTGCTATGTTCCTGGGTGATATGTTGGGAATCAGGAAGATAACATATGTCTACATTGATATGATATTGTTCACTTTGGGCTTAAACTATCATGGATTTATTTTTAGACATCACCCAAAAGGCCTCATACCAATGAAGATATTTTCTATGCTTATAAACCCATATGATCCTCCTCTTGTTTAGGCAATGTGGGACTTGTTTGCACCTCAACAATTCTTCCCTCAAACAAAGGACTATGGTTCACAGCTTCCCCTCCAACGGAAGTCTCTTCGAGTATTCAGCTTTATATTTGTGACCATTTCTATCTTATCACCTCAAGGTCATGACGCCGTTACGGAAGTCTCTTCGAGTATTCAGCTTTATATTTGTGACCATTTCTATCTTATCACCTCAAGGTCATGACGCCGTTTGCTCTCTAACAGAACCCACTGATTTTCGACACAAGACCATTTCAATCTGATCACCTCAACGTCAGCTTCCCCTCCAACGGAAGTCTCTTCGAGTATTCAGCTTTATATTTGTGACCATTTCTATCTTATCACCTCAAGGTCATGACGCCGTTACGGAAGTCTCTTCGAGTATTCAGCTTTATATTTGTGACCATTTCTATCTTATCACCTCAAGGTCATGACGCCGTTTGCTCTCTAACAGAACCCACTGATTTTCGACACAAGACCATTTCAATCTGATCACCTCAACGTCATGAGGACTTTCAACGGCTGACACAAGGAATCTTTGACTCAAATCCATCAACTCAACGGCTGACACAAGGAATCTTTGACTCAAATCCATCAACTCAACGGCTATTTCAGCACCCGCCCTAGCTGAAACTATCGGCTCTGATACCACTTGTTGGAAGTCAGTATTTAGCATATCTTCACATTGATATGATATTGTTCACTTTGGGCTTAAACCCATAAGGATTTGTTTTTGAACATCACCCAAAAGGCTTCATACCAATGGAGACATTTTCCATGCTTATAAACCCATGATCCTTCCCTTTTTTAGGCAATGTGGAACTTGTTTGCACCTCTACATTGTAGAGATGATTTTTTGTTTTACATAATGCTTCCTTGATCTTGGAGTTAGGATTTTTTACGGGCATTAATCTTTTATGGTTTTCCTAAATATCTATAATAAAGAAATAATTATTGCAAATTTTCTTATGGCCCAAATGGTGTAGAACGTCCATTCTACATCACATCACCAAATTTTAAGCCAAACGGTTCAAGAAACAGTCAACAAATAATATCCATAACTACTCATGGGTTTTAGATGTCCAGATAATTGTATCCATCTGCACTATGTTTGTTGATTTATTGAGTCAAACTAACATCAAGAATTCATGTCCTTGGTTGCTCTAATAATAACAATGCAAGCAAGTATGAACACCCAATTTATTGTATTAAACCCATTGGGACGCTAGATTATGAAATGAGCTGATTCTAAAGAGCATATATAGTAATCCAGACACGCAAAAAAGTACCTGCGCCTCCCTCCGCATAATGAAGGCTTTCCAGATGGTGAGAACATGAGAAGGATAATATCTATATCGCACAGTATAGATAACTCAGAGGCTTTTTTCATGATTCCATTCTTCCTTTTAGCATATGTTGCCTGACGGCCATTGGTGTTCTCCAGCCTCTTTATCTTAAGCTTCACCCTGCCCATCCTGCAAATTATAACCACAATGCATTGAATTATCTTATTCCCCTAGTCTGTTCACAGAAGATTCCAAAAATAGATCCTTTCCAAAATACTTGCATTGCTTGTAACAATTCCAATCCACCCATTTTTCAAAATTAGAGTCCATACCACACCATCAACATTCATTTTGACAAAGACACACACCACCCACAACAATTGACAAAGAAATTGAAAGGCACATAGATTGAAATTGATGCACTCACAATTCAATACTCAATGAGGAACTGGAATTATAAATAATATAAAAAAGGAAACAAACTGAGCAACAAGCAGTTCCATGATTCATACCCTTTATCAACGTTTCAGTGTTGACAAGGAGAAAGACAGAGAAAGTGAACAATTCAGAAAGAGCTAGCAAGAAAAAACAAAAAAATAATAAAATGAAAGAATAGAAACTCACCCTGATGATGAAGTCAAATATGTAACTAAAAAGGTTCACAATCCAAACGTCTAAAATGCGGGAAAGACAGGTTGTTTGGCCAATGGGCAATGGCAGATTCAAAGAGGGAGAGAGAGAGAGAGGTGTGAGCTTACATATAGCTTACGTTAACACGACCGGGTGACCGGCAAAATCGGTCATTGAGGCATGCGGGAGAATAGGGAGAAGAAGAGCGTTAGAGATTTCATGTGCATTCCAACACCAACAAAACGAACCATTTTCACTTGTGACTTGTGTTGTGCCCTCCCAACCTTACAAAGCCATGCAAAACGCTTTACATCGTACCATACGAAAGCCATCGATTTTCTGTTTTTTTTTTTTGTTTTCTCGTAAGTAACAAAGCAACCATAAAAAAAAATCCAATATCCACTGTTTGTGGTAGAGTTCCTGTGTTTTAGGGGAATGATATACCATTTTTTTTTTCTTCTGTAAGCTCGATCCCTAACTATCATAAACATGCATTTCTTATACTTTTAAGACAACGAAAACATAACTTGAACCCTAATTTTCTTTTTTATGCATGTAGAAATACGTTAATATTACTCCACCTGGAATTTGCCTCCCAAATTGGTGAAAGTTATATATCCAAATCAAAATGTGCAATGTATATCGTTTTGTCACCACAATTTTTGACGTCATAAATTGTGATAAAAGAAACGATATTTGTGGGGGGGGGAATCTTAATTGAATATATTTAGATAAATTATAAATTGTATTAAGAGACAAATTACATATAAAATAATGTTAAAAGGATTTATTTTTTAAAGCATTCACCTCCTCACTTAAAATAATATCTTTAGAAAGGCCAAGAATAAAAGCAAAAATCTTTCTAGTGCCCATGTGATATAGGGTTTAAGTTAATTAATAGTCCCTTTGTCACATGTAGAGTGATAAAAGAAAATTTTAAGGAGGGGGAAAAACTAGAAAAGTTTGAGCTTGATTCTTGTCACCAGTGTTTTAAATTAACAGATATTGTGTGAAACATAAACTCAACATTAATTTTCAGAGAAGTATAATGCAGCTGCAAGACAAAGGTACACCAAAAATATCTCATCAATCATACTGGATAATGAGATCATGAGTCATTTTTAGTCAGTTGTAGAAAATCGTTCAATCAAATTCCAAAATTAACATCACTTGGATGTGGCTTCCATGGTTTAGTGGTTGTGATATTGTGTCGAACTTCCTGGGAATTGGCTTATTAGGTGATTTAGTGGTTATTATAATAAAAGTTGATAAGATTCAATGGAATCCAATTTGCAACCTTCCTAGGAATGACATGTATGTTGTATCCATGTAATCGGGGGCCAAATTGGGGGGGGGGGGGGTTACACTGTGGATGTCCTACATTGCTCCATTATTTTATTCCCACTTGTAATTTCAAGCCTTTTTTGTTTTTATTTGTTAACACGTAGTAATGGATTCTTATTACAACGTAGTTATACACTATCTAGGGCGCGCGGTTTGTGTATACACTATCAAGTGGTAAGAGTTTAAGATAGTTTGTAGGAAGTTTTAAGTTTAAACCTAGTGTGGCCATTGTACACACACACACACACAAAAAAACCTTAAAGAATGACCTATGTAAGGGTGAGGTTGATGCATTAATGAATGATATCTGTTTGTATTTTTGTCATTAGTTAAGGAGCTATGGTATGGATGATAGTCGAGTGGAAGAACTGATTACCATGTGGTTGAAGAAGCTCCAACTAAAATTGCATGTGAAGGTGTATTTAATGAAGTAGAGGCGTGTGATCGATGAAAACAATGGTGCAGGAGGAAGGGTTGAAAAAATGATGGAGTTGAGGAGTTAGCACTTGAAATTGCAAGTGTTGCAACTGAAACTGGAGATGAAAATGAGGGTAGGGATTGAAACATTGACTCCCGTGAAGATAGTGAAGATAGTGAATATGAAAGCAAAATTGGCGTGCGTGAATCGAATGTAATGTCTTTCAAGTAAAATATTTTTATCGGTATCAGCTGAACTAACTCCATTGTCGCTCAATGAATTTTTTTAGTAGAGCTAATGAAAATGAAGTGTTCTAATTTGAGGTAGACTTTTTCTATCTTCTTTCTGTAATGATGGGTTTATTGTCATTCTTCCGGGCTAGTAAAGCTCTGAGCCCAATCAATATTTTAACAGTGACGTTGCTCATCACTTCAGTCTCAGAAAAGAGGGCTTACCCCATTGGATCCATAAGACAAGCCCATTAATTGAATGCAATAGAGACCATATTTTAGAACAATTCCCGTTTATACCATTGCCCACGAGATCATCAATGGCGCATTTTGGATTTCTTACTGATTGAGGTTAACATGTGATATAACCAAGAGGGGGCAGAATTTTAAAGTTAAAAACTTAATGCAATGCAAGCAATTAAAAATGAATGCTTTGAAGTAAAAGAAAAAAGGAACATAGTGAAACATTGCAGTAGGGACTATTTCAAAGTATAGCAGATATAATTGTCTCATGGTAGTCAGTAGTGTAAATTTACAGCATCAAAAGTCTTTGTGAATGCCTGAATGTCTCTTCTCAAGACCGTGATGGGAATTCTTACGGTTGGTGCTATGTTTGACTGGGAACATGGAGAAACATTGCGGTAGGGTCTACATTGTTAATGGTTGTCCTGATCTATGTTTTTACAAACCAAGCATTTGATGAAACTTGACAATAGCAAGTGGGAGAACCCACCGTTGCACTTCCTATCGCCAATTATAACAACGAACTGTCACATCATGTAAGCTGAATAGTGAATACTGTTTATGAAAATGTGAAGTAACTGTTTCATTTTATGCAGCTGGAATCACTAGCTTTAGACGTACTAGGATTGTTTCTGTTTTGTTCCTACAACTTTATTTAGGAACCTTTTTTGGGTGCATCAGTATTGAGCACTAGAACTCCAAAGTACTTCAATTTTTTCGTGAAATAAAACAAAGCTCTAACAGTGAATCTTCTGTTACATTGTAGGATAGGATGCTTTAATTGGTCCTCTCATGAGTACTACCAAGAGATAGGAATGAGGAAAATAACAGAAAAGAGAAAAAAGAACCCTTAAAGCACCATTTCCCTTATGGTTAAAAAGGCTTTTAAAAAATCATAGGGTGCTCAAAGGGACCCTTGTCAATATCAGATCCTCATGCATTACAAATTTACAATAATAATAACATGCTCTTGTGGTACGGTGGCTGAAGGACTTTGAACCGTTGGGCCTGCTCTGTTTCTTTGGAACAGCACATTAGGGGTCTACGCACGTGGACTAGTACCACCAGTTGTTCTCGTCTCAGGAGAAGTAGAAGAGAGAGAAACTCCACAGATTATAGAGAAGAATAAAGAAATAAACAACTATTGGGTTAAAAAAAATAAAAAAATAGGGACAGATAATTCCTCTATGTTAGTAAAGCTGTGACTTATCCCCAATCAATAAAAGAAAATCTAATACAAAATCAACGACCTGTCCTTTCTCTACTTCCTAGTTCCCACTCCCTCTCTGGTCATCCTATGCAGTTACTTAACTTCTCAGTTCTTGCAAAACCCCATAAATACTGTAGAAAACAATGGCCCAAAATCCCAACCATACTCCAGGTCCTTGGCCTTCATCACTGTGCCTCTGATATTTCACTTGGTACAGAGTACTATTCAGTCAGATCCGAGAGAGAGAAAGACAGACAGATAGAGAAGAGTCCAAATTATGAAAAGTATATTGGGCATCAAACCCTTTTACTGTGCTCTTAAAACAACCATTTGTTATGAGTTGTTAACATCGGGGAAATCATGGGAAAGTGTGGGGAAACCAATATAGACTTACAGATATTGAATTTGCAATGAGGTCATCACTTTTTTGAGCCCTTTTGTGGGGTTTCTGACTCAGTCATTTTTCTTTTATGAATCAGTGTGTGTTACTGACTGTTAGGGCTTATGACAGTCTAAAACCCCCTATCTTTATCTTTATTGTCTATATGTGGCATCATAAGCCTTTTATATCCATTCTTTGTTTGGATAAATATTCACGGAAGTCAGTAACCCGCTATGTTATACTCCACAGACCCTTTACATAATTAAGAGAGCAAGGAAAGGAATAGATCCAGTCACTCTCGCCCTGTCACCCATGCACTAGAGTGAGATCTGAGCTGTTGAATTTCAAATTCTGGCTGTCAATGTTGAATTGAATATTTGTATTTGTTGATTGTCCTTTCTGTGATTATGTTGTTTCATACCTTAATATATGTGGCATGCATGTATGAACATATATGAAATATAGAATTAAAATCATCAACATGCATGCATGCAATGCCACATGAGATGTGAAATCATTATAGTTAAACAAATTCATTTCTATCTGTTTTTTAAATAGGTGGTGTAAAAACTTTTTACAGGGACCAATCAACAAGGTAATATTAAATTTATAATGTTGTTCTCTATTTCCAGGACTGGTGCTCCTTTGCGGTAGAATTTCTTGCAGCCTTATAAGAAGTTGGATTGGCAATACCATTTATAATAAGTTCTTAAAAGAAATAAAGTACTATTTCTTTTTTTCTTTTTTTTTTTGGTACATAACTATAGTACTATTTGTAAATGCCCATGCTGTGGATTGATGCATTTCGTCCACGTACGGCAGACTAGAGCTCATTGAAAATGATTTCTAGTGTCCAAATTAAACTAAAATCACTTGGGCAGACTCACTGCAATCGGTTTTCCTTGTGGTTGTGGGGGAGAGGAGATGTATTTAAGATGTGAAAATGGACCAAATTCGTGGGGTCGATTCTTTTATTTATATAATTTATGTAAGTTGGGTTTTAAAATTAGTGACTAATAAAAATGTGAGTAATTTTGAATTGATCCGTTTAACCCATAAGTTAAATAGGCCAACTTGTGAACTCGCAGGTCACCGCATAACTTTTTATTTTAAAAAAAAATCAATTTATTTGTATCTAAAGAATAAATTTTAATTTAAAATTTTAAAAGTTAATTAAACAGTCTTTTCACAAATAAAAATACAAAAATATATGTATTGTACATGTTAGTAATGGCACAACTTATACATTATTTATTTGTTTAAATTATCCCTTAACCCTTTAAATGAGATAAAAATATTCAATATTATGTTTATGTAATATAATATTTAATTTGAGATTATTAAATTAACTTTTTTATTAAATTTAAATTTATTTCAAAGTTTACAAGTTAAAAAAAAAAATTTCACAGACCGACTATTTTACACTCACAAGTTGATACGAGATGAATCGGACTGATGAATTTACAACTCGTTTAAATATGAATAATTTTAATCCAACCCATTTAATTTACGACTCATCACAAAGGGCCTAAATGGGCGGAGCCAACCCGTTTTACAGCCCTGGATGCATTTACACCCTGCAGGTAGTCCTTCAGCATTAAGACGTTGGTCTTCAGCTGTACGTTTGCAATATCTCCCTACCTATAATCTAGACTTCTTAGCCATGGAGTACAGTGGAACTGGTTTGACTCATCTAAGACTGTGTCGTTTGGGTTTGCTTTTGTTTAAGAGATTGGTTGACACTTCCTGTATCAAAGTTCATATATTACTCCATTTTCCAGTGCAGACTGGGTAAATCTTGCTGACAATCTTTCTCTAGTCTATATATGCACGAAAATTTAGAAGTTATAACTACTGCATGTAACAGTGTAAATACATTTTATCTTGTTGGTATTGCTCAAGGATCAGTAGCAATTTATGATTGAAATTTGGAAGTTGAACTGAACATGCAAATTTATGCAGAAATATCCATTATAGATTTCTTGTCGCTTGAAACTTAACAGGCAGAAAGACACCCGTATTAACCAAAACGAAAAGGAGAATTTTCAAGAACCACATGGTATGGGACACAGTTTGTGCTTCTAATTCTTATGCCTCCAGAGTCCAGACAAGCTTAACTGACTTCACATATGCTTGATATCCAACAGATCAATAAGAAATATAAAGGTAAAAGATTGTGTGTTTTATTTCTTGTACCTACTTATGCTTTCTCTCTGTATGTGATTTCAATTTTGAAAATACAATTAGGTTTGTCTTGTTCTTTGCAATAGGGAGGGTTTGAAGGAAGGGGAGAGGGCTGTGGCACCAGAGGATATTGCCTCTTGATTTCCAAGTACTTCCAGGGGAACAGCCCCAACAGAATCTTATGGATCTGCCGTACTATTAATATGGTGGGCCATTCATGCCACCCGTTCTGAGCTTTTCCTATTCATGCCCTTCTGGCTTTTTATTTGACAGCAACGACCATCTCACATTCTGCTTGGGTCATTCCAAAAGCATGTTTATAAATTTGCGGTCACCATAACAGACTCAAGCACATGACCTTGGAGTGTTTTGTGTTGCTACTCCCATCACTTCTCTACAAGAAACCTCACTTTCATTCAGTCTGATGTGTACACACTTATGCATACACACAGAAAGCTATGTTCCAGAGTGCCACCTTCAAGCCTTTCAAGATTCAACAGATTTTGCTTTTTGGCTTAGAAAATTATCTACCGATCTATTTCAACCTTCAGATCATGTGACAAGAACCTGTAGTTACATAGTCACCTCAGCTTCAACTATACTGACGTATATCACAAAAGGAGTTGCTATTTTACAAACGTCTGAGTATCATTAATTTGGTTATTGTCCAGGTAAAAAAAAATTGCAACTTGAAAATTGTATGTCATTCACTTAAATGGAAACAATTAATTGACTTAATCAATTAATTGTATGTCATTCACTTATTTGAAATGTTAGTAATTAGGCTTAAAACTGCAATGGGAAACCAAGGGGGAGTAACTAGAGCAAATAATACTACTACGGTACTACCCATATGTATTCAAGAAATGGGGTAATTTTAATTTCTTTCTAGGCATTAGTGGTCTCTGTGTTCCAAAGACATTAACAATTGCAGCTGTACATGGCTTCATTGAGTTCAAGAAAATGCTGTTCCTTACTCATGCTTCAACACAGGATTTCAGTATAGCACTAATCCAGCTTGCAGAGATTTGGAAGTCAGTGTTACAATAACAAACTCTTTTCTGGTTTTTGCATTGCATAAAATTTTCTAGATGCAGACTCATGGGTCCCGTTACTTTTTCTTAATTTTGGTTGCCTACTAAGTACTATAGCTTAAAATTTTGTGTCTTGCGCTTCAGTCTTCAACTGAGGGCATGGCTCCTGGCTCTAGACTCCAGATACAAGGACAAGGGACCATAGGGCAATAGAGGGGATCCTAAGGAGGAAGGAAGCAGTTAGTGACAATAATGGTTGTGTAGGGCCATGAAATGCAGACCATGGCACAGCACAGCATGTGCAAACAAGGGTACACATGGATACTGTGGGAGTAGAGAAAGAAAGAATGAAAAACAGCCAGCGAAATAGGTTTTTGATTTAGGCAAATGTAAAACAGAAAGATTTGCATGATCATGATCATGATGGGAGAAATTATATATATATATATATATATATATATATATATATATATATTCCACACGCTTTCTGCTATCTGCTGCAAAATTTCACCTGTCAATCCACCACATACTACGCGCACGTATTGATGATTGTTCAATCTCTTTCCATTTGGTCTCACGAGTTGGAAACCAAGTAACCCCTTTTGTCCTTTTAAATGAGAATATATAACATAAGGGTCTTTGGGATTGGGAAAGGTATAACCACTTGTCTTCCCAAATGGCCCTAACAACTTTGTCCTTAACTAAAATTAATCCATCTCATCGTCCTTGGATTTATATAGACCTCCTTCAATTATAAAGTAGCAACATATTTATCTCAAATTTCTTTTTTCTTTCTCCTGAATAAAGTAACATATTTTTATCAAATGATTGACGTGTCGATTCATTCATAGATTAGGAAACTAATCTTTAATCCATAGGATAACTCAATAACAAAGTTTTAGTCTTAGATTAGTTCTAAACCATTTTTGGTGAGCTAATTATATGTTTTGAACTTGAAACCTGACAAACTCTCTGGCTTAGCTGCTGACGCACGACCACTTCAAACTATTGATGGCAGTCTTTAAACACGAAAAAGTATATTTTTTGTAATAAATTGCTGAAAACAAAGTTAAATGTACACATTTTTATCTTATATGACTTAAATCCGTTGAATTTCTAAATAATATTTTTACAGAATAAACTTGTTATGACATCAACTTTGTATACAAACTTCAGATAATATAGATTATGTTCGTAATAGTTTATTTTATCAAAACTAATTTATGCATTTTTTAATATACCATTAAAATGACATATAAAAATATTTAAAATATATAAAATTGTTGAGCCAATGGTTTTCTACTTAACGATAATTAATTTATTTAAAATTTGACATTTGATTAACACGAGAATATCTTATAATTCATAAGTTGGATTAATGAAATTAATTATCATTTTATAAAAAATAATTAATATACTTAATCATATACCAGTGTAAATAACAAATCATTTCCCATTTTGTATATATTATTGAGAGATTCTTGGTTAAATGTAGTGCATATTTAATTTATACACAGAATCAATAGAAACCCACAATCCATTTGATAAAATATACTCAGTCAACCTAAACTTAAAAATGTGAAATCAACTCTCACTTCTTGATACATCATACCTATCCAAACCTATATTATTTGGTTGCTTGTAAAAAGAGATAAAATATTATAATCTATAATATATTAAGTGTTTATATCGCTAACATTTAATGTACAGGATGTAAACCAAATTTTAAGTGTTTATATAAAGAAAAATTAATTTTTACCTTAATCGATATTAACTATACCGAACCATAATATGCTTACTTCTTTAAAAAATTAGATGAAGCTAAATTTTCAGTAGATGCAGCTTGAACTAAGAAATATAAACAGAAATCCAAAATAAGTGATTGGAAACTGAATTCAAAGGGAAATTCTATATTTATTTTCATGGAGACACTTGCACAAATAAGTCTTTTGGTAGAGTAAAGATGAAAGAAGAATAAGGTGATCATTAAGGACGAAGAGAGTGTATACATTGCACACGCCAGAAGATTCAGCTGCAACTCTACAGGAGAATCTTGTTGAAATATCAAGATGAAAAGGCCCCTAAAGAAATCAGCTGAAGAATAGAGTGAGCATATTTTGGATTTGTGGCCTTATATATATATATATATATATATAGGTTTTTTAGATTTTTTGTAAGAGTATTGGTATCCTTTCATAATTAATAGTTAATATTTAGTCATATATCTTATTTAGTTGAAATATAATTATTTTATTTATATTTTAATTAAATAAAATATATAATTAAATACTAATCACTAACTACTGAAAGAATTGATATATATATATATATATATATATATATATGGGTGGGGATCCACTTATACTAACTGTAAGTCTTAACACACTTACACTATTCAATAATTTTTTATAAAATGTGAATTTAACCAATCCAACCATTGAATTAAAATTTCTCATAAGATAGATCAACCCTATTACTTTATTTTAATGTATAATATAATTTTAAAATATAAGTAAATTTTCTACTATTAAATTTAATAATTATATATGTCTAATTTATTTAAAATTTAATATCCAATAATAACATATAATTTAACGATTTAATTGATTAAATTTACATTTTTACCCTATATATATATATATATTTCAAACACTCACATAAGTAAGATTTACGGGTTGGTGTGGGCCTCAATATCTGGAGTCATCGGGATTCATTTGGAACTTATGCTTTCAGATACCAAATAGGAGTATTCAATTTAAATAATTGAAAACATATATTACAATCGGGATGTTAAATGATTCTGTTTAGGTCAGTTAGCGGGTAGCAAGTTAAACGAAAAGGATTAAAATTATCTACATTTAAATGGGTTATAAATTAGTTAATTTGATGTGTATTATATCAACTCATAGGTCTAAATGGATTGGCCTGCAAAATTGTTTTTGGTTTTTACTTATAAATCTTTGGAACAAAAATATAAACTTAATAATCTCAAATCAAATATTACATTATATAAACATAGTATTAAATATTTTTATCTCATCTAAAGGGTTAAGGAAAAATTCAAACAAATAAATAATATAAACTTATAGGGTTTGATGAATGAGTTTGTGTGTAAATGTGTCACTGCTAATCTGTACAGTATGTATATTTTTCACTTTTTTCTAAAAAAAGATTTTTTAATTAATTTTTAAAATTTTAAATTAAATTTTTTTAGTACAAACAAATTGAACAAAAAAAAATAGTATCGGTGGCACACGGGCTTTGCAAGTTGGCCTGTTTAATTTGCTGGCTAAATGGGTCGATCCAAAATTATTCTTGTTTTTATGGGTCATTAATTTTAAAGTCCGACTCGTATAATTTATGTGAGAAAATAGGTTGGCCCGACAAGTTTGACCTGTTTTAACGGCCCTATATTACGGTACATTACTTATCAGAGAGTTTAAAAATTATAGGTTATTCAAAGTAAGTAGGTAACTTAGTCATTGAAAATATCTCTCACTTGCAGTATAGTATATGTATTTATTATTGTATATGAGTTATTTCTTAAATTTATAAAACTCATATCACTTAATCCTTTTGTTATTTTTGGTTTGATCAAGTTAAACAATTAACATCTGGCATGACACATTAAGTTATTATGTATAACGTTAAGTGCCACATAACACGCTACTTAATCTTCCTCTTGAGATATGATATTGTTTTGGCTTAGTGAACCCTAACATTCTCATTACAAAGCACTCACTCATTAAGCTAAGACAACGTCATATTTCAAAAAAAATAATGAGTAACGTGTCATGTGAGACAAAACGTTACTCCTAGACACTTAATGTGTCATGTGAGTTATCATTTAATTTGGTCAACTAAAAATAATAAAATAACTAAATTGATACAAATTTTATAAATTTAAATATTAAGTCATACACAAAAATAAATTCAAAAATTAAATTACTTATTTTCTAAGTAAAAAGTGTTACAGAGTAGCTAGTAAGAGTCTTAGCTTGAGAATAAGTCTCTTTTGCTTAAATCGTTTTGCTTTTATTTTAGCCTAACATTCTCATCATCCTTGTATCCACTCTTAACTTTCTTGGTAATAAAAAAAATAATAAGAGTAATATTATTTCGTGAAAAAAAAAAAATCCAAGGTTTCAATCAAAATTTATTAAAATTTAAATATAGTTATTAAATAAGTTAAAATTATGAAAATCACTTATCTATCTAAGAAATCATGACAATGTAAATTCATTATAACAAAAATTGTCACAAATTTTATTTGGTTATTTAATATATTTTTTTAAAAAATAATAGTAGTCCGGCTTAAAACGGAATCAAATGAGTGCTTTGTTAGAAGTTAGTACGTCCTCTATCGAGTATCAACCCATCATCTACAAGACAAGTGGATGGATTGCAGAATTCTGTGGATGCAGATCAAGCCTCAAGGTGTTCAAGGGTGGCTGTATTGTATAGTTTGATATGCAAGATCCATGCTAGGTGAACAAACTGGAAGTTAAAACTTAAAATGTCATATTATAAAAATTAAGAACACCATAATTAATAAGGTAGAGTGCATATTTATATTAGTAATGAGTGTTACTAGCAAATCTACAAGGAACTAGGTTTTTTTTTTTTTTTTTCATTCTCTAAGCGATAGTATATATTTTGATTAATTGTAAAAAAAATTATGTTAAAAATTGATTATGTGTATAATTTTTTTCTTAAATTAATTATGAAAAAATTAATTTATGTTTACATATTTTAATTCATAATTGATTTTAAGATAAAGAGTTTTGTTTGGATAGTATAAAAGAAATCACTTTTATATATTAAATTATCAAAAAATACATGAAATGATTGAAAAAGTTATTTGGTTGAGGACAAATAAATATTTTTCTTCTAAAGCTTATGAAATAATATGAAATCAAATAATTAAAAGTTTAAAATAAAAAATTTTCTAAAAAAGTTGTTTTTAGTTAATGAAAAAATAATCTTAACTTATAATTATTTTTACACACTTTAAACAAACAAGATAAATTTTAAATAAAGCATCTTTTAATTAAAAAAATGACTATTCCAAAAAAAATAATCAAATCCAAACATGCTATGAATGCATCTCTTAATAAAAAAGCTTATAATGTGTTTAGATTAACTGTGAAAAAAAGATAATGTTAAAAATTGATTATGTGTATAATCAATTTTTAAGAAAATCAATTATGAAAAAATTAATTTATGTTTTAATATGTTAGTTCACAACTGATTTTAAAACAAAATTTTGTTTAGATTGTATAAAAAGAATGACTTTTATGTCTTAAATTACTAAAAGATATATGAAATGATTGAAAAAGTTATTTAGTTAAGGATAAAGAAGTATTTATCTACAAAACTTTTGAAATAAACTAAAATCACTTAATTAAAAACATAAAATACATTTTTTTTAGAAAAAATTATTTTTAATTAATAAAAAAATAATCTTAACTTATAATTAGTTTTACATATTTTAAACAAACAAGATAAAATTTAGATGAAATAACTTTTAATTGAAAAAAATTTATTTTGAGAAAGAATTAATTTTTACCAAAAATACTTTCGGTCGTATATCTAGATAAAATAAGAGGCCTAACTTATATATAAAACATGATGTCACAACCCTTCATTATGGGTTTATTGGGTCAAATCTACACTAACAATTGCCTGAATATTAAGAGGCCGAGCAATTTAATCTCAATACCTCATCCTATCTCTCATATAAATCAATTACTAACTTAATTTATTAAAATAAAATAATATTATTTAAATTATGTTTGAAAGTTTAAAAAAATATGAAGTTGAGTGTTTTAGAATGGAATAAAGTAAAAAAATAAAAGTATATTACTTTATTATTTAAAAATTTTAATGAAAGAATAAAAAAAAATCATACTCAATTATTTAAAAATTACAATAGTCATTAATGGAATAATGAATTTTAAATTTTACTTCTAATACTATTATTTTTATTTTTATTGCCAAAAATATTATTTGATAAAATAATAATTAAAATTATAAACAACTATCTAAAAATAAAAAATAAAAAATATTTCATCCTAAATTCCCTAAATTAAAAAATATGAAAATTTAAAAATTTAAGTGATTTAGATTTCTCTCATTTACCATTTAACTTTATTTAAAAAACTCTCAAATAAAATAATAGATTTTTTTTACCACTTCACCTCACCCCTCCCCTCAAAGTAGAGATTGTATCTGGGGGCATTCATCTGGATTCTACGTTGCCCAGTTGGAGGATGACTCCTTTCAACTATTCTTCGACATCGAGAGACAAGAGATGCTGAGGGTGTTTCATCGCATCCCTTGGTCATTCAAAGGGAATTTTCTCTAATTGATTCGTTGGACCTCTTTATGGAAAAATTATTTAACTTGGACCACAATGGTCCCGATTTAGACACAAATTGGACCTGCCATCATTGGGCACGGTGCGGGAATAGATATGGGGTTTTCTGTGACGATGAACACTCCAACACTCTCCTGAAGGCCCCGATAGAATGGCCACTTGCGCAAGCTTTCAAGGCCAGCAACTGAACGTGGATGTCCGTTATGGGAGACTTCCTGTGTTCTGCTTCTTCTGTTGGGTCTGAGTCTGAGGTCATGATGAAAAGAGTGGTAAAAGGAAAGCTATGTAGACAAGGAGCTCTAATGGGTGAGGAAATGGAATTCAAATTTGGACATTGGTTGAAAGCAACAAGCTATTTGGTACAAAACATCCACCTAGATATGCTTTTTCTCTCCCTTGTTGTTCCACCAGAAAAGAGTGTTCGCCAAACGGAAAACTTGGCTGGAAGTTTTTCACGGTTTTGTCCATTCACCTTTGCTCCTCCGCAAACTTAAGGTTAACGTACGTTTGCTACCAATAATGGTTGGCAATCTCAGGGCCAAGGAGTAATGTCAGTCTTTCAAATTCAAAGCTTCCATTGATTAAGGTAGTAATGATGAGATGGAGGTGCAACCTCATGACGCAGTAACGGGCGACTCTAGAAAATAGGGATAAGGGAGAGTTTGAATCCAAAAAATAAAAAATCAAAATCAAGGATCCTCTCATAGCCAGCTTGAAGGCTATTCTAATGAGACTGAAGCCGTTTTAGCAGAACTGCAGAAGTTACTGAAGTTACGTTGTCTAGGGAGGGTGAGATCATGGTCTAGTCTAGACATTAATGCTAATGGTCATCAATCTGAAACGAGAGAGAATAAGGTGGTCCCTCCCCTGTGATGGTAAGTTTTTGACTAACGGGAAGGGAAGGAAAGAGAGAAGATAGATTTATCTTGTTTATATGTTTAAGTAAAAAAAGATGAAAGTAAACTATTCTCCTGTTTATTAAAGTTGGCATAATTAATTTTAGATATAGTTAATAAGAAATATTTAATTGAATATAAAAAATTTAAATTATTATGAAAGATTATTTAAAATTTATTTAGAAAGACGAACTACTAAAATTTATTTAATAGATAAAAAATCTTATGAAATTTGTAAATAGTCATTACTTCTAATTGAGTGGCTAATTGTTTTTATTGAGTGGTTAATAGTTGTAAATAAAATTTTAAATGTAAAGATATAGAAAGTTTAAAAGAAATTTATGAGTGACTATTATTTTTGATTAAGTGGATAATTGTTCTTATAAAGTGATTAATAATTATAAATAAAGTTATAATAATTGTAAATAAAGTTATAAATGTAAAGATATAAGAAGTTTGGATGAAAATTGTAATTGAATATTGCTTGTTATTAAGTTGAGTGATTAACAATTGTAAATAAAGTTCTAAATGTAAAAATATAAGAAATTTGGAAGAAATTTTTGCATGGCTATTGCTTGTTATTGTGTAGTTAAATTGTTCCTACGAAATAACTAACAATTATAAATAAAATTTTTAATATAAAAATATAAGAAGTTTGAAAGAAATTTTTGCATGGCTATTGCTTGTTATTGTGTAGTTAAATTGTTCCCAAGTAATAACTAACAACTGTAAATAAAATTTTAAATGTAAAGATACAATAAGTTTGGAATAAAATTGTGAATGATTATTTTTTATTATTGAGTAACTAATTATTCTCACGAAGTAATTAATAATTGTAAATAAAGTTCTAAATGTAAAAATAAAAAAGTTTGAAAGAAATTTGAGAATAACTATTACATGTTATTGAGTGACAAATAATTGTAAATAAAATTCTAAATGTAAATATATAAGAAGTGTGGAAGAAATTTACAAATGACTATTACTTGTTATTGAGTGACTAATTGTTCCCACATAATAGCTAACAATTATAAATAAACTTGTAAATGTAAAGATACAAAAAGTTTGGGAGAAATTTACATATGACTATTACTTGATATTGAGTGGCTAACAATTATAATTAAAGTTCTAAATGTAAAAATACAAATAAATTTGAAAGAAATTTGTGCATGACTATTACTTATTATTGAATGATTAATTATTTTCATAAATTAACTAAAAATTATAAATAAAGTTATAAATGTAAAGAGTAATAAGTCGTGTTGACTGAATGGAGAAATCAGAGATTGACACTGGAGCCAAGGAAGTTATTTTCAGCAAGGGTTCAATTGTTGAACATGCGATGTCGGTGTCCTAGATACGTAAATGTGAAAAAGAAAAAAAAAGATAGGATAAGCTTAATGGACAATAAGAAAAAGAAAATATTTTATGAAGGATATTTTAATTGATTAAGTAAAATCTATTGGTTATTCTCTCTAAATAATTAAGTTGTGTCATCTTTTTTAATAATTTAAATTTTTTATGTTTATTAAGATTAAATATTTCTTATTAATGATTTTTGAAATTAATTATCCATAAACTTTAAAGTAGAAGGAATACATAAGTTATAAAATTAATTTTTAACATAATGTGTCCTGATCTTATAACACACGTTATGAATATATATGTAATATTAATGAATATTTAATTTAGAATAGATCTTGAATAAGAGGTATAAAAATTTGAAGCCTCGAGGGATAGAAAGAAAACACAGAATTCATTATGAAATATAATTGTAAATATATTTTAAAAAGTTATTGAATCTTACTTATTAAAATTAATTTTATATTATTAGTTAAAGGATTCTTTTTTAAAAAATTATTAGATTTCATTTTACAATCAATTATGTTCACCATATAATTATTCCTGAATCACTTTCATTAGAATTGAGATTTGAGAATGATAAAATTGATTTTGGATCGTACACCATCTGAACCAGACATGCACAGTACTTGGGTGGATATCAAATTAAATACGAATGAGGCAGCCAAACCAAATTCAGCCGCTGCTTCAGGGGAACTTTTATTAGGGACAACACTGAAAAATGGATAGTTAGATGTCAAAGAAATCTGTTAGTTGCGAACAATATAGTAGCTGAATTGGATGGTCTTCGAGATGGCCTAGAACTGGCTCTAGATCTGAATCTAACTCTTCTCTGATTATTGAAATGGAAGCATTGGTCGTGTTGCTTATGAATCGTGCAAATCCATCAACTGATAATTTCAACTTTTCCATTTTGTCGACTATTTGCCGAAACCACACACAAATCCTGGGATGGGACCCTTATAGGATGATCCATGTTTATAAAGAATGCAACAAATTAAAATGACGGATTTTCATTTCGTAGCCAATAGGGCGGTTATGTTAGATGCTCCCTTTTGTATTTTGAACAATCCCCAGTTGGGGCTGCCAGACTCACAATTATTTCTGCTTAGTTTAATAAATTTTCTTTTTTTTTCTAATAAACATTATTATAGAGAGATTTTTTTGGGGTGCTATTATAAGGATAGATTGAGTCTTCTAAAATATAAAATATATTTTAAAAATAAAGTGTGAAGGATAATTACTCATGAAAATTCAGAAAATAAATTAAATAAATTCATAATTTATTATTTATATATTAATATTTTAACAAAATTTAAACTTTTACTTTTTTAATCAATAATTCAATACTATATTTTATTATCTACCGTGCAACCTATGTTTACAGTTCTTTTATCAACTATTAACATATTTGTTGAGGTTTTGTCCTAACGCAAAGGAATGTTTACAGGAAGAAAGATTTTTGTTTTGTTTCAAATGAACATATCTTAAAAAACTTAATGCAAGTTTGTGTTGAGTTTCATTCAAAACAAACAAGTTATATAAAGATTTAATCCCATTTATTGGAATGATTAACAATTTTTACGTATTCTTTATTTTTTTTCCCTTTTGGTGAAGTTTTTACATATTTTCTATTTGAAAACAAAAACTTCAACGTGCAATGACAAATCTTAGCAAATAGTAGCAAGCTACGTCTTAATCTTCATTTATTGGGTTTACGTCAGAATGCAATCTAGAAAGAGGAAGCTAAATAAATAACTAGTACAATCCTAGTGGGATGTTGGTCTCGCAGGTTCCCGATGTAAGCCTCTGCAGACATAATTTCATCATGAAAGCCAAAAAAATCTCACAAATCTTGTTCACATGAATGTATATGCACCTTACTAATAATGGCATAAACCAGTACTATAGCCACCCCTACGCATCTCAATCATAAACCTTTCAACCTTTTGAAGCATTTATAGTGATTTTGTTAGTAAAGTGGTGACAGAATAATGCGACCTTTGATTAGGACCCCATGGTCACTGATCAAAGTGCACCTACTCCAGTTTTGGAGGGTTCATAAGTCCCTTCTAGGCTTTCCTTCTTGCTCTGGTAATCTAAATAGTAGTGATTAGGATTGTTAAATTGGGCTATTTACCACGTGAAATTCAATAATCTTAAGTAAATCTTTTTGATATCTATAACACGTATCCTTTTCCTATAAAATTATTTCCTAATTTTTAATTTTTTTAACTCACTGGTTCGGTTCTTCACAGAACAGATATTGATGTACCGTACATTGCTTTTTCACTGTGACAGAAATAAATGAAACGTCTGCAATTGGGTTTTCCAGACCTCTGGAGTAAAAACTGAAAATTAAAGTAAAAAAGTTTTATTTTTCTTGTACTACATAGTTTGCTGTGACACAGTTGAGAGAATAAGGTAGCAAACAAGAACATTCCATACATAGGAACATACCCATTTCTTTTTCCCCATCTTCTTCTCCTTTTCAATTTTCCTGTTGGATTGGGTTTCTTGTGATTCTGTTAGGTTCGAAATTTAGAATGTGCATAGATATCTTCCTTGGAATACTTACTTTGATTATCAGAAACATTAATTATGTGTAGGCCTCGCAGCTGACTTTTAGAAATGGTGATGCAACACGAGGTTTTGACATTTATTTTTACTTTATGCACTGGTCCTTCATCCTGCCTTAGAAGTGAAGATTTTCCTTTGTGCAAGCTCCTTAATTTATATACTAGAAATTTGCTAAATAAAAAGTATTATAAGACATTTCTTTCTTTTTTGTGGTTTTTTTTTTTGGGCGTAAGGCATCTATTTTGGGCAAGTTTACAATACTCTTCAATTCAAAATGTAATTTAAATAAAACAAAGAAAACTGCTCAACCGTTCTATAGCATATTCATAGCATGTTTAGTTTAATTTTTAAAAATATTTAAATTATAATTTAAATAAAAATTTATCTCTAATATTTTTACTCAAATTATAATTTTAAAGTTTTAAAAGTTAAATCAAACACATACTCAAAATGAAATATATTATTTTTATAATATTAGATGTAAAATACACAAAAAAAATATTTACACTATTGTATTTATAGTTAGAATTATGTAAGACTATATTAATATTTTTATATAATTTTTAATAAATAACATTTTTGCACGTTATTTATAATTTTCTAATTTAAAATTTTTCTATTAGAGATTTTGTTTAAAAATAATGGATTATATAAGAACTATTAACTATTAAGTGCATATTTCTTTCCCAACTGTAAAATAAATTGAACCAATTTTAGTTAGTATGTTTTTATAGGATCACTATCGATTTGGTTTGATTTGAAAATTTTATGATTCGTATAAAGTTGATATAGTCTATCTGTATATATATAAGGTTGATATATATTTATATAGTCTATCGTTCTATTTAAAACTAAATCAAATTAAATTACTTAATCCCACCATAATTTTTTTAGTATATATGCTTAATTGATAATATTATTAATTATTATTAAATAAATTCCGATACCAAATTTAATAAAATATAGGTAATAAACTTCCTAACTTTAAATACGTAGATTTGGTAGAGACTAATGTTATTCGGATTAGAACGGACCGGTTGGTTAAACCATGAATTGGTTCTTTATCTAATTATAATTAATACTAAAATTGAATTTATGGTTGAACTGAGTTGAATTAGTTAAAATTGAATAAAATAAAAAAAAATTAAGTTGAACTAGTCAAAATCTTTTTTTTTTTAATTTTAAAATTTTTTTAATTACATAATTACTCAACTGATAATAATATGAAACTTGATAATTAAAATTTTAAAATTTTATTATTAATAATATATATTATGTGTTATATATATATATGTATATATATATATTTAATATATAATTATAATATTATCTAATTTGATCAAATTATTAAATCGGTTAAACTGAACGGAAAATTTTTTCAATTCATTGTGAGTCCAGCTTTAACAACAGACAAAGAAAGCAGGTATATAGGTGTGGTTTTTTTTGGGTGCAGATATATAGGTGTGGTTTAAAGTGACGTTAAGGTAATGGGGTTTATGAACGAACTGTTATAATTAGTTGAGGCAACAGGGAGATGGATGGAGTAATTCTTTACCAAAGGTTTAGTGGTTTGGGTCAACTTCAGGTAGTTAACTCATGTGAAACTCAGGTTACACTCTCTTTCAAATTGCGTCTATTTAATAAAACAGAAAAAGTGTAAATATATTTTTTAAAATAAATATATTTAGTGTGTATTTGAATTAATTATAAAAAAATTATGACAAAAAATAACTATAAATGTATTTAAATTAGCTGTAAAAAAAATTATGTTAAAAATTGATTATGTTTAAATATGTTAATATATAATCAATTTTAAGACAAAAAAATTGTTTAGATTATATAAAAAATTTATTTTAATATATTAAATTACTAAAAGATATATAAAATAATTGAAAAAATTATTTAATTAAGAGTAAAAGAATATTTATTTATTAAATTTTTTAAAATAATTTAAAATTACTTAATTGAAATCTCAAAATAAAAGCTTTTAAGAAAAAGATTATTTTTAATTAATGAAAAAATAATCTTAACTTAGAATCAATTTTACACATTTTAAATAAATAAGATAAATTTTATATAAAATAAATTTTAATTGAAAAATTTATTTTAAAAAAGAATTAATTTATTTTAAACATATTTTATGTGTATAATTAATTTTAAGAAAATTAATTATGAAAAAATAATTTATATTTGAATATGTTAATTCATAATTAATTTTAAAATAAAGAATTTTGTTTGAATTATATAAAAAAATTAATTTTATGTGTTAAATTATAAAAAATATATGAAATGATTTAAAAAGTTATTTGATTAAAGATAAATATTTATTTCTTAAATTTTTTAAAATAATCTAAAATTAAAATCTTTATTTTTTAATTAATAAAAAATAATTTTAATTTATAATTAATTTTATATATTTTAAATAAAAAATAATTTTAAATTAAAAAAATAAAATTTTTAAACATGCTCTTATATCATAATTCAAGTATCTTTATACCTGTTAATTATTAAATATTAAATGAATTAGTGTACTTACAAATTTTCCTAATAACGCAACACAAGCACAATCAGGGACTGATGCAGTGACCCTCATGGTGATGGCGATGGTGATGGGGACAAGGTCGTAGAAAGAGAAGAGCTGTTGAATAGGTGTATTTACTAGTGTATATGAACATGACAAGGCTTGTTCCGTTGTGTAGTAGCAATAGCAAAGCAAAGCCCTCATTTTTCTTCTGCATTGAAAAGAAAGATGTCTCTGCTGCTGCACAAGCCGAAGTAAGCACCCATCACATTAAGTGTCTTTCTTGTCAATTTAGAGAGAGACAGCCTACGACCCTGCAACCTCCCATGAATGGAGAGAGAGTTTCTCACTGTCCCTCACTCTCACACGTGTGAGTGAGGTGTGATTTGTTAAAAGAAGAGAATAAATAGTAAAATAGTGACAGCAACTGGTTAAATTAGAATGGCAGGGTCATTGGGTCAGTCTGTGGGTAGTTAACTACTTCAAAGTCCTCCACACACACACACACACACACAGCGCTCTCTCTCTCTCCCCCCTTTGAACCGATGGATGGATATGAGACCGTGTGAGAGTGGAGAGAATCCGTGTAGGTATCTGTTAAAGGCTTAAAACTTAAAAGCACTTTTGCTGTTTTAAGTTCACACTTCCCCGCTGCAAAATCTCCTTTTCTTCTCTTCTCCTTCACTGTCTGTCCTGTCAAACCTCGCTCCCTCATGGTAGTCTCTAGCAGCACACAAGATATTCTTTCGCTATGAGTATGACTTTGTAACAGTTCCATACCCATCTCCAGCATTTGTCAGATAGATAGAAAATGAAGGCATGGCCAGCAAGTGTTATATACTCTTCACAAGAAAACGCAAATGACCTCAGCCGTTACCCTTCTTCCACTGCCCCCTCTTCCTATTCTTCTTCTCCTTCCCCTTCAATGGGAATGGTTTATGCAGACATGGGTTCTCTATCTCTTTGCTCCAACTACGGTGTGGTTTCAGCTGTTACTTCATCACAAGATTGTTATGCCTCTAAGAGGTTTGCGATGGAAAATGGGGGTACAAGCTGGGCTTTTCCATTTATGAGGGAATGCCTTGCCAGAAACTTTGAAGAACACCCAAACAGTGATGTTGTGGAGGGTAAAGGGTCTGATTACAGTGATGGGGTTGGGGAAAACAGTGAGAAAATTAGCCATAATGCCAACTTTAACGAAGAGAACCCTAATGAGAATTCTGTCAGCGGCAAAGAGGCGGATACTGGGCAGTCCAAACTCTGTGCAAGAGGGCATTGGAGGCCTGCAGAAGATTCCAAGCTCAAGGAACTTGTGGCTCTTTATGGTCCTCAGAATTGGAACCTGATAGCTGAAAAGTTAGAAGGAAGATCAGGTGTGAAAACTAGTGCAAAAGGATAGCTAATATAATCTTCTGCTTATTTTTTCTTAAAGAAAATTTATCTCTTTTCTCATTTAGCGGTGTCCCTTTTATAATGAGTTGAATATATTTTTGTGTCATTTTCCTCTCTTAAACTTCCTTTCTTGAGATTTTTTCGGATATTTTGTATTTGAAGGCAAGAGCTGCAGGCTGAGATGGTTCAACCAGTTGGACCCAAGGATCAATAGGAGAGCTTTCACCGAAGAAGAGGAAGAAAGGCTAATGCAGGCACATAGGATTTATGGTAACAAATGGGCCATGATTGCTAGGCTTTTCCCTGGAAGAACAGATAATGCTGTCAAGAATCACTGGCATGTTATAATGGCTAGAAAGTACAGAGAACAATCCAGTGCTTACAGGAGGAGGAGGCTGAGCCAGTCTATTTACAGAAGAATGGAGGAAAATCCAAGCATTGTCTCTAGAGATATAGCCACTGGGACAGAACCACCACCCTATTGTCTCAATCTTCCCAATGGAGGACTCAGCAATAATATGGCTAGTTTCCCATATCCATCCGCCCATGGAGCTAGTGTTGGGGTGGAGTATGGCTTAAATGGTTCACCCCGCATGACTGGTGGGAGAGAAGCAATCTCAAGCAGCAAGCAGGCCCCACCTCATTTTGCCTCGTATGCTCAACAGACCCCATTTGATTTCTTCTCTGGTGTGTCCTTGCTCTCCGGCATTTCTCTAAATCCTTTTGTTCCTGCAACTGCTGCCATATTATGGGTTTTCTCACTTTGTTGCTGCTTGTTCCAAGTTTCCTAAGCTTTACCTTACTATTATCTTACTGTTCAATCAAGTTAAATATCTTCTTTTCATCTATCTTTTTGCTTTATAATGACTCTCCTTGTCAAACTCACAAAAAGCACATCTTGTAGCTTTACACTGCTATTGACGTTCTCCACTGGGTTGGGTTTGCAGGTGATAGAAGCAATGACATGGTGAATGAGTATTTTAGCCAGAGCAGATACTGGGACAGGCCAAGTGATGAATGTCGTCGTCGTCATCATCATCATCATCAGCCATCTGGTTTCTACCCTCATTATCCCCAATATCTGATGCCAATGCAACAGCCAAACAATCACAATTTTTACAGTTTTTCAAACTCCATAGCATCAACAGCCCAGGTTTCAGCCAGTGAACCTTCATTATCATCAGTGGCAGAAAACAGAGATCAAGTCCTGATCAGTGACCCCCCAGATGCCGTTCCACCTCCATTTATTGACTTCCTTGGGGTAGGAGCCACATGATCGAAGTTAGAACCGAACAAAAAGCTGCAAACTTTCCCGGAAGCTCCTCAATATAGGTGTGGTCCAACATTACTGAGAAGCCATTCGAGGTAAACAGAAAGGATAGTTGCTTGAGTTTGGTGACTGTGTACCTTGCGTCACTTCTGTTAAGATCATCACCTGTCTCTGTTGTGATTTCCTTTCTTTCTCACATGGGGACCCCTTTCCAAACTTTATAATAATAATAATACTTAAATTTGATTAATATAACCTTTCTCTATTCATTTTCATTTTTTTTTACTTCTATATTAATCCCTTTGGTTATATTTGTCAGCCCATCAAATGAAGATTGAACCGGATCATTTGCATATTTAATGTGTCCGAGACATTCTTTGTTACTTGTTAGAATTAGAATTATAATATATGGCTAATTCGTTAAGAATAGGAAGGTACTAATTAAAACAATTTAGGACGCAAGAAAGGACTGAATGAGATCAGACGTATAAAAAGCTAGGAAAGGACAGGAATTGGTGTAGTCCTTATTTTTAAGGTTGTTTTTGGGCTTGTAAACATGCTTTCAAGCAAGGTTGTTTAACTTGTCGCTACAGAAAGAGGTTTTCTGAACTATTTTGGGGGATGATGATGAAAGTGACGAGGATAGCTATGGAAAAAGAAAAGATGGGGTGGGAATGGGAACTGTTGAGAACATCCTTTTCTCATGGGCCTGCAATGCAATAACTGAGGCACAAATTCAGCAACTGACTCCATATGTGCATTCAAGATGGGGAACTGTTCAACAGCCTTCCCCCATCAGCAGAATCTTTCTGAGAATTCATGCCACCCACATGGGCGGTGTGGTTGATTATCACTGAATTCTTTTTGTGGACTATGGATCCTACAAGTCTTCATCATACAGTTTATTTGTGAGGCAAGAAACTTAGTAGTTTGGGGAAGTGACACATTCATGTCAACTGTTTCAAAGACCATGATAGGCATATCGTATCAGTAAAATCTTATGCGTATATGCAACTTCAAGAAATATATGCACATTCGGTGACTTAACTGCTACTGCCATCAAAATCTAATAATATCAACAAAATTGACTGTTAATTTTATTTGGGTAGATAAGATATTTAACTTGAATAATGTTGAGTCATATAAGGTATTGCTGAACTTGTAATTGCATAAATTAAGCGTTGATGCTAAGGTTACAACTATAGAGTTGAAAAGAAGTTATTTGCTAACTTTTTATTAAATCAGTGATCCGTAAAGTGAAATGATAACAAACTTTATTGTGACCCTACCATTACTCTGCCAAGTAACATCTGCCATAATCCGTTATGATGCGTGAGGCCAGTTGGGACAAAGTGCGTAGAGAGCTGATAAGAATGTTCTATGGTTGCAGCCAGAACAAAGGTTAGCGCAGCAGAAAGGCCCAAGGTGATGATGCACTGATGCCCATGCCATCCAATATTTTGGTTATGTAAGAAACATACACCATTTTTGGCTGCAAGGAAGCCCAACCAGCTTGATCACTTATACCAAGGCACATCTAAGCCTCAACAGTGGATTTGACCCTGTCCCCGCCAAAAACAGTGCTAATATACCTCTCTCCATCCCCCCATATTGGTGTACTATAAAGATAACGAATATAAAGAAAATAGGATAAATGAGACATCTATAAATATAGTCCAACTTTTTCTTATCTGTAAACTATATACTTAAAGCTACTTACTTGGTTTGGGTTTGTTTATTTTACTTGTGTTTTGTTTTAAAAATTGTCTCTTAACTATGGTTAAAAAAGGGGTTTGCTTACTTTATCAACATGTATTATTTTTAAAAGTGTTACTTAAGCTAACTGAGGTTTATTCATGACAGTGAGTATATCTGCAATTGTTAGGAAAGTAATACTTAATAGGATTTAATTTTAATATATTGTCAGTATAAATTTTTTTACACTATCATTTAGTGATATATTGACACATTATTAAAAAAGATTTTCGAGATAGTTATTGTGATAGTCAACATCTTTTAATGATTTAATATTTAAAGAAACTTTTCACTAATAGTGAATCAAATTAAACTTACTTAATATGGCTTGGAGTTTGTTCATTTTGCAAATTTATGATTTGAAATTTGTTCACTATACTTGCTTGAGGTTTGCTTTAATATGAGAAACTTTGGAAAAAAATATGGATGAGGATTGGATCCAAATCTAATGGGAACTAAAAACTTTCACGTGGCTCAACAAGGGAGGATTTAATTTAATACTAAAAAATATGGATGAGGATTGGACCCAAAAAACTTGGAAACTCGGTTTCAGCAAGATTATTTTGGCTAGTGACTCACCATCACTCATTTATACTATATGCACAATGGCTCCAGCCCTTGTGACCATTCTCTTCTTGTCCGCCGTATTTTCAGTTGGACGAAGCAGAATTGGAAGGTCAGGTTCTATCACACATACATTTCATGAGGTTGCTTCTCCTTCAAAGTACCTCGTTGAGCTTCTCTTTGCTTATATACTGTAGGGGATACCACACCCCATGTTTTTCCCTTGTAATTTTCCCTTTTAATTTCTTTGGACTTTCGCCCCGTTTTAATACCAAAAATAAAAAGTTAAGTGGGTCCCGTATGATTTTAGACTGGGTAATCCACTATAGCATAGCATCAACTACTGTGTGTTAGAATTTCCTAAGAAAAGAAAACTACAGTTAGAAGGTTGCTATCTTGCAGCACGTCAACAGGTAAGGAAAAAGACTTGGAACAAATTTAAAATATTCATTCATACTCATAGGTGGGTCACAAAGTAGATTTGTTAAATCAAAATCAACCAGCATATGATATAAAGGATTACTTCCCCTTTCACCAGAAACTAATATAAACATAGTTGTGCTTGCTTGTTTATCTCTTTGTTAGTCTATCTTGGTTCAGTTCTAATGTTCTCGGAGCTTTGTAGGCGTGGTCAAACTTATTTTATTTTCCTTTTAAGTTCATGGTCCTTTTGTCAAGTTGATTTGAATAAAATTACCTACCTTTTGAAAAAAAACGTACAGTGAAGGGAGAAATAAAGAATGCGAACGATATATTGACAACATTGTCTTCTCATGGGCCTGCAATACTCAGCACAAATTCAGCAACTGACCCCATACGTGCATTCTGCATCCTGCATTCATATCCTACCCACATGGGTTGTTTAAGAGGGCCTTAAATTCTTTTGATCATACGGTTTACCATTGCTAGTGGATGATTATCTCAGCATGCATGTGGGGGCAAAGAAATTCATTCTGGAACCTGTTATTTAATCCTGTGAGAGTAACTCTAATGCCAATAAGCTTTCCAAATGACTTACATATATTGCTAGTGCTGGGTATAATGAGAGATGAAACTGAGAGTTTATAGCTAAATAGTTCAGTCAACTGGTAATGATCAAAGTATTTTGATTGGAAGACCTAATTAAGTTTCATTCTTTCGTAGGCGATATGTAAGTATCACTATAAGCCTTCATTTAAAGGTAGAGTCAAGAGTGTCGGGGGTGCAGTGCAGAATTAAGTTTACTATTTTTGCATGGTAATATATTACATCAAATTTTACATCAAATTTTTATGAATTTTTAAAAAAAGTTTATCAAAATTCTAAAAAAAGACCGTAAGAGTATGTTTGGATTGAAAGAATTTAGAAGAAAAGGGAGAGAATGAGTAATCTTTCATTTTCAAATTAAGAGAATTATAGAATGTTTATAAAAATAAAAAAAAACATGATTAGAATATTACATGATAATCTCTCATTTAATTCTTCTCATTTTAAAAAAATTACCAAATAAAGAGAATGTAAATTTAAATTAAAAAATTACTCCTCCCTTCACTTTTCTTTTAAACTCCTTAATCTAAACAATACCTAAGGGTTGGGGGCATGGGCCGTCAACTCCCCTTCCTTGCTTTTACTTTCATTTAATCTTGTGGCATACCTTTACTTTGTAATAGAATAACCTCCCTTTCCCTTTAACTTTTTACTCGTAAAAAGCAGAGTTCATACTTCGTAAAAGAGAGAAAATGAGGGTTCCACTACTTGCAGAGTTAAGAGATTCACACTAAGAAGTCTATTTGGTCCACTTGATATTGGGAGCTTTTTTTTTTATTTATGACGGGGATCTTGGTGAAGATGGTGGGATGAGACTGCTCACATGGACAAGGTGCTGCGTGCATGACTGAATATGGCAGGTGTCGAAGAATGCAGATAATGGACAAAGATTCCCTTAAGTTGTTATAGAGATCATGAGGAGCGATTAGGAGAAATCACGCCTCGTAGGAGTGTGTGCTAGAGTAGTTCTTGAGGTCTTCTACCTAGGGTCTTTTTAAGACATTTATGAGTGGTGAAAGTGGTGGTGCCACATGTAAGTCAGATAGAAATTAGTCGGGCTACTTAGGTGGTAAAATGGAGAACTTTCAAATATATTGAGAATATTAGTTTTAACTGTTAAATTTAATTATATAATATTTTAAATCAATCCAGCAACATGTATAATTATACGGCACCACATGTTATAATTTTAATAAAATGATATAATATTCTCAAAATAGATAAAAATTTCTTGGTCCAACAAGCTTAAAACATGCAGTGTACGTGTCATTTGACGAAACCACTAGTTGTGGGTTATTTTTTTCTTGAAACTTACACAACCAATATTTCCTATAAAAAATTCAACTTCAAGTTCAATCAATCCAACAAACTTGAAAAAACTCTACCTCAAATTAACCTTTGAATACATTAAATTCTCATAATGGTAGTACTTTGTACAAGCTTGCAACATTGAAACCTTTTTTAAATCTTACGGTCATATAGTGGCGGATGGTGACCAGTAACGAACTGGCATTGACAGATTCAAAAATTTCACTGTACAGAGCAAAATTTATATTTTAAAAGAGTTGTCATATAATCTTAGTAAGTTAGGATGTAAAATGAGTTGTTAATTATTTATAAATAATAATTAATAAATATTTGATAATTTATTTTAAATATTAATATCTTAAAAAAATAAGTACTGAAATAATACTTAGATTTTAAACACAATTTTATTAACTTAATGACATTGAGGAGAAATCCACAAAATTAATTAATAAAGGCAATAATACATAGTGCATATTATTATTATTATTTTATAACATTTAAAAAGCAAGTACGGGAATGTACCGTTACTTTGATGTACTTGGATTCATTCTTAGCTGTTGTCTACAGGAGTCATTCTTAAAAATATTTTGACCAATCAAATGTAATTAAAAAATTTCAAAAATTAAATCAAACACATTAATTTAAATCTACATAATTAGCCATACGGGAGAGGGAATGTTGGTAGAGGTTCAGGATAAATTACTATTTTTATTTATCAGAAAGAAACTTTTGTATTCATTTTAGAAGGTATTCTTATCAATAAAGGAACAAATCTTATAATTTGCTTACTATTATTAAATAATATTATTCTTTTTTAAAATTTTATTCAATATTTTTTCCTTAATTTCCATTTATAATGTAGCAAAATCTTTATAATCTGGTGTTTTTTAATAACATTTATTTCTCACATGTATTATTAGAAGAAAAAACTTACATATTAACCTTATTTTGTTGCCTATTATGTTATTTCCAGAGGCGCTTGCTAGTAGAGAGTTTGAGGGGGTATGACTTCAAATTTTTTCAAAAATTATATTTTTACATGTAATGTTTGTTTTTTCCCGATTAACAAATGGCAAACCGTAAGGAGACTGGATTATTAGTTAAAATTATAGGAAATAAATTATAATTTTAAGTAAATTATAAAATTCAGATAGCAAACTGAAGGGTGGTAGCGATTAGCGAAGTCTCAGCCCCATAAACATGAATCATCTAAAATGCAAGTAGTCCGCAACTCACGCAGCTACATTTCAGCCTGTAACTTGATATAATGATGACGGGGTGAATTGCTTATAAGGATCAATGATAACTTTTATCTAATTAAAAACTTTAATGCGAATGCAAATAATTACATATAAATACTTTAAAGTTAAAGAGAAATAGAATAAGAGTGTACATGTAGTTTATCATATTTCAGTCACAACATGTGACTTATGCCTGGTACTCAAGCAAACCTTGAGATTTTCTTTACTTGGTAGTATTTTTACTTACAAGAACATTAATCCAATCTTTCTCTACTTTAACCACAAAGTAGTGTATTTAGTGACATTGTTTCTTTCAAGGATACCACTACAAACATTCTTATACCTCAATCAAAATAGAGTAACATAGCCCAAGAAAGAATTATAAATGTTACCATACTCTCTTTTTTTCGCTAGAACAAAAGTGTAACACTCAATATTCAAATGTTTTTATAAATGAGTTACAATAATTTCAAAATATTCTCCCTACAGTGTATAATTAAGTAAGTATGAAACACTAGGATATGAAGTAACTTAACCCAAAAAAGAATCATAAATGCTACCGCACTCTCTTTTTTTTGAACAAGAGTTTAACTCTCAATATTCAAATGCAATTAATTATATATAGATAAATTACAATGATTTTCAAATACTCTCTCTAAAGTGTATAAGCAAGTATGAAGGATTAGGATAATGGTGTAGACAGAATTCTACAAATATGAAGCTCTAATTGAATGTTTTCACATTACCACTATTGTTGAATCTTAAAGGTCTATTTTTTTTAGAGATGTTTTGACCTCTTTGATATTAGATGACCGTTGGAGTGATTTCAACCTAGAGAATATGTCTTCTCAAGCCTTAAGCATGAGTTATGTGCAATTTTAAGTAGTTACCCATTCAGTTCGATAGTCACATTTTTTGTTACTCTTTTGTTCTGGAATGCTATCTGTAGTTGCTCTCTCTTTTTTGGACTTTGTACGAGAAAGGCTCAGCATCTTTGTCCATTTAAATTCAAATTTGTCCTCATTAAAGCTAGGAGCCTCATTAAAGCTAGAGCCTAATCAATGGTCTATCAAACTAATTACCTTAATTATAAAAGAATTTAATTTTAATTCATTGTCAGTGTAAAGAAATTTTTTACTGACATTCAATCATGTGTTTACAAATCATTAAATGAGTTTGACTATCACAACAATTACCTATGAAGTCGAACTATTTTAATAATGTGTTAATATATAATTGGATGACAGTGTAAAAAAAACTTTACACTGACAGTGGATCAAAATTAAACTCATTATAAAATTCAATCAATTATAATCAATCAAGCTAATTCAAACTTTTCAACACATGTTAATTTAAATAGTTTCCTCAAATAACAAATAAAAAACAATAAGGGAAACTTAATCTTGTCAATCAATCAATTATTAAACTAGGAAAGTAATTAAATAAGAGTTGCTATGGTACCTTTATGAGTTTGGTATTCAAGGTGAGTTATCAAACATTTATTAACTATTAGTTTCACAATAAATGTTTAAAATTTTATTAAATATAATCATCAACTAATAAATGCTTGACAACTCACCTTAAGTATTGGTATCTGAGAACAAAAAATAATCACCAGAGTAATACCCATATTAAACACGTGTTCAATACTTCCACCCAATCAATAAAAGATATGTGTAATCACCTTGCCATGATCTTGAGAATTTAAATAAATCAAACACATAATCAAATTATTTATTCCTTCATAATCAAAACTAAATATCGAACAGATTTAACCATTAAAGAATTTTACAATCACATTTATTACAGATGATTCATCAAAAACTCTGTTCCATAAACCTAACAAACTCATTGTGGTCAATTAATTCATCTCCATTTTGATCAACTGCATTGATCATTTTCTGACATTCAATCAAATCTTTCTCCAAACCCAAACAGCTTAAGACCCTCTGCAACTCTGTTGCCTCTATAAACCCATCATTTTTTTCATCAAACACACTGAAAGCTTCCTCCACCTCTTCCAAACTGGCCTCTTTTTCAAACAATTGAGCAATTTCTTGTTCACTAAACTCCTCTATTCCATCCCCATCCCATTCAACACTGATTCCTAGCTTTTCCATCACCGCAATGACCTCTTCTTTGCACAGTCTTACTCTTACATCACGTTGAATGCAGTCCGGACTCTGCTTCGCTGGTTCAGAATTTGAGAAACTTCTAGTTGTGGTCCAAGTCTTCCAATTTTGGGAGACAGATTTCCACAAAGACTGGAAGTAAAACAAGAAAATTGAGAGGTAACCCTTTATTCTAATATCCCAAAAGAGAATTCTAAGACACAAAGATGGCCTAGTTATGTTTATGTTGCTAGGTGTTTGCTCCATGGATAACAAGAACTAAGACTGACTTAAGACTGAACTATTCTTGATGCAGGATTTCTTGGATATATATATATATATATATATATATATATATATATATATATATAACAAATAACAATGACCCTTCACGAGCTTCAACTAGAAGCGTCAACTCATAACGTAATGCAAGGGGAAAAGTGACGGGATTTCCCAGAAAAAAGTGCACTCTAACAAACGCTCCCTTTGGGTGGAAAAAATCGATTCATGATTAACATAATGGGACATAATTGTTTTCTTTAATAACACACTGCGAAAGTGTAAGATCGTGGAATTTCTATGAAATTCACAGAGGAAGACCAAAATATGGGAGAAGACTCAGTATGAAATGAAAGACACAATTGTTAGTCAAACATGGTGCCCAGAACAGTAACTTCACAAATTCAATTTGATGAACAGTAATCAATTTGTTTTCGGTGCAAATTGATTTCGAAACACGCGGAACAGCTTGGCAACAGCTGTATACACAGTGCAACATTCTTCTATAAATAGAAGATCTCAGATGAAAGAAAAATCACAACAGAAAGAGAGAAAAAACCAGAGAGAGAAATAGAGAAAGCTTAGAGAGAGAAAAACTTCAGTTTCTGGGTGTAATTGGGTTGTGGTGTTGTGACAGGTTGTGAGTGTTTTGTAAGCACTTTGTATATTTCCCTTTTCAGTAAAAGATCTGCAGCAGCTCGGAGACGTAGGCATAATTGGCCGAACTCCGTTATCAATTGTGTGTGTGCAATTATTCCGCATTTATTTTGCTCTTCCACAAATTTGATGATAAGGAAATTTTGCGTAATTTCCCAACAATTGGTATCATGAGCTCTTGGTGATCAAGACAATTTTCTCTTGATAAATCTTATTATGCTCTGTGGTTGCGGTAGTATCTGATCTTCCACATCAGAAAAGATTTGTCCTTGAGTTATTGGTCAAGGTGCCAGTTCTTGAAAGAAGTGTAGGTGGTGTGAAAGTGCATGTCTAGGAAAGGTTCTGTCTAGGAAAGATTTGGTACTTAAGCGTGTCCTTGTGACCCACCTCTCTTTCCTGGGAACTTTCCTGGTGTACTGTTTATAACTACAAATACTATTCCGGTACATTGAGGTACTATTCATGTGAATAGTAAATTCATGAACAGTAAATTCATGAACAGCGGATTCGTGAATAGTGAATTCATGAGCAGTGAAATTCGTGAATAGTGAAATTCGTGAATAGTGAAAAATTGGTCAGCGTTACTAATTTGTCCACAACAGTGTTCTAAAGCACGGTGGTTATCAGAAATTGTCAGAAACGATCCAGAGGAAATCGGGTCAGTGGGAGCGATGGTAGCGAGATGAAGGAAAGGTGAAAATTGAAAAGTTCGATGGTGCGGACTTTGGCTTTTGGAAGATGCAGATCGAAGATTATCTGTATCAGAAAAATCTATATCAACCTCTCAAAGATAAGAAACCTAAGGGCATGAAGGATGATGATTGGACCCTTCTTGATAGACAAGCCCTCGGAGTTATCCGATTGACGTTATTCCGTAATGTTGCGTTCAACATTGCAAAAGAAAAGACCACCGCAGGTCTTATGGCGGCTCTTTCCAGCATGTATGAAAAGCCGTCGGCCTCAAACAAAGTTCACTTGATGAGACGATTGTTTAACTGCGAATGACGGAAAGAGCGCATCAACAGCGCAACATCTTAATGAACTCAATACGATCACAGCTTGATTGAGTTCGGTTGGAATCGAATTTGATGATGAGTCACGAGCATTGATACTTTTGTCTTCCCTACGAGAAAGTTGGAATGCTCATCACAACGGTGTGAGTAGCTCATCGGGAAGCAAAAAGTTGAAATTTCATTATGTTCGTGATCTCGTTCTCAGTGAAGAGATCAGACGTTGAGATTCGGGTGAATGTTCAACCTCTTGATGTGCATACGAGTCAAGAGGGAGAAATTCAACCAGAGAAAATAGGCGTGGTAAATCAAAGGACGGAGGTCCAAATCGAGAAATCATCAAAGGTTCCCACAACTCGAAGATTATCAGTGTTGGAATTGTGGGAAGGCCAAGACACTACAAAAACCCGATTGCAAGAGTGCACCGAAGCGAGGAGGCAAAGGAGGAAGCAAATGTTGCTTCCACCTCAAGAAAAAGATGATGCGTTGATTTGCTCTTTAGAGATCAAGGAAGAGTCTTGGGTGTTAGACTCTGGAGCATCTTTCCATGCTACTTCGCAGAAAGAATTCTTCGAGAAGTATGTCCCTGGAAAATTTGGAAAGGTATATCTTGGTAATGATCAACCTTGTGATATCATTGGTAAAGGTGTAGTGAAGATTAAGTTGAACGGTTCTCTTTGGGAATTGAAGAATGTCAGACATATTCCCAGGCACGAAGAACTTAATCTCGGTAGGCGGTTGGACATAGCAGCTACACAACAGTCTTACAGCGATAGTGGAAGATTTCAAAAGGTGCAATAGCGATTGCTCGCAGTAAAAGAGTGGTACTCTTTACAAGGCAAGCGGAGGCATGTTATTTGATTGCGATTGCGACAAATGAAAATCTCAATCTATGGCACCAAAGACTTGGCCATATGAGTGAAAAAGGGATGAAGATCATGCATTCGAAAGGGCGATTACCGAGGTCTTGATCGGTGAAAATTGACATGTGTGAAAGGCGCATACTTGGAAAGCAAAAAAGAGTCGACTTTCGGACAAGTGTGGAAGAACCCCAAAGAAGGAAAAACTCGAGCTTGTTCACTCGATGTTTTGAGGTCCAACTACCATCTCATCCATTGGTGGGAAACATTACTTCGTGACTTTTATCGATGATCACTCTAGGAAGGTATGAGTATACTTTCTGAAACATAAGTCTGAAGTATTTGAGGCTTTCAAGGTATGGAAATCCATGGTAGAAAATGAGACAGGGTTGAAGGTCAAAGCTCGGAAACAGGACAATGGTGGTGAATATGAAGACACCAGATTCAAGAAGTTACGCTATGAGCACGGGATCATAATGGAAAGAACCGTGCCGGTGCGCCTCGACACAATGGTGTAGGTTTGGCGTATGAGCCGAAACGTTGGTAGAAAGAGCCGAGAAGCTTACGTGTGCGATCAGGCCCTACCGGCGCGATTACGGCGGCAGTCAACACAGGCTTACTTAATCAACCGAGGTCCATCGGTACCATTGGAGCATAAAATACCGAGAAGAGGTATGGAGGCGGAAAAGAGACAAAACTCTCACATCTTAGAGTTTTTCGGTGTGTAACATATGTGCACATCATTGATCAAAGGCGGGAATAAGCTTGATCCCAAATCAAAGAAGTGCACTTTCATCGGTTATGGTGAGGATGAGTTTGGCTACAGCATTTGAGTTGATGAAAACAAAAAGATGATCCGCATATGAGATGTGATCTTCAATGAAAGAGTGATGTCTGAGACGGACATAGCACGAGGCCGCGCCCAACTTCGGAGCGAGTGGGGCTAGTATATGCAGAGGTGGACGATGTCCCAGAAAGTCCTATAGTTGAGAATCCTCAGTCAAAGGAATCAACTGAACATAACAGTGAGCAACGATCGACACACGGAGCCTCCTACTCCCGGCTCTGTGTATTGAGAAGGTCTTCTCGGCCTCATGTGCCTAACAGGAGATACATGGACTACATGTTGTTGACTGATGGAGGGGAGCCTGAATGCTATGATGAAGCATGTCAGACCACAGATGCCAGCAAGTGGGAGTTTGCTATGAAAGATGAGATGAAGTCTTTGATCTCCAATCAGACATGGGAACTAGCTGAGTTACCTATGGGAAAGAAGGCACTTCACAACAAGTGGGTGTATCGAGTAAAGGAGGAGCATAATGGCTTCAAGAGATACAAAGCTTGACTAGTCGTCAAAGGATTCCAGCAAAAGGAAGGAGTCGACTACACCGAGATTTTTGCTCCAGTTGTGAAGCTCAATCCTATCAGGTCAGTATTAAGTATTGTTGCCAATGAAGAGCTCTACCTTGGCGGATTAGGCGTGAAAGCTGCATTTCTTCACGAAGACTTAGATGAGAGATATACATGCACCGACGGAAGGTTTCTCGAGAAGAAGGGAAAAAGAATATGGTATGTAGATTAAAAGAAGAGCTTGTATGGCCTAAAACAAGCTCCAAGACAGATGTTACAAGAAGTTTGAAGGCTTCATGCATAAGGAAGGTTCCGAGTGCAATGCGAGGCCATTGTTGCTTCTTCAAGAGATATAAGTCGATTATATCATTAACGCTACTTTATGTCGATGATATGTTAGTAGCTGGTTCAGATATGGACGAGATCAGAAACTTGAAGATGCAGTTGTCAAAGGAATTTGACATGAAAGACTTAGGTCCAGCAAAGAAGATTCTTGGAATGCAAATCACAATAGATAAGCAAAGAGGGATTTTGCGATTATCTCGGTGAGTACATCAATACCGTGTTTTGCAAAGATTCAACATGGACAACGCCAAGCAATTGACACACCTTTGGCTAGTCATTTTCGCTTGTCCAAGGATCAGTCCCCTCAGCAAAGCGAAGGAGAAAGAGAATTCATGGCTAAAGTTCCATATGCTTGACCATTGGAAGTTTGATGTATGCAATGGTGCATGCGAGGCCGGACATTGGCCATGCGGTAGGAGTTATGCTTGAGGTTTATGCTCAAATCGAGGAAAAGCTCATTGGGAAGCGATTAAGTGGATTTTGAGGTATCTAGGCACTACGAGAAAAAAATGTACTTTGGTAAAGGAAAATTACAAGTACAAGGGTTCGTAGATGCGGACTTCGGAGGTGAAGTCGATCAGAAGAAGTACCCTTTGGTTACATATTCATGTTGGAACAACTATTTGTTAGTTGGATATGAGATACTGAGATTGTTGCTTTATCCACTGAGAGTGAGTATGTAGCGATAACTTGAAGCCGATAAAGAATTGATATGGCTTGAGGATTGATGGCAGGTAAGGATTTATCCGGGAGAAAAGTGTTTTGCCGCGGTGATAGTCAGTCGCGATACATCGGCAAAGAATTGGCGTTTCGTTCAGGAAACAAAACACATTGATCTTCGTTATCACCCGTGGTCTACTGAGGATGATATGCTAACAACCGAGAAGATTCAAGGAAGTAAGAATCCAATGACATGTTAACAAAAGTGGTAACTATTGACAAAGCGAAGTTGTGCTCAACTGATGGGCTGCTTAGATTAGGAGAACGAGAAAAATTCTGCATTGATCGAGTGTGAAGGCAGTTGAAATCGGTCTTCAAGTGGGAGATTGTTAGTCAAACATGGTGGGCACGCCAAACGTAATTGAAGAACATTAACCTCACAGAATTCAATTTGATGAGCGATGTAATCAATTTGCTTTCGGTGCAAATTGATTTGAAGCTTTCTGTGATGCATACCTGGGCAAGTTGTATACAGGTGCAACATTCTTCTATAAATAGAATATCTCAGATGAAAGAAAAATTACAATAGAAAGAGAGAAAAAGCAGAGAGAGAAATAGAGAAAGCTTAGAGAGAGAAAAGCTTCAGTTTCTAGGTGTAATTGGGTTGTGGTGTTGTGAGGGAAGGTTGTGAGTGTTTTTGTAAGCGCTTTGTATATTTAAAGCTTTTCAAAAAGATCTGCAATAGCTCGGAGACGTAGGCATAATTGGCCGAACTCCGTTATCAATTGTGTGTGTGCAATTATTCCACATTTATTTTACTCTTCCACAAATCTGATGATAAGGAAATTTTGCGTAATTTCCCAACAACAATCACTATGAACTTTCTTGGCGATTAAGAATATGTATAACACGTGTATTTGTGTGTGTTGAAAACTCTTGCTTGCAGTAGAAAAGTCTAAATGAAGTGGCATACTTAACGCACTGCCAAGCGTGGTTTTTACCCTCCATGGTATCCTATTTGATTTGATAATCTTTCATGTTGAGATAAAATTTGAATTAAAGGGTATTTTGTTCAACCTTCGCAGCAACTGCGCAAGTCAAGGAAGCGCGTCGTTTCTGATTTGTCAAAGAAATATGAGCAATAATAAATGCTTGTGTTTCACGATATGAAGGTTCCAAGCTAAAGCGAGGGGCAGATGCGAAATTCTCCGAAACTCCCACGAAAGGGAATCAATCACCTTTGCCCTACCGCCAAGGCTGTCCACAAAATTAAAGGCACCGTGGTACTTTCATTTTGGAGTAGATCGGGGTCCTTAAGAGTTAAGGCTATCTACCTTATTTGTGATATTAAACTTTACAAATTTACACGCGGATACTTCTTACATGTAAGTATTGGATAAATATATAGTCATATTGTAATATTTTTCTAATTTTTGGTCTTTGTTTGGGTTACTTGTTTTTTTTAAACAATAATTCAAGTTGCACACATACTTCATATAATTTGTTCAAGCATATTTTTCTTTATAAAATTTCTGCTATCACATGAATGTTTTTATTAAAAAAAAACCATTTTTTTTACTATAATCACTATTAAAGAGGTAATCAGATTAAAAGGATATAGGAATATCTTAGAAATAATTAGAAGAAATCATTTTTAAAAAACCTTATTCTAAATAGTTAAACTTATATTTTGAGTTTTATAGAATTTAATGAAATTCACTTATTCATGTCTCTGGTATCTAGTGCATATTTGGATTAACTGTGAAAAAAATTATGTAAAAAATTGATTATGTGTATAATCGATTTTCAAGAAAATTGATTATAAGGTAAATAATTTATGTTTGGCTATGTTAATTCATAATCGATTTTATTATAAGGAGTTTTGTTTGGATTGTATTAAAAAATCATTTTTATATATTAAATTATCAAAAGATGTATGAAATGATTAAAAAAGTTATTTGATTGAAGGTAAATAAAAATTTATCTCTTAAAACTTTTGAAATAATCTGAAATCAAATAATTAAAAGCTTAAAATAACAATTTTTTTAAAAAAAATTATTTTTAGTTATAAAAAAATAATCTTAACTTATAATCAATTTTATACACTTTAAACAAACAAGATAGAGTTTAGATAAAAACAACTTTTTATTAAAATAAATTATTTTGGGAAAGAATTAATCTTTCCCAAACATGCTCCTAACCCACATATATAATGAAAAAAGTAAAATAATTTAGCCAACCATCACTTCTAAACTGGAGTTAATAATCAAATACCATTAAAACAGGTTTTTATTTTCTACACAAGCACTTTGCTTCATATAATAATTTTATTAATATGTACTTCACAAAAAAATATTTTAGTACTAATCTAATTAACATTAAATCATATTTTTAATCCGTACAACATGACCAATAACCTAGTTGGTATAGTCAAGATATTCTTTGTTTTATGGGTTTGCAAATAATATTAATGGACCTTCAATCAGGTTTTGTTTTTGTGTCGATAGACCTTTGATTTACAAAAGTGGAATGGAAGACTTTAAAGCTGAAGGCGTTAAGGCCCAATTTTTGGATGAAGGTATAAGCAAAGCTTGAGCCTAGTTCTTTTTTATGCATCTCAATTTTATTTTCATTGGTAATCATGTCTGTTATTTTCTTCTTCTTCCTCTCCCGAAAATCTAATATTGAAAAAATGGCAATGATATTTATATATCAATTTTTTTTTAAAGAAATAGAAATAACTCTAATTCTTGCATATTAATTGATCCATTTATTTTGCATAGAGAATCTACATATTTGTGGAAATTATGCAGAAATTAATAATTATGTAGTATAAAAAGATAAGTGTAATGGATTTTGGGGTACAAATAATACTATTGAATTTTTTTTTATTCAGATGGCTTTCCTTGTAGGCGTAACTGAATGACTAGGGTTTAGTGTCTTCCTCCCACTCACTCTCTTATCAGATTGTAAGTTGTGTATATATGATCTCAAAAAATTTCTTTGCAAGTAGTTTTGTGCATCACATCTTGGCTTCATGAAGGGAATAGGCTTGGAATTTCCATGACTTTTTTCCTACCAAACAAAGGAATTCTATTTTGTATAGAATAGAGGCACAAATGATATTACCATTTCAACTTAACGAGCAAACTTTAAATTTCTAACAAATGTGAGGAATGCAGTTTCAATCCCCTCTTCCCTCATATAATAATTTTTCATTAGCTCCCCAAAAGTAAAGGGGGAAATGCAACTTTAAGACATGGGTGGTGACGATTTGATAATATTGACACATCAAAATTTATTGCATTGTTGGTGATCAGGTGAGAAATAATAGTTTAATAATAATAAAAAAAGTGTTATACAATTGTTAAATTTAGTAGATTGAAGGTCGATTAACAAAAGCCCTTGCTAATGAGCTATAAGACAAAGTGGAAAGAGAGAAGGTAGGCTAAAGTTGAGGCAAGGCCTCCATGAAATTCAATCCCAAAATTAACTAATCCCTAAAAGAATTTGGTGCCACATGGACCAAGACTCTTATATATTATATTATTAATTTATAAGATTTTAAACTTGTAATCTATAAATAATATCTTATAAATAAGTAGAATATTATTAAAATATATGTAAAAATATATTTTTTGTCCCTTAATTTTGTTATAGATTTCATTTTTATCTCATGATTATATTTTGTTTCATTTTGTTCTCAAAATTAGTTTCTTATTAAAAAAAATAATCACCTCTATATCTCTTACATATCTTGATATTAATTACATCTTAAAAATAACAAATCCCGAATAAAATAGGGAACTAACAAGATATGTATGGAGAAAGTGGCAAACCTTCTCCCACTAGTCTATTACTGCTACAACTCTTGCACAATAAAGTTATGAACCCTTTCCTGCTACAATATTACTCAAATCATCATTTCTTCTTCCTCGTTCTCATAACTCAAACCATTTCCCAATATAAATATTTATAACCTATAAGAATTTGGTTGGCAAGCAATTACTAACACCCTCCTTATTAAATAACATGGAATCTATAATTAGTTTCCAACTTTTTCGTTAATTAAAGAAAGTTTAGAGTAAGAGGAGATTGTTCCATTCTAATGTCAGAATATGTCACAAGTCTCAGTGAAAGCTTTCAATGATATTTACATATAACCTACAAATGAAGAATCACCAACAAGAATCAAACTTAAGACTACCAACAAGAATCGAATATAAAACTTTTTCATTGACGTTGTTTGATCTTGTCGATCGAACCAACCCTAATTGACATAATTAGTTTCTTATTAAAAAAATAATCACCCCTATACCTTTCACATATCTTAATATTAATTAGATCATGTAAATAGAATTTTTTTATTATAAAATAAGAAATTAATGATAATTATCAAAATAATAATTTGGTTGAAACCCAACACTGTATTAACTGCCTTACACCTGTTATGGAATTGAAATATTGCTTTAAGGTATGATTGTATGAATCGTAATGTGCATATATTGGTAAAAAAGCCCAATCTCTTTGTTTGAGCTATTGTAAACTCACCCTTAATAAATTATCGATTCTAAGTTGGAAGTTGATTTTATTATATCCTTTAGGTTCATATTGTATTTGCTCTTTTGTTTTATGTTTCTAATAAGCACCAGCCAAGTGATTCTTCCAAACAAAGAAAAAGCACTGGCCAACAAGATAATGTTGAAGAATTCAAATCAAATAACCAATTTCATGTAAAAATCATGGCAAAATATTTTGTTTATAATATCATATTATTGTCTACAAATGGTAAATTCACAATAAAAGATATCGACTTTTTTGGGAGTATCACAACTGCTTTATTATTTTGTTATATATTGGTATAAAATCTTTTTTAATCTTTTAAGTATCTCATATATACTATAAAAATATTATCAAGTGAACCGATTTATATTTTCACGCCAAACTGTGACCCACCTCTAGGAATTTAAATAGGTTTATCTTGTCCCCTATTTACTACCACTTGATGAAGCCAAAATCAGGATATGCAGACAGAATTAGAGAGCAAACAGAAATATAGGTCCTTCCTTGCTTATAAATAGCAAAGGAAGGAACATACAGAAAAGGAGAGGCAAGGAAGGCCAAAAGGGTGGGACAGACAGAAAGGCCACAACTGAGTAATGGCATAACATGAACTGGGTCCCTTAAACAGCAACACGAGCTTAAAAATTTGTGGCCTCCTGCCCTTGATAGCGACTATGAAATATCTCTAATGCACTACGCTTCTTCCCTGACTCAGATTTCAGAGACACATGTGGAGCAGTTTAACTTGACATGTCTAATCCTTATAAACAAATAGAGGATAAAGGTTGCTTTAACAATCTATAATATAATTAGCAATTGCTGGCTTACCACTTAAAGGAAAAGAAAGAAAAAGTATGGAAGAAAAAGGAGACAAAGATAAAGTTAGGTAGCTTTATCTTGTTTTCCCCCTTTTTGGATTCTATGGACTATGTTTGGACTTTTGTGACATTTAATAATTTATTCACACTTTAGGGTATTTATGTTTAAAAAAATTAATTTTTTTAATTAAAAGTTATTTTCTTTAAAATTTATTTTATTTATTTAAAGTATGTAAAATTAATTATAAATTAAGATTATTTTTTTATTAACAAAATATTTTTTTAGAAATATTTTTATTTTAAATTTTTGATTATTTGATTTTAAATTATTTCAAAAATTTTAGAAGAGAAATATCTATTTGTCTTTAACTAAATAAATTTTTTAATTATTCTATATATATTTTAGTAATTTAATACATAAAAATGATTTTTTATGCAATCCAAATAAAATTCTATCTTTAAATCGATTATGAATTAACATATCTAAATATAAATTAATTTTTTTATAATTGATTTTCTACCCATAATCAATTTTTAATATAATCTTTTTTTCACAGCTAATCCAAACCACTTACAAGCAAACTTTTAAGTTAAATATGAATTTGACACAATAATTATATTTTCACAAATATATAGGTCAAATTCTTAACTTGAACATTTTTTATTAATTATATCAAAATCTATTTATTTTGGTTAATAATTAAATTCATTGAGTTAATTAAAATTTTAATTTTAATTTATTAATGAAAATCATCTTTTTGAATCTCGAAGTCCTTTATAGAAAAAATTCTTAAGTACACAATGCCTATCATAGCTACTTTATTTAACATGAATCATGTATAAGATTGTGTGAATCATGTTATAAATGTAATTATATCTAAAAAATATCTTTACACATGTTAATTGCTAAATGGAGTAGACAATACTTATCTAAGAATTTATCTTTTTACAGACTCATTCATTTTTCTAATCAAGTTAATTGAAATTTAATTTTACTAATAAGAATAAACTTTTTAAGAGTTTGAACTCTTCATAAACTCGTCTAAACTATAATTAAAAATCAAATAATATACCAAAAAGTCAAATAATTACTTAGAGTAATTATTCAGTTCATTTTAGTTATTTATTTTGAATTAAATAATAAATATTCTATTTAATTATTAATTAAAATTAATATGTCAAACTAATCTTTAACTAAAAGTCTCTCTTTTTTCTTAATAGATTTAATTGTGTAAAAGGTAGACTGTATTTTGGAGAAAACTATAAAATTAATTATTCATAAAATTATAATTTAAATTTTCATAAAATACAAATATCTTATTATTAAATTCTTAAAATGTACCAGAATTTTATATTACTCTGGACCACCGTTCTCATGAGGCTCACGGGAGAACCTCTATTTACTACCATTTTGATCACACACACACACACACACAAATCTGGCCTCCTCCCGAAATGAAAAGGACAGAACACATCTAAGAGGGTCACAGAAGAAGATATTAGAACTGGAAAGAAGAATTACAAGGAAATAAGAAAATGAACACGAACATCAATATCTTTCGTGGTCCAACATGATTTTGAGTGTTTCTGAAGTCTGAAATTTAGTACAGAAAAACTCGAGTCCATTTTGTTTATTTCTTGATTATTTTATTTTCCTAAACAACTCAAACTGAAAAGTAGGAAGGAAAGTGAACTCAGAGAAATGTACACCAGGAATGGCATATTCCACCATCAAGACCTGACTTTCTGTTGCTGTGTCTCTGAAGATTGAAAATGACCTAGATATATTGATATCAAATAATGGTAAGTTATTAACCTTTTTTTTGGAGTTCTTTAAATAAGAGAAAAAGAGAGAATATCAATCAAATTTCCATTTTTATAATTTTCCCAAAGTGAAATCCGTAAATTTGCCTCGCTTTTCTTTTCCTTATGTATTAAACATCCAATAAAGAAAAAAAATACATATTTTCCCCCCTTCATTTCTTTTATCTTATAATATATTTTTCTTTTTTTAACTCTCGAAAGACTTTTTTTAAAACACAAATTAACATGTAAATCAATAACTGTATATCTAGATGAAAGTTTTTGTATATTTAGATTTTGCAAGACTGACATTTTCCTTTTTGAATATGGGAACGGACATACAGCAGGAAATAAACTTACATAAATGTCATAATCATCTGGGACTAACATTACTATATTAATTAATGTTGAGAATCTCCAAAAAAGCAACAACAGGCTTCTGATGAAGACTTACAAGTTTATTCTAAACCATTGGATTTTAGTCCAAGAATTTCCTTTCCTTTCTCTTTTCTCCTTGTTTTCCTCGTCTCACATATATATATATGCACATCAAGATATTTACTCAACAGATCGTCTAAATCTGCGGCAAAAAACACCTGTTCACTCAGACAGGCTTAAGATGGCAGCTAGGGAAGCTAAAGTACAACTCTGCTGTCCTAGGAATCCTGCATAGAGGTTGGCCAATACTAGAACTTCTCAGCAAAATGAGGTTGCACTGGTATAACCTCAATTTTCATTACACTGCAAAAACTATGTGATTTTGATGTAGCTCACTGTAATTCCCAATTAGGTTCGCTCATGGAAGGTAAGAGACCGCGATAAAGCTGCAGGGTTGGCATGCAGCACTGGCGATGCTTCAACCATTTGATTCTTGTCATTTCCCTTGGATTGAAATGCCTTGAAATGGCCTCCTCCGTTGAGATAATTGGCCTTTTCATTCTTGATCCCTAGTGTTGACCATATGGAACTCTTTGATGCTTCACTGGGGTCATCAATTCTCAGAGTCTTGGGGATCAAGACACTGTTTTCTGAATTGTTAAGCTCTATACCAGGCTTTTCTTTCTGTGAGTTGGCTGGAGCGAGAATGTTCCCATCCCTCGAATGTTTCCCCAAAGTTGGTGAATTGGGGCCAGAGCTATGGGCAAAGTGGTTAACAGAAGATTGGGGAGAGATACAAGGTATATTCCAGGAGGGTGGCATAAAACCCCAATATGCAGATGTGGTATAGAATGACACAGGATAGCCTGGTGGGCAAAATGCAGGAGGAGGCACTGCAGAATTCCACTGTGCTGAATTCCATGGATAAGTCCAGGGGGAACCTGGGAAGTATGGCAATTGAGGAGGGAAACCTTCACAAATTTTATCCACTGATTCATGTGAGCCAGCATGGCCTCTCTTCTCTGATGAAGTTGAAGCTGTAACAGAAACTCCATTTGAGTGATCATCCCCATCATCTTCTCTACCACAGGCAACAAAAATATTCTGTTCAGGTGCATGAAACCCATTTAGAACACCATTTTGTGTTTTCTCAGCAATGTTCAATACAGAAGCCATGGAATCACAAAGAGGAGAATCAGGGCCAAAGGTCAAGACAGCTGCACCATTTCCCAAAACAGCATTATGTAATCCGTTAGGGGCATTGAGTTTAACTGCTTGAAGGGCCTCTGGAACCATTATGTGAGGATAATGTGAGGCAGAAGAATTTTTGTTCTTGCGGCGACCAGCACCTATGGGCACATTTCTCATGGTTCCTCCAGCAGTCCAATATCTCTGACAGTGCTTGCAGAAATGACGGGGCTGATTGACATTGTAATTGTTATAATAACAGAATTTGGTGTCCATGCTATTGCATCGCGGGCATGGATGTACCTTGTCAGGTTTCTTTGGAGTTTTTTCTTGGGAAACACTTGTCTCACTCTCCTCTCCATTTGTAGAGGATTTCAGTAAAGAAGTCTCTCTTTCAGCTGAGGGAGTCTTAGGGTTCTCAAATATGCCTGAAGATGTTGTGGGAGATTTTAAATCCTCTGTGGTTTGATGTGAGGTATCATCATCTTGTACTGAGGTGAGTTCTTTCCTTGATGGTTCCTAAAATAATGAACATGAGTAAGATAAGAAATACTAATTGACTATAGCTACACAAATGAAATTACAAAACAGTGAATTCAAAGCATCAATACAAGAAAAATATATGAATTATGAAACACACAATTATATTGGTATTTATCATTTAAAAAGAGCATATATATTGCCAATATAGAATATTTGATATGTTATGATATACAATTTCTTCGTCAAGCATGTTATGACACAACAAAAGAAGAGAAACGTTACACAGCCATTATTATCGAAATCCATTATATTTTTCTTTAGTGACTCTGATTCAACATATGCATTATTATACCAAATTCGCAGGCATAAAAATCAAAGAAAGTTCTGGCATATACCTTTTATTATATCAAACAAAGTTGAATGGAAAATAAAAAATTCAACCCCTTATTCAAAGGGAAAGAAAAAAGAGGGGGAGAAAGAAATTCAAGAGTATAAAATAGTTCGACAATAAATAAAACCAAAATATTCTATAAATAATTACTCTGTGATGTCACAACGTTACAGATCATTTGGACAAGTCTTATTTCGAAGCAGAATAAGGAATTGAATATGGACAAAAGTGTCAAACCAAAATGAAGTTAGCTCCAATTGAAGTCCACGGGCGTGAAAAGCAACTTGATAAGAGTTTAGTAAAGCAAGAAATTCAATAAGAAATCTTCAAGCCGTCTAAATAGCTATAGAACCTCTGTGATGGTGCAAGAGATCCAATAAGAAATGAACCCACAAAAGAGGGGAAATTTTTATTTTCTATTGCAGCTGCAAATCAACCGGTTTAGGATCATATTTTCTAAATATGAATCAGTAGAACTTGAAAACTCACTTTGGAGTACTAAAGCAAAATCATTGGTTTACAAATAGAATCGACAAAACCAAAGCAATCCCAACCACATAATATTATTCTATATTCTTAAAAACTTATATTCTAGAACCCCGCAATGACCTGTTGCCGCCACCACTTACAAATTTAGAAATGAAAAATCTTAATAAAAATTCAATAGCCATCTGTGATCACGCCAGACAATTATTATATTTTCAAACAAAAAAAAAATCTCAAAACAGCCACAGAAAATTGCAGTAAGCCTCGATGGACACCATGACAAGGACAAATCTTTTGAAAGATTTGGACCAACCCAATAACAACTGCGAGTTTCTGAAAAAAGGGTTGCAGTTAGATTTGCAAAACACACTTGTTAGCAACGGGGTTTTTTTTTCTCAAACTCAAACCAGACGCCATACCTCTGCTTCATGTGGTCTTGCAGCAGAGCTCACTTCACGTGGAGAAGAGGAATCCTGAGGAGGAAGTGTAGAAGACTCATTGGCAGAGAACTTGCTGATGAGTGGCAGCAAAATCGTCCTCCCAAACAGCTTTATCGCCGGGTCTTTAAACTCCGACATTCCTGTATTATATCACTGCTCAGGTTCAAGAATCTCTCTGCCTTTCTCTCTCTTATCTATTTTCTCCCTGGCTCCTTCTCTTTCTAGAAAAATGGGAAAAAATGAGATACATACATACATACATATAGATACATATTTGTAGATGTAGTGTTTTGTAACTTTTGTTTCTTTTGCTCTGTTAATTCATATGAAAATGGATGATGAATAGTGATGGAGCAGCGAGAGGGAGGGTGAACTGGTATGGAGGTTTTTTACATGGTGGGAAAATTTGTTGCCACTTCAGCAAAGGGAAAATTTTGTGAGCCACAAGTTCTTGTGGCCTATGAGATCTTTGTGTGCTGTTGGATTCCCCCACATTGAGATAGTGCTGTTCTGTTCCACCCTTTTTTATCCATGTCAGCACTTTCATTTTTTGCCTTTTTGTCAATCACTCTTCTCCCTTTCTGGTCAAATTGGCTCCCACCTTCCATTTTTTTTTTATCCTGACCTTTCTTTCTTTTGCGAACTCCATCCTCCTAATACTTAATTTTCAGTATTATAATGGAAGCAACATAATATATAGCTATCACATCATCATTTTCTTCTCCAAAGTAAAACAATTATTAGATTATAATACAGCTATTTTTAGTAATTTCCTTTTAACAAGTTAAATTTTTATGGGTTCTGCATTTATGAGTCTTTAATAAGGTTTCCTTATTTATAATCACAAAATAATGAATAAACAAAATCTAGGTTACGAATTGAAATCGATTTTTAGTTAAGATCTTAGTTGGTAAGAAAATTGTAAAAAAAATCTTTTAATATTAGACCTAATATTTTATCACAGTGGTGTAAAAATACTGTTCATAACTTTTTTCATGGATTTTATTTCAAGACAATTATATATATATATATATATATATATCACATATATATAGGTAATTAATATATTATGAGCTCTTATTATTATTTTCTATTATGATTTAAGTCTTTTAATGTTTCCTTTTTATAATTACCAAATAATGAAAAAGAATGTTTTTGTCATTATGTAGAATCAATCTTTTGTTAAAAGCTTACTTAACAAGAATATTGAATTCCATTATGTAATATTAAATAAAGATTTATCATTGAGAAATTTCATACTAGGAATTCTAATTCAAGAAGAAAATAATGAAATACGATAGTATTATTTTGTAACTTGTTAATGAAGTCTCTCCTTCAATGATTTTAAAAGTTAGAAATAAGTAGAACTTTTGAAATGACAATTTTATATAGGCCTTGATTTCTCAAAAATTAAAAATAACCTATGAGAGTTAGTCATTGTGCTTTCTGCATTGATTATGTTTTATTCTCCCGTAAAAATTTAAAAGAATTAATTAATTATTTTTAAATATATCAAGTCAATATAAGCAATCTATTTTTCATATTGCTTAAAAAGAAACTTATTATTGGTTAACGTAAAAGATGACTTAAAAATATCTTATTGTATGACTAAAAATAAATCAAAAGTAAATTATTTGTCATTATATATCCTTATTATTTTTAAGTAATTTCTTATTTTTATTTAAATTAATTGTTTATTGAGATTACTATGTTTATCTAAACTTATTTCTTCATTATTAATTATAAAGAATTGTTAATTTTAGAAATATTTTTAAAAATGTTTCTAAACAATTAAGTACCCAACTACTCCGCCTTTATTATAACTCTTTTTTATTTTTTGGTCATCTCTCGTTTATTTATTTATTTATAAAAGACGTGAAGTTTAGCTTCTCAATAACAGAAAAATCATAGTAAAAAAAAAAAACAGAAAAGTCAAGATGGGGAACAAAATGTGAATGCGATTAAAATTCATTCTTGGAGGCTGAATTAAATTCACATCTTCACATGATTTTTTCAAGTATGATATTCTTTTATTATGTTTTAGTGATCGGATATATTGATAAATAAAACATTAAAATTACCTAGTTTTGACACTGTTGCATATAAAAACTTTCAATGTGTTTATGTGATATGGTTTAAGTGAAAAGAAAAATAAACCTTAATTAATTATACAAGCAAACTATTAAGAACACACATTAAAAAACATTTTTATTTGTAAAATTAATTAATTATGAGAATTAATAATGATATATATATATATATATATAGGATATGAAAATATGAATTATTTAATTACATTCTTATTGAAATTTAAATTTTTCAAAATTTAACACAAATAATCAACATGATGAATAGTTAAAGTTAGTTAATTCAATAAAAAGTATACTCAATAAAAAATTATTAAATGATATAAGTGGATTAATTCTTACACCAATGTTAATTGATTTATTTCCATAATATATAGATGGGAATAGACAACTAAGTTGATTAAAAATAAAGAATAATTATTTAATGAAAAGTATTTAAAAGATTAAATAAAAATTAGTTAGAGAAGAGGATTTACAATAGATAAATAAGTGTGTGTTTGGGAAAGATAGATTTTCTATCTTTTAGTTTTTTGTGCCTAAAAAGCTATTTTATAAATAATTTAGAGTGTTTGGAAAATGACTTAAATTTTAAAAAAAACTTATTTTTTAAAAAAGTTATTTTACTAACATCTCTAGCTTAGGATAATTAGATTATTTTTACATTTTCAGCTTTTATTTTTTATTGCTTTATATTTTTATTATTAATATTTATGTTGTCTCTCACTATATCATTTATTATTAAAATTTATGTTGTCTATAACTATCATTTTTTTTATTTAGAATTTACCACTCAAATTCTTTAAAAACTAGTGCATGTTGTGATATTGCTATGAAAAATATATATTTTTATTTTAAAATTTCCTATATTATTCAAATAAAATATATATGATTTTTATTTAACTATTCTAAAAAATAATATATTTTCACAATCATAAAAAATATTACAAAATTTATTCAATTTCTTATAATAGAAAAAAATTGATGATAACACATAACAAAAAATATATAAGTTCTAATGTTAAAAAAACATCAAATATTAATATAAACAAATAACTTCATACTCTTTTTCGTAATTTACAATGAAAAAATGATTATTTTTTATACCATCCAAACGAAATAGATAATCTTAAAATCGCTTTTCAGCAAAGATACCCAAACAAGAACAGATTCTGATTATAATCGATTATCACAATAATTGATTATACAAATAATCGATTATCAGCATAATCTATTTTTTCCAACTTTCCCAAACATACTCTAAGTGTTCAAATGTACTCACCCTAATTTGCAAATAGGTGTGAAGATACTGACTTACTATATGCTCCCAAAAATGCATCCAAGATGTAGTCAAGGCCATTAGCAATAAGCTTGATTTGCCAAATATGATCGAGATGTGTCCTTTGCTGGGAATATATTTCAGGCCAATTAAGTCAATGAATCAGCATTTGCAAGTTTTTTCTATTCTATTATCAAATCCCTTCTGTACAAAAAAGAAATACTCGGATACTTTTTGGTGCAGAAATACACATCTATATTCCTGAACGGAATGAACTAACTGTATGATTACCAGAGTACATATCAGCAGATATTCATATAATTCTGTTATGTTGCCGTTGAGCTTTTGAATAATTTGCATGCTCTTGGAGAAACAAGAGATTTTTAGGCTAGGGAGAGGGGTTGAGATAGTTTGTTACTTGAACAATTCTCTTTGCAATGCACTGACTTGTCCTTGTTGACTTAAGCTGGTTTACATAATCTTAAGCTGCTAGAGTATCATACCTTGGACTTAATCTGATAATAACTCATTTATTTGTTTCAACCCTGAAATAATAGTTATTTCAGACATCTTGGCATGATTTATTCAAGAAAATGACGCATTTGAATCAGATTCTTGAGGTGACCAGTTCTACAACTGGTTTCCCATATCAAAATTTCTAGTGAGAGAAATTGTAGACAGGTAAAGTTGTGAAATACATATTGGGAAAGGAACTTTACATTTAAACAACTAAGTGTACGAAGGTAATGGAGTATAGTTTGAAGATTAAAGAGTTCAAGCACTTGAGCATGCTTGGCAATTGGCATGATAGGAGGAAACAATGACATGCTGCTGCTGATGGAGAGCAGCTTAGTTTAGAAGAAACAAAGAAAATAAACTATTAGGACATGACTTCTGGTACAAATTGTCACGTCTAAATAATTTGGAATTACGAGCACCACAACTTTAGTCTTTGGCCGACCAGAGAGGATAACAGGGTAAGAAGTTTGCTCGTTGATTGGAAATAAGTAGTAGTGGTGGGGCTGCAGGATTTTTTGGGTTGGAATAATGTAATCGGGAGGAAAAGAATTGACTTATATATAACTATGAGGAATTTAGAAGTGACAATTCCTCAAACCCTGAGGTTCTGTATTTGTCAGATTTGTTATTATACCATGGCATGTAGAGGAACTAGCAGTTGTCAACACATAATCTAAGCTGTTAGCACTCACAGGTAATCAAAGACGTAAAATTGATTCATTCATTCATTCAACTTGTTTCGGTTACAAAGAGAAGATAATATACATCAGTTTTTTTATAACAGAGTGGTATAGTATCTACCAACTACTGCTAACTTCTCAAGTCACTACAATAGGTATGGATCACCATACACTTGGTCCAAAACATCATCTAACAACTACCTAACACATAATATAATATAAAACATCAAAAGATACTAGTGTATATCAGAAATCTCAGCTGCATCAACACTCCTCCTTGAGATTTTTTGTGGACACTCCAAGTTATCCTCTCTAAGTCTTTCACATCTAGCTCTTGGAAGAGCTTTAGTGAGTATTTAATCAATTTGATCATCTGAACAGAAATTAACATGTTTAATCTAATGGTTTTTAACTACTTCTCGTATGGCATGAAACTTCAATTGATTGTGCTTGGTCTTTCCATGTTGAATTGGATTTTCAGCAATGACAATTGCTGACTTGCTATCACAATTAATCTCAGTAGCTTCCTGCTGTTGCACTCCCAAATCCTTCAGAATTTTCCTCAACCAAATAGCTTGATTTGCTGCAGCAGCTACATAATCAGTTTCAGCAGTAGATTGAGCTACAAAGACTAGCATTAAAACTTCTTGTGTAGCCACGTTTTCATCATGTTGTGAAAGGAACTGGTGTACCTATTCTTTCATTCATTTTATAAGAAGAAACAAGATAAATCTAACAAGGACAAAAGTTTAGTATATGTACATACTAGTCTTCAACTCTTGTCCAGTAGAAGTGAAGAACATACGGTAGGAGATACTAAGATTTGGAACATTAGTGGAGATTAATTTGAACTTTGTTATAATTGTCCAATGTTCTTGAAGTTGCAAACTTCTCTCCTGATGAACCATATAAGTTATAGGTAGTTGATGAACACAGTAGATGAGATTGACAAAATTGCTGTTAGTTGTGCATCATGTAGATAAGATAACTGATGGTCTATTTTAGTAACGGTAGCATGTTAAGTTGAACTTATTATATTAAGATTTTAGTAATTTCATAAAATCTATATTTCCATGTTAAATTTATGTTCATGATATATAATTGTATGTATGATTATCGTATATTAATTTTTTTATATAACATATTCTGCTTGTGTCATGTTCTATATTTTTTACAACCTTTTACATCCTGCATATGTTAGTATCGTATTTGTAAAAATGATTGAATTTGCAACAAGGGCCCTTGACTTATTGGGGGGTAAAAACAAAGTACTGCAAAGGCCGAATTTTTACTCTCCTTGGTTTGACTCTCCAGTCTCCACTTCAAATCTCTTTACTTTTCCAAACTGTTTTCGTTACTTGAAATTTGGAAATGATTAATGCTTTACAATGTCCACCATTGATTGAATTGTGAAGCTGATTACTTGCTGACAGTTGGTGAATTAAGCCAACATCAGGATGTTACATATAAGTCAAGTCGTCTTTAGTTAAGGCACTAAATTCAAACTTTCATCGGCCACTTTAAATAAATCCCACTTAGGCACCTTGGCCACCATTTTGTAAAGCAGAAAGCTGCTTTTTGGAGATGGCATGGCAAGTTTGGTAATCCCTCGTAGAAAGTTTGCTCTTTTAGTCTTTTGGCCTTTTTGACTTTAATTAAGATAAGAGTGTGCTTCACCCTATCATGTTCATGCCAATAAACTGTTGATGTGTTTGTAAGTATAAACGGAAAGCTAGCTTAGTGAAGAACTAACACATACCATAACTTCAGTTTACTACTTCTATTTTACTTACAAATTGTGATTAGATAAAAAAAATCATTCATCTTGTCATTATACTGATGCTGTATTCGACTTAATTATTCTATTTTCACCCTCTGCTTCTTGTTCTTGCGTAAAACATTATTTCTTCTTTGTGAATGAAGTAGCTAAAAATTTAATGGAAGCTCAAGATATTTTAGCTTTTGGCAGTAAATTAGTAACCACCAGGTTTATCACGTGTAACTCAGAAGATGTCTAACGATCTATTAAATTCAATTTTGATTGAATAATGGCAAGGAAAGAAAGGATACATTTGATGTCATTCCTTTCTCAATGAACATTTTCCTCTTCAGTCCTTTCTGCCATTTATTTGATGAAACATGATACATCATGAAAGAGTTCATCAACGGCATGAAAAACTTGGGATACACTGTTTATCCCCCATTTTAGGCTAGGGAGTGGGGACCATAACTTTAAAGTGCCTTTGTTTTCTGGACCGTGAATTGGAGCCTTCCTGATAATTTCTGTGGGAAATATTAATCCAGAGACAAGACAGAAAACATGAGTATGTGAGTTTCTCAAGCTGATGGTAACGGCTATAATGGTTTGTGCTTCTGTTTGGGTAACTAAATACAAAAAGTAGGACACAAGGGTAAATTGAGTTAATATGATGACTTCCTTTTTTATGGATAAGAATGGTAGTAAGTATAGGTTACTTCAATATTACTGGTTAGGGTGCCAGTGATATGCCTATCACCTCCAGGGTTCCTTCAAGGGGATCCTTGCTCGGAGGAGTCTACTCACACTTAGCTCCTGGGCATCAGGGGATGTCCTTCGTGATGTTGACCAACAAGCGAGATTACTGGTAGAGAGGGATTTGAATCCGTGCACTTGAGAAGTGCATAACCTAATTTGAAACCTTCCAACCAGTTGAGCCACCTCCATTGGCGAGTTAATATGATGACTAGTGCGCATGCCATGTAAATTTGTTAATTAATGACAAGTCTTTATTGAGGGAAAACTAAGGACAACTAATTTTTGCAGGTTGTGGAAGGTGGGTGGCACAAAGGATGGTTAATTTCATTTTCATACCAATTGCAATCTATATTGAGTAAGAGAATGGAGACAATGGAGAGATGGCAGTAGGAGAGCCGGATAATTGAATTTTTTGACCTATGAAATATCTATTAGCAAGATTAGATAGATTGTAGTCCCGAAGAAATGAAATAAATTTGTTAATCATAAACATTTATGTAATATCTAAACCTATTTTGGTTGAAAAGAAAGGGTGGAAGAAACAAGGAGCACTACATTGTTTGCTCCTCACCAGCAAAGTTTAAGAAAAAGGAGATAAATTCTTAAGTAAGCACATGTTTACATAGTTATTCTATTCAATAGTTGACATGTGTAAATGTACTCTTTAGAGATAAGTGTATTTATAATATAACTCACATAATCTTATATATGTCAACTATTAAATAGAGTGTTTATGTAAACTATGTGATTACCTAAAATTTTTCGAAAATGAATGGATATTGAGAGAAACCCATTACTGCCCGTTAGTTTTCCATGATAAAAATGTTTGAAAAGTTGTTCTGTAGCTTGCTTTTGAGGGAAACATAAGATTTAGAATTTTTTTAATAATAATTGCCTAGGCATTTTGCTCAAGATGCTCACGTGCTACAGTCAACTCAAGACTTTTCTTTAAAGGCTTGGATAGGTTCTTTTTTGAAGCGTGAAATGATTGTTAGGTACTAAGGTTATACTAGTGGCTGTCTGTCAAAGGATTATTAGCAAATATAGAAATAGAAGTAGAAATAGATCATTTGGTGGAGAAAGTGGGTGTGAGGTGTTACTCACTCCTTTGCCATCCCATCACTTTATGTTACCTTTCTTATTAATAATTAGTGCAGAAGGGCATATTTCTTACCGCCTAAGAAAACCCATCTTCATGCGTTGCAGCCAGTGACTCAAAGTTGGGTATAAGATTTTTATCAGCTTTAAAGGTGCAGTAGAATGCTTATAGAATAATAGGGACCACCTTAGCAAGTTAGCAACTGACAAGAAACTCATTCCTAGCTGAAATATTCTGCTAGCCTTGGAGATTTCAAAGAACAGGTCCATGCCTAATGTTCACAATTTCAATAACATACGATGAAGTTGATAGACTCTGAATAATATCAAAAGGAAAGTGACACAGATTAATGCCACAACATGTAATGTGTTAATTTTTATCCTGTCTCTACCCATACACTTAGGTGGCGTTTGGTTCAGGAGTTGATTTTTATTCCTGAGAATATGATTCTTTAAGAATAAAATCATTCCTGGGAATTTATGAAGCTCATGTTTGGTTGATTTTGAACATTCCTGAGAATGACTGACAATATTCCTACAATATTCCCAAGAATATTGGATAATCCTTGTCGCCCCTCCACATTCATATTAATATAAATTTCAGCAAAAAATAATAATGAACTTGCATTTTATCCAGACTTCAAATTCAAAGGTTTAGACTCAAGACATCTAAATTTTAACTTTATTGGTTCTTTTTTTTTAATATGGACATACTTATTGCTCTACTAATTGAACTAAGAAAAACTTGTCATGTTAACCTGAAAAAAGAAAAAGAAAAACTCAAAAATGGCATATTGCAACCTAAACTGCCAAAGGTCATTGAACAAGCAAAAATTTGATTTATATTGCAGAGAACAATGCATCACATTAAGTTGTTTCATAACAAAAGGTAGAAGAATACCAATGAACACTTAAAAAAAACAAGTCAATTTCTTGCATCCATAAAAGCTAATTATCCAATAAGGCAATAATCGACAAGACGTTAGTCCAAGTCCTGCTCAGCCTATAATTAAACTAACCCTTAGTTATCATCTTTTGGCTAATGGCTGATCCATAGTTATCTAGTGTAGTCCAATAATTGTCCCAAGATTAATGTGATAGAATTATAATAATAATCTCACCGATGAGAATAATAATAATAACAACAACAAAAGAAAAAGAAGCAGCATCTTTTCTATAAAATCTTCTTCTTTTTTTATAAAAAAAAGTGTTTTTTGGGTTATTGCTAAGAAATAAATTTTCCTTTCCATAGAGCACAGTTTAAAAAAAATAAAATAAAAATGAAACGGTGCATTTTCTGCCAGGTCCAATGCCTCAGTCAACGGCATCTTAGCTAGAGTAACTGTGCTAGTAGTTTTCTACAAACGTTTGAAGGAAGAAGAGACTTGAAGGAGATAAATGCTGCAGGAATGTCACTTGTTTGTATGAATTAATAGCAGTGTTATTTGTATAACTCTATCAGCCATAGCAGCAAATCAATTTGAATACCCTGCTGCTCTCAAAACCCCTCCTTGGGTTTCACTGCTTTCAACTTCAGGTACATATATTCCATCAATGGCAATTTAATGCCAATATCTATTTATATATATATATATATATATATATATATATATATATATCCAATATTTTCATCTGGGTCTCTTCATTTTGTCCTCCCAAATAAAACCCAACAAATAAAGGAACACACAGAAGGAAAGCATTTGAATTTGGGAGTGCTTGAAACTCCAAAGTTGTTGACATTTGACAATAATGAACCTGCCAACAATCAACAAATATATTGATGATAACCTAGTCTTGTAATATGAACTTAAGTTGATAATTTGATATATGCAGTGCAAAAGTTTTCCAGTCACTCATTATTTTGAACCTTGTGCCTACACTGGAAAATTCTGCTGTTGAGGATTTGCATTGTGTCTTGCATTTTTACTTGACTTTCTGGGCAATACTTTGCTTTTGGGATCTTTGAGTTTGCTTTGACCTGCTGTTAAGAGTGCACTTGTCATTGATTTCAGAACTTAATTAACCAATTGATCATGATAGTTGATGAATAATAAGTTATTCTGAGTCTGAAAGATGCTTTGAAACCAGCACACCTCTTTTGGTACCCCCACTTTTGAATGCATATGGTGCTCTATCTCCTTTATTTTATTGGATATATATAATATGATATTGAATGACAAGATCTAATACTGTGTTTGGCTTTCGATGGCCAAAATATATATGCTATTGGAGGATCTGTTTGCTACTCACAGAATCAGTAGACTACAGTTTCCTTTTCTTTTTCCCTGGAAATAAAAATACTAAGATAGAGAGGGTGGACAAATGCCCTGCCTAGTTGGGCTGGTATCTCAAACCCAAGAGGGGGCTAGGTTATTTATAGCAGTTGGAAAAGCTCTACCACTCTTAATCTTAACTGACAAGTTGAAACTAGTGAGAACATGTGTGAGTGAATCTGCAACTTAAATGTTTAAAGAACTCAATTGAGGAAATTTTCAAGATTGGCATCCTTTCCAGAACAACTATTGAAATTTCTAATTCATCTAACTCATATATAAATAATGCATAATATACCTTATAAATCAAATAATTTAGGTAAAGCTTGGAGACTCACTATAAAGCAAGGATGCTTCAAACTCCCTCCCCACAATGTAAATGTGAAAATGTGCATAGCTTATGGAGGTGTACCTTGTGCATGTGTATGTGTATTGAATATATGCTCGCAACATCATTTATTTAATTTATCTCATTATTTTACAGTAAAAATATAGTTATAATTATAGATATATTTTTTCCAATTGATATTATTCTTATTTATTACCAATACCATATCATTTCTTATTATTCCAAGAATTTCCAATTTGGGCAATGTGTTGGTAGTAGTGCTTCTTCACATTTAGGAAGTTGAATGCAATTCTTTGATAAAAAATTGAGGTCAATGCAGAAAACAAAGTATATTTTTTTGCATTGTGTACTAAGTAAGCAGAGGTATTAGGATTGTGCTTGTGTACATGAGCAAGCATTAGCAAGGATAAGTTAAGGGAAGACGGGTTAGAATTTGGTGCTTTAATTGGTTTCTTGAGACTTTATGACCGGTTATTGGGTAAATTTGAGAGGTTAATGCAGTGCACAAGGGTGGTTTTTTATTGCACTCTATGGTATAACTTCACTTCTCTAAAACTAATTTTTGCAAGATAAAATATTTGTCTTTCAGTGCCAAGGAAGAAAGAAAAGTGAAAATTTAGAATCTTATGATAAAAGTTACAGGACCAAATAACTTTAGTCCCCAAAATTTATATTCTCTTCATTCCTTGTGACAAAATGGAGCTTCACAGTCTAGGGGATTGTTCTATAATGTTCCATGCATGAAAGATTGGGATATGTTTGGAGTTTAATCTGGTAACTAGCACGATGACCCATGTAGTTAACAGTCCTTCATTTTCCTTAATTTATAAGATAGCCTGAATTTATCTTTGACCAGGGGAATCTAAATCCCTCAACCTTCTTTTACCAAAAAAGAAACAAAAAGAGGACAAAGGAAAAGGAAAAGGAAATGAAAGTTGGAAAAAGGTGCAAGGAAAACATAATTTGTTATCTTTCTGGAAAAAATAATACTTTCCAAATCTTACTATTCTAATTTTCTTTGCCTCATTGGCCTCCTGGAATAATTTCATACTGCATCTTAGATATCATTATGAAGGAAGAACTTAAGTGATGCTTGCTTCACTCCATTATCTATTTTAGATATGGCATTGTCAACTGGCCTTAATTCCTAAACTTACATCTATCATGATAAAAATATTCTTATTTTTAACTTCAAATGCTTTTCTCTTTCGCTTTTTGCACTTAACGTATCCATTTCTTAATTTCTGCTGCAATACTCTTCGAATTATGCAACTTAATCACTCAGTGCAACAGAGGCCCAGAAGCATGCAGTGCTTTGGGTTCAGTCATATGAAGTTAGAGCTAAACAGAATTAAATGTGCCATAAGATCAGAGATGAGTTAGTCATATGGGCGAAAATTCTTGTATGAGGCTGTTTTGTCTCCTCAGGCAGGTCATGAGAGACTTTGGATGGTTGAACAAAGATGTAGTGCCCCATTGAGATTCTAGAATTTGGTATCCTTTTGAGGCAAATGTGGGATCTCAGACTTTGGATGGTTGAACAAAGATGTAGTGCCCCATTGAGATTCTAGAATTTGGTATCCTTTTGAGGCAAATGTGGGATCTCAATGTTTTTCTGAAGGAAGAAATTTAATCTTCCTCGACTAAGTGTGTGATGCTTTCAGACTCTAGTATGAATGATCAACTAGAAAAAAAATTCAACTTGTTACCCACTGTACCCGTGTAGGGGTGTGTAGGCAGAGTGAGAAATTATACTCCTATTTGAATATGAGGTTGCAATTCGCCAATTTAGTTTTGAATATAATTTATCAAATATAATGAACCTTTGTAATTCTGGATACCGGTGTAAGACTTGATCACTCTTACACCAATTAATAACTTTTTATTAGATAACTTTATCGTAAAATTTACAGTCATATTAAAAGTTTATATTATGTAGATCATACCGATAAAATTTAATATTAATTTAATTTTTTTTATGACTCATTTACATATATCAAAATTAACGTAACATAAACTATTGAAATATATGAAAATATGAACTACTTGATTATATTCTTATTGATATTTAATTTTTTTAAAATTTGACACAAATAATTAATATGATGGATAGTTATAATTTAACTATTTGATCGATTAAAAATTATTAAGTAGTGTAAATGGATCAAGTTTTACACTAATATAAGTGATGAAATAGGATACTTATAGTACTTCAAGAAGATTTTTTTTTTGGTAAGGTCAAGAAGATGATAGCTTTGTTCATGCTCTGGTCTGATAGCGTAGACTCTAGTGTCTTTTTAGGGGAAATTTGGTTCATGTGGCACATTAAGTTAGAGCTCTTAGAACGGAGGCTATACTCAACTAGCCATTCAAAACCTTCCCCTTCTTATCACTTCCCATCAGTCCACGTCTTCAGATGGTGTTGAGGTACCTTTCAAGACTTGAACCCTATAACAATTATGACACCTCATAGGTCTGGATATATGATACTCAAGTTTGCTAATTGTCCGGAATATGTCTCCACCTGCATTTGTGTTTTGCTGCCACAAATTAAGCATGGGAGTGCAAGAAAATCATGTGTAACAGTCTTATAAATACAATGCTTCATGCCTACTCTATTGTTACTTGAAATCCTACAATTACGTAGTGACATATTGCTCACGTCATTTTCTGTAAGTAACCATGTTTGAAATAATATTTTCTTTCAATTATCCTGTGGTGGGATGTTGACAAGTTCATTTTGTTTCTCTTTTTGTGATTCCTGAGGCCACATTCTTCTCATCTTCTTTCCCTGCTTTTGGATTTATGAGATCTCCCCTGATGGGTCCATTAAAAGAATAATAATTGATGAGGCAACTTTGCTTAAGTGACTTTTGATTCACCGGACCTTCTCCTACTGATCTAATAAAAATACCGGGGTCCCTTTGGCATTATCCTGGAATCTCCTTTACCTGTTATGGAATATATTAAAGCAAGAAAGGAGCTTCAAGTACAGCAGCTGTTAAAGAGAAAGGTACTACAATAACTCTACCTTCTTTTCTTGTTTTTCAAACATTGGGCCACATACTACAAATACATATCAATAATAATATTCCTTTCTTTGAATGTGAACAAAACCTGCCACTAAGGAATTGTATTTCAAGACAGAAGTAGCATATGCTTGCAGAGGGAGACCCCCCCCCCCCTTTCCTCCTCTCTGCTCTTACTGGACCCAACAAGCCTACCCTTATAGTCTACTATCTGTTAAAAAATAATCTAGTAAAGAGATAATGGTAACTATTTGGTTAATGGACTTTTAACACCAAACTAATTGTCTTCCATTCCACTAGCAGTTGAATTGTGGTCAGTCAACGAAGCAGGATACTTTGCTTATTTATCAAATGGAAGTGTAGCTTTTCTGGTGGCCTGCTTAAAATAAATTTGGGTATCTGATTTTCCTCAGTTTTGAATCATGGGAAATTGTTCAACAGTACAGGCAGACTAGCTGGGAATCCATGGTGCTGAAATGGCAGTGTTTTGAAGACCAATCATAGGATTTTGATTCTAGTGATCAAACTCTAGACCGCAGCCCAAGAAATCTGAAGAGTGACTTGATCGAATTGGCTTTTAAGATTTGTTGTTGGCCATTATAGCCTTCCTTTTCCTTTTTCTTGTTTCCTTTTATTTTTGTTGAAAATTTCTTTTCTTTTCTTCCGTTTGGATATAGATTACATTATTAAAGCAAACGTTCCCTTTGGAATAATTTCTTTATGGGACTTTTGTGCAGAGTGAACCCTGTAGATTGCTTTCATATTACAAAGAGAAGTGCACAACCACTTATCGTGTGTTCTTGTCATCTCCTTGTGAATGGGGTAGTAGCTTCATATTAAATTCCATTTTGTTGTTGCCTTGCAGCTCAACATCAAAAGGGAAAGAATAGAGACGGAGTCTCACAATACATTTTCAATTGGAATAATAAACTTCCTCTTTTTTGGCCATAGACTCTCATATTAAGCATGTTTTGGCTCAACCCCTTGATAGAATACAACTATACATTGATGGCTTATGTCATGACCCTACTGATTGATAGGGTTAGTGCTTAGTTATGTCATTCCAAGCACTAAACTGTGGTGATGGTCCCTTTATGAACTTGGAGGAGGTTGAAATTCCTTTGTTTGGATAATCTAAGAAATTATGACCTGTTCAATGTCTTGAACAGACACATATTTTATTAGTGTCGTTTTGATAGGAGGTCCATCTTAATCTCTTCTTCTTCTAGCATACTATTTTTTTTATAGAAAACATGGAGGCTCTGGGTCCAAAAATCTAATCCTAGATTCTTTGATTCCTCCATCCTTACATAGAACAAAAAGAATCTGCCAATCTCATTACACACGCCTTCTCATAAAATAAAATCAAAATTAAAAGTTAGAAAAAAGGGAAAGGAAATTTGAAAGAAAGATTGACTCATTTGGTTTTCACTTTCAATCACCACAAGGAAATATCCATAATAGCACTCCCATCAATTTATTTTAGCCCATCAATTTATTTTAACTGAAAGCTTCTTACAGCATTAAGAAAGTTGCACCCATTATTCATTATGGTGGGCCTACCCTCAGTAGGGAATCAACCGCAGAGAGAGAGGGAAGTGGGAAAACAGCAAGATAAAAACAAACCATACACTTTTCCTCTTTTCTCTCCTTTTAAGACTCAAAATTGAGCTGTTTTCCTTTCTCTGTTTTTGCTGCATCAGAGATTCTCTCCACTCCTTTCAAGTCAAAGAAGAAAGAGTGGGAGGAAAATAAAAAAGGAAAAGTCGGTATGAAATGGGATGAGAGAGGAAGAGCCACAGCTCATGGCATATATTCCGCCAACATAACCCCACTTATGCTTCCTGATATGGAGTGAGATCATAGGACAGCACAACAACTCCAATTTATAAAGAGAACTATAGCTGCCACATATTGACGCATAGCTAAAAGGATCAAAAGTATATTTATGTTTTAGTCCATTACCAGAAACTCATCCAAAAAAAAAGCAAATGGATCTGCAAAATATGCAAAATCAAAGTATGCATTTGGTTCTGTCCAGTGATGCCAAGCCAAGGCTGAAATGGACTCCTGAGCTTCACCAACGATTCATTGAGGCAATTAATCATCTTGGAGGTGCAGATAGTGAGTATAATACAAGCTTAGCGACCTTACTATTTTTAGAATAGACTTTAGAGCATATCTTGGCTAATATATTTTTCACACTGTGCATGTGGGCAGAGGCAACCCCAAAGAGTCTTATGAGGGTGATGGGGACTCCGGGACTGACTTTGTACCACCTGAAGAGCCATTTACAGGCATTTCCCTTTTGTAATACTATTCTTTGTTGCTTTCACTGAATCCAAAAATCAGGAGTTTGAGCTTATTTGTGTTTCTGGTTACAGAAATATAGACTTGGGAAAAGCCAACAGCCAGAAACCTGCTCTGACAACAAACAAGAAGGTGACTTGTAGTATGTCTGGTTTAACAGTAATAGTATGATTAGTAGTTTTCTCATTTGGCATAATCTTGATGCTATATTTGGTGCAGATTACAGAGAAATCCAGAGCAGTGATGGTCATTGCAGCAGGGAAATCAGTATTGGGACCCAGAATCAGATGACCGAGTAATAGTTAGAAATTGATCACATACTTGAATGCTTTTTATTGAATTTAGATGGAAATGTTTATTGCCAAGAGCTTTCGTTGATCAAATGCTGTGTTTAACAGAAGCTTGCAGATTGCTGAGGCTCTCCAAATGCAAATGGAAGTACAAAGGAAACTTCATGAACAAATTGAGGTAGCACATATGATTTGAACTTACTCCTATCTGAATTCCAGCTGATGCATAAGAACATGTTAATCAATTTGGATCGTGATTTCAGGTGCAAAGACATTTGCAGCTTCGAATTGAAGCTCAAGGGAAGTATTTACAATCAGTACTAAAGAAGGCCCATGAAGCACTTGCAGGATACAAATCTTCCACAATGGGTGAAGAGCTTGCAAAAGCCGAAATTTCTCAGTTAGTATCAAGAATTAACAATGCCTGTCCAAGTTCTCCCATGTCAGAACTGACAGAAACAAGAGGATTAAGTTTAAACGGTGGGGAGAGGAGACAAAACAGAGGAACTATGTGTTCACTGGAAAGTTCTTTGACATCTTCTGAAAGCTCCGGGAGAAAAGAAGAAAAGCAGTCCATGGAAGAGACAGAGAACCCTCAAAACTCCAATACTGTTTCAGTTGAATTGCCATTAATGACCATTCACCCAAAATATAAAGCATTCAAGGCAGATACAAATAATGAAACTAGTGGGAGAAAGAGAAGTGCAGCAACCGATTCTGATGGTAGCTGTGTTGAGCAACCATCTGGGAAAAGATGTGGCAACAAGTTGAGGAAATCCGAATTGTCAGAAATGCTTGACTTGAACAGCCAATATCAGAGAGACATTGACTCAAGTTCAAAAATAGACTTGAATTGCAGTTCAAGCTTTGGGGACCATGAAGATTGTTTCTAGTTTTATTAACATATGCAGCCAAATCATTCTCAGAAGAAAATCTTTGTTTATAAACTATGTATATTTTATAATGAAAAGAAAGAACAATTGACTGTATATCCTGGTCAAGAAAAGGTGGCTTGGCTTGTTGCTGATATTGGGCCACAGTGTAACCAATTTCTACTGTAACAATTTGGTAATGGGCACCCACTGGTTTAATTTGTTATCCTTTTGAGGCTTCTCAAGACCCTACCAGAATATCAGTTCGTGACATCAAACCAGAACATGATTCCACTGTGAACCAATTTTTACCAACATGAAAATATACCAAGAGATTGATGGGTGGGTACATATTAGTTATAATAACTTTTAGGTGTCAAAGTTATGCGAAGTAAAACTTTTATGAATTAGAAAAGCTTGCTTGAGATTACTAGCATGTTCCAAGGTAAGAAAACAGCTATTACCTACAAAATACAAAGATGGAGAAAAACATCACATCCACAATATCGTTGTTGCCACCATAAAATGAAGAATGAATAATGATGATTTCAACCATGCGCATTTTGAAATATTTGATGCTATCAAACTTTAATCGATTGGTGTCACTAACTAGCCAGGAGAAAACTATAAATTTGTATAGCCAACGTAGGTACATAAATCATGCCCTTCCTCTACTCGCAAATCAATGCATTACCCATTGTTGCTCTTATATGCAAATTTGGGTTTTCTTCTCCTTCAGAGCCTCAAGGTAAGCTTTTACTCACTTGGTTGTTAGAAACAATGGTTTTCATTGGTTTCCATTGTGTAGGCAATAAACAATGGCACATGACTTCAGACATTAAGGAAATTGCAGCCATGTCTTATTATTACATTGTAGTTGGGGGAGGCACATGCAGCTGTCCATTTCCTGCAACTGCAATCAACAACAATAGCAGCCAAGCCTTAATCGCATTATGTGGAGTCAATTACATGAATTAAACGATGTCATTGGATTCTATCAAAAATCAAATTTTTAATAAATCTATTTAATGCAAAATCATTCTATTAGTTTATCTTCCTCCTAAAGTTTTTTTTCGGTCTTCTTCTATTTGTTTTAATCAAATTATCGTTTATTTAATCAACTTTTCTCACTGAAGCCTTGTTTCTTCTGCTCTCATGATCAAACTACCTTAGTCAAATTTATCTCATTTTCTCTTTAATAAGAGTTATTCCAATTTTCTCCTAAATACATTCGTTCTTGATCTTATTTTTTCTTTTAGAGTATTGTTGGTCTTAAAACTATCCAGAACAATTTTCCTTTTGAGTTTGATAATCACCTTGCGATCACAAATTAACGATCAAAGCATTTCTCTCAACCACCCAACTTAAATCTTGTGTTACATCACTGCAATCCTGTCATAGAAATTCTCTGTGCTAACGAGAGTAGCGCACCATATGGAAATCCCATATGGGGGTTTCCATTATTTGAAACAGATGAATATACGTCAGTAGACAAAGCTTTACCTCCGAGGATGGGATTAGCAATGAGGAAGAGTTCTTGGGGGATATAGGGTTATGAATGGAACAAAAAAGTATAAGGATATAAGGTTACAATGATTCTTGCACATCATTTTTTTACACCACTTTTACACTTAGTTAACGATGAGTAAATTTTTGGTTAATACAGTATATTGTTTGGTTAATGAGTTTTGGTAACCAATCACTTACAAGCTAGTAAAACTCATTAACCAAATGATATGCTGTATTAACCACATATTTACACATTGTTAACCAAATGTAAAAATAGTGTGAAAAAAATAGTGTACATATATCATTACTCATGAGGTTATAACAAAAAAGTATAATAGTTCTTGGTACCAAAAAAAAAATAGTGAGAGAAGCTTATGAATGGGTGGAATCTAAGGTTGTCTTTCCTCCTGTTTTTCTCATCCCATGGCAATCTGTTGCTGAATTCTTCCTTCTTGAAGCAGGAATTTTAGTACCCTACGATGTCCTTAGCTTGGAACACAGAGATACACCTCAGCTTGGAACCCAAACACCCTCACAGTCCTTCTAAATGAAACAGTATAGAGTACAATCTTTGATTACAATGGAATAATCTCGGTAATAGTGCATTTTTCAATCATCGTTGCATTATTCAATCTTAAATTTTGACCATTCAAATGATGCAGGTAAGAAGAATGAAACCAGAGCTCAGGGTATAAGGTTCATCCAGAGTAATGAGTCAGCATAGATGAATATTTCTAAGCCACAGAATAGGCTGCCTGATCCACCTCAATTCAAGTGATGGGCACAACAGATGACTTGAAAGTTGAAAATTAGGGAGTTGCAACGTGATAAACAGATTTTATATGCATAATTTACCACCTCTCATTGGTCTATTCTTATGAAATTATTGCATATATAAAGTTGAAATTGCATAATTCCTCATATATTGGTTATGTTGTTACAAATTGAGCAGAACACCCGAAGGACTATTCAAAGCAGTTGTTGAACCAAAATATCATGAACTTGGATGTTGATATCAGTATAGCTCAAACAGAAGAGAAATAAAGACCTAAACTCAGTGAATTTTGGGTTACATCAAATTTAGGACAAATCAGAAAATTCCTGCTCAAACCTATACTCGGTTATTTGTTGATTTCTCAAGATCTAACCGTTGGATGTAGCTGAAATTTTGATATGTCATTCATGACATCATTCTCTATGACTTTCATAAATGAAGATTTCCATATTAACACCGGAAGTGGGTCAAAATTAGGCAACAAGTTGGTGGCTGTCATTATTGATATAATCTGAGTAGTTTCGGAAAAATGGTCAGAGCTCAAGATCTAACCGTTAGATCTGGCTGAATTTTTGACATGTTCTCCACGACTGCATGTGCTACAACTTTCATGAAGAGAAGATTTCCAAATTATGACAGGAGCAATGACGAATTTGGTAATCTTCAGAGCTAAAATTTCAACCCATGTGCAAAGAGATTTGACAAAATTGTAATTGAATAGTTCTAGCATTTGCCTATAAAAGGAAGACATTTGCCACACTTAAGGGCATCCCATTTCTGAATTCTCTCATTATAGTTTGAGTTAGGGGTGAAACTTTCATAAATTGTGAGATTTATACTTTGATTTTAAGGTTAGATCTTCCAATTTGTTTAAAGTAAATCCCAAAGCTCTTGTAGTTTGTATAATATAATCTTCATCTTATTCAAGTTTCTTCATCTTGATGTCTAGTTAAGGTTCTTCCTAGAGTTAGGGGTGAAGCTTTCATAAATTGTGAGATTTATACTTTGATTTCAAGGTTAGATCTTCCAATTTGTTTAAAGTAAATCCCAAAACTCTAGCCCGTTTTGTTCTTGTTAATACCAACAACCACTTTCATTTCTATCATGTTTTTCACTTATTTTTTTGTTTCCTTTAATATAATGAGTAGCTAAATTTCTATACTAGGATTGCAATTTGAACTCACACGTAATTTGATTCGTTTATCATATCAAAGAGTAGGTTGATTATCTTGAATTGTTTATCTTACTTGTTCTTAATGCTTTTAATTAATTGGCCATTAATTAAATTGAATTGATAAACCTTAAACAACTTGACAAAGGGATTTTGGTTTTAGATCTAGGTAAGATAACATATGATCTTTGTGTGAAAGCCTTGAGTTTATATAGGATAGACATATACCTATATGACATATGTAACCATTAATGAAATCAGAACTTAATGAATTCTTGATTATTTGATAGACATAGACATATAGTTTATCATTAATTAAGGATATTTCTATTTGACCATCGAAAGAGGCTTATAGATAAATTAAGGATTTCTAGTTAACAATTCAGATAATTAATTGATCTTAGATAAAAGTAAGAGAATCAAGTAAAGTGTGAGGAATAATTGCAATCCTAGGTTTAGTTAATTTGATCATTAACTTTATTCTTCTTGTTTACTTTAATTTTTAGTCTTTCATAAATCATCTCTTATTAAGTTGTTTAAATAAGATTAAGTTTTGCAAACTTTTAGTAGATAGTCAAATTTAGAATTAATCCCTGTGGGTTCGACACTTTCTTACTATTATATTACTTGATTTGCGATGACGTATACTTGCGTTCTGATTTACCATATCACTATGGTACCTTAATGGATTTGGTACTCAGGGTGAGTTGTCAATCATTTATTGACTGTTAGTTTTACAATAAATACTTAAGAGTCTATTAAATATAAATAACAACTAATGAATGTTAGACAACTCACTCTGGGTATCGATACCCTGAAAAAAAAAGGTGGGTACCGAAATAATACCCTGAAAATTTATAGTTGAAGCAGCAATACTGTCCCCAAGTCCCAATGCAAAAAGGGTTAATATTGCTGCCAAGACAGAATTACCTTCTTCAAAAGGGATGCTTGAACTGAATAACACAGACCCCGGGCTGAACCATGAAGTGAAATTCAACTATCTAGCAAACGAAAAAGATATGGAAGAATGTGTCAAGAGGAGCCAACTACCTAATCCAATTGCAAGGTCTAAGTCAGTTGCATATTTCCTTGGCACGGCATGTCAAGACAAATTGACGTGTGCTGAGGATGATTTGAGAAAATTTTGCTAGACAAATATAAGAACTATCTATCATTATCATGGGGGTTGCACGGTAGGATCGGTTGTTGATTAGCCCTACAGTGTGTATGGTGTAAAGGGGCCGAGGATAGTGAATGGCTCAACTTCCTTGGAGTCACCAGGCACAAACCAACGGTGAAGCTAAAAAAAAATTTTAATTGCGTTTTTTTCGTTCACATAAACTCAAATAAAATGTTTAAAGTGACTAAACCAATCAAGTTAGTTAATTCTCTTTTTTACTGTAGAGCCATTTCTTTTGCATCAAATTCATTAGATTAAAATAGAAAACCACCTCAAATCTCTCCTCAATTATTTTCATTTCTGAGCAGAAGAATTTTGATTTTTAGTTTTAACCATATAATTGAAAAATAAATTGGGAGATAAGAAAATATCATTAACTTATTTCTTCTCACAAAATATGTGCATTTGTGACCGTACAGACTACAGATTCATCACCATAATGAAAAACAATATTCTTGCAATATTTTCTTCTTTTAACTCTCCACCTCAGCATCACCCCTTGGACTTGATGAAGAATCACTGGAATCACCTAAAGGAGCTTGATTTGGATCCTCACTTCTCCCACCACTATTGAAAGAGAAACTAACCCAAACTTCTCTGCCAACCCTCCTCCTCTCTCCCTCTTCTTCATCTCTCTTCTTGCCTACATCTTTCTCACCAACAGGCATCTCAAACCTGCAAACTGGGCAAGACCCATGAATACCCAACCACTTCTCAACGCAACTGAGATGAAATTTATGGTTACAAGGCATCTCTTTGGTCACCCCACCAACCTCCCACTCCTCCAGACAAATAACACAGCCCCCATCTTCACCTTCTCCAATCTCAACACTTGGCATGGCATCTATGGATTCCTTGGAAGCCGGTGGTCGCCCACCCTTGCCACCCTGCTCACGAAACAGAGTCTCCAGGCTTGAGCTGCCATTGATGACCACCATGCCTTGAGTGAAGGGGTTTATCAAGATGACCCTTTCATTACTTTCACTTTCCTGATCTGGGTCTTCATTATCTCTCCTTGGGGAGAAGCCAAAGATAAAGGGTAAGAACAGGTCTCTGTTTCTCACCAACCTTTCGAACAAAGACGAAATCTCAGAGACATCAGGCTCTGAAGCCATTGATTTGAAAACCAAAAAACAGTCTTTTACTCAAGAAGAATGCTTGGAGAGAGAGGGAAGGAGGTGTCAGAGAGAGAATTTGGGAAGCAAGGGGGAGAAATACAGAGTAGTGATGAAGTATGGGAATGAAGGGGAAAGATGGAAGTGGGGTGGATATAAAAGGTGTAAACTGAGAGAAGACAGAAAGTGTGTGCCCACTGATACAAAAGATATGGAAATTCGTTTGGAGTTGCATGTGTACTGAGATTTGAGAATTTTCTGCGATAATTATGCATGTTTATCTTCAATCACAGTCCCTTTCATTTCAGCTGGAAGAAGACATTAAAGGCAGTGATGAGATACCAATGGGAGTATGCTGGTGAAGGTGGACTACACAAGAGACCATGATTTGGTAAGCAGTATGAGAACGCATGTTTACATAGTAACTCTATGCAATAATTGGTATATGTAAGTGTATTTTTTATAAATATAAGTGTATTTATAATACGATTTATATAATTTTACATAAATACTTTATTTGATAATTAATATATATATATATAAGTGTATTTTTTTAAAAAAATATATTTATAAAATAACTCATATAAATTTACATATGTCAGTTATTAAATATAATTTTACATAAATACTTTATTTGATAATTAATATATATATATATATATAAGTGTATTTTTTTAAAAAAATATATTTATAAAATAACTCATATAAATTTACATATGTCAATTATTAAATGAAATATTTATATAATACATACGTCTAATTAATAATTTCCGAAGTAATAATATGATGATAATAGTTTTGTCATTTGTAATAAGATACTATTATTGTTGCGATATTCAATTGCACTAATTAATTCACAATCATTAACCATTTGACAGATGGTTGGCCAAATAATGTTGAAAATTGTATTTTTGTTGAACAAAAAAATCCAATAATGGCCATAAAAAAACAAAAAAATCCAATAGGCAAATAACTGATAAATGTATTGTTTTTTCTCCCTTGCTTCAACTTTTTCTTATTTTAATTCTTTTTTATTTTCGGTTGGATTCTGTCAATTCTAGTTTTGTCTCGAAGCCACGGAAATTACAAAGAGTCAATTGTTTATAAAAACACGTAAGGTGCTGTCGGTAATAAAATATAGGTTAAATTGCCAGCGAGTTTGTGTCAATTCGGACGGTTCGTTACACGTCAAGTCAAATTCGAGTCGGATCGGTTTAATTTTATTTTGAGTTAGCAAATTATTGACTTAATCTCATCTTCTGGAGGCGGCAGATTATTTGGGCCGGCCTGTACTTCTTTTATTTTTTTTTATAATTAGAGTAAAAATTTATTTATTTAATTAATTTGTATTGAAAAAACTTAAATGAACTTTTATTAGAAGATTTTAAATTAATAGTGACTATAAAATGAATGTATATTTGTTTTAAAATAATATTTAAATGAATTTAAATATAGTGATTTTTGTTTTAAAATAAGTTATATAATATTTGTATTGGATTTACATACCGCCTCGCCCTGCATTGCATTGGGCTAACTCATATCAAATCAACTTAAAATTGGATTGGACTAGATTGGGCCAATTTTTATGTAGCCACATTTCATTGGCTTAATTCATGTATTTTGTTATGATTAATTTATTTTGACAGCTCTAATTTCTAAGTCAATTGGCATTATTTTAAGTCTTTAAGACTTGGGTATAATGTTGATGTCGATGGCTCAATCTTTTTACTGTCACCTTTTTATTTTTCTCTATCCATATGCTTACACCTTTTATGTAAGAATATATATATATATATATATATATATATATATATATATATAGGTTGAATTATTATGTAGGTTGGTATGGTAATTTTTAATTTGGTCTATAATTTAAAATTTTATAATTATATCTCTATCGTTTTAAAATTTTTTAATTGAGTCCCTAATATTAGAACAATATTAAAAATTTCTAACAATAGGCTAGATTTAACAACCTAATTAACATTATGTTTTGTCTAAGATTGTTTTCAACGCAAACTAGCGTTGACACATTTTCCTAAAGCATTTACATGAGCTTTTATATGAAGTAACTATTTTTTACATTTTCCAAATGCCCAATGGCATTGGACAAAAAATAAAACAAATAGACTCTAATTTTTTTTGAAACTACAGGACCCAAAATGCTTGTAATTGGGTCTTTATGAGAAGCTCTACTATGGTTTTGACAGTTTGTCATCCCAAAAAGGGGGCACATAGCACATTGAAGACACAGAACAAGTCATGAATAGTTTCCTTTGATGGTTGGGAGTGTAGTGGTATATTTTTGGTTTTTCCATATACTATGGCGAATTAATCACGTAACTGTTTTAAGTGACTATTTAGATCGACCATGCATTGGAATATGTGGAAACTGGCCTAACTCGGCCGATTTTAGACAAAACTTGTGACGAATTAATGTGACTTGCCTAGGGATCGAAAGTTGGTTGAAGATTAAAGGGCCACTACCGCTATAGGAAGCTGTCCTTAATGAAGGGCCCTCAACAATGAAGTTGGAAGCCGCTCGAACGTCAAAATGTCGCTTCTTGCCCGCTAAGCCAAAGTAAGTCTCTTCCTTTCCTATTTATGTGTTTGTTGGTTGTTACCTTGTTCTTTTCTATGCTTCATTTTGATATTTTTTTTAAAAAAATTTCTTTTTGTTTGGTTCTTGAATCTGAATTCCCTAGTAGAAATGAGAAAGATGGTTTCGAAGATGGAGACTGGACTGGTCTCCTCTCCAAGATTTGAGATCGCTAAATAGCTAAGTGGGCTCTTAGCCTAGGCAAAGTCCATCTTGTTATATATCAAAAAAAATTTATTTTTGTTTGGTTTTTACTTTTCCCTGTTATGTTCAAGTACATAAGAACTTGGATGAACATTGATCGCAGGGTATCATATTCTCCCAATGCAATCAAAAGGCTAAAATGGACATGTGTAATTGAGTAGGTGTGGCTTTAATGGCTTTATTTGTGTTTAAGAAAACAAATTTCACACTTAAGACATTTAGCAATTAGCAAACCGAATTTGACACAAATTTGACTCATAGGGATAATTGTATTATGTATTGTAGTGATATTTATGAGTTATAATTTGTAATTTGTGAACTTATCATGTAGACTTTGTTGTTTAGTTGTATTTTGAACTTCATATGAAATTGTGTTGGTTACTTGTATTATACACTTATAAATTTTTTACTTTTATTTTTATTAATTAATTATATTTATATTTAATTATATGTAATTTAACCATTGACTCACTAATACATTGGATAGTCAATGACTAAGCTGAGTTTAATAACCAAATAGGCAAATACATGACAGGTGGCTGGGAAGGATGTAACATTTACATAGGACTCTTGGTTTAATAAATGTGCTTTTTTTCTCTTTAATATTATGTTGATGCAACAAAACTAGAGGTGTGAATGGGCCAGCCCACATCTGATCAAGCTTATTTCGGGCCAGACTGGTCCATAGTGAGTGTGGGCTAACAAATAGATAGCCCAGCCTATGAGCTTAATTTTTTTTTATCTTTCTTTACTTTTTTTCATATCTATAATAATAAGTTATTAATAAATTAAACTTCTACATCAATTAAAGCTCACAAAAATTAAATACATAAATTATATATAAATATAACAAATTATATTAAGTGTCATTAACATAAATAGTAAATATTTACTATATTATTTTTGACATAAACAATTTACGATATATTTATGAAGCATTGCTTGAACCATAAATTAATCAATTCAAGGAATTAGCACAAGTTAACATCATATTTCAAGTGGAGAAAAAAAGAAAAACTTAGATATATTCACTAAATTTGTCTTTTTTATAAAAATCTAAATAAAACTAGTCAAGTAAAAATATAAATAAAAAATAATAAAATTAAATATAAAACAAAAAAATGACCGAGCTAGCATATTGCAGGTCGGCTCGCATCGGGCTAGTCTATTTTCAAGTTGGGCTAAGTTAGACAGACCCATAATTAGTTCGAACTGAAAAAACATTTTTTGTTAAGCTATTCAGGACAACCCATAGACTTAACCTATTTTAACACCTCTAAACAAAACATGCTCAGGATTTGTTATTACTGATCTGAATAAGATCGATATTGGTAACAATTTTTTTCTTTGTACTTTTTAGATAACTGTCCCTGGATCTTAGTAACAAGTTGCTGAGATGAGATGCTACAATTTCAGTTTCGGCAACAAGAATTCTGCATGGGAAGATTCAAGATTTGCAATAAAGAGTGGAAAACTTTCAGGGTATAAGTTGCATAAATATTTTGTTAAAATTATGAGGTTTTTTTTTTTTTTTTGTAATGCTTCAATTGGAATTCAAACCTGAATTTGAAAGTTTTTTCCTATAAAAATTTGAGTTTCTATCTACAATGACGTCAACCCATTAAAAAAAATTGAACCAGTTTCGAGAAAATCTGATAACCTATTTCCGATTGGAGGCTCTCTCTCTATCTATCTACTACGAATATGCCCTACTATTAACTATTTCTAATAATTTCTGGCTAGGTTAACTATTCTAATTATTTTACAAGCTCCCCTTGTCAGTCAAAATGGGGAAAATTCTACCAGAAGTTGTAGCCTGGTCAGTCATGTTCAAGTCATCATCTCCTATCACCACAGCATTTTGCACCTCTTCCATCCTGAAGTTTCTGCCACAAACAGAGCATCTCCCTAGGACCTTGGTAATGAGCAACCACATAACCATCCTTGCAACCCGCATTATACACTCTGACTTCTTTTTCATACCGAACATCTAGACCTGCCTTCTTCATGTCTGAGATCCACATTCCCATTGCCACGTCTTCTAATTTAAACATCTGCCAGTTTTAAGGGTTCACAGACATCATCAATGCCTATGGTACAAAACACATAGATTCTAGACTCTATTTGCACCTTTCCAAATAGTTTTTTAAAGGCAAGTAACAGATTTTATTATATTATATACCTTCAAATGGCCTTCCATGTATTTCCTGTACACCGTACTTGCTATATCATGTGAGACCACATAGCCCGGACCATGAGCCCAAGGAGGATAGGTTGCTTCCCGCCATTCCTTTACCATAGCAAGCAATAAAATAAGATAATCTTAAGTTAGGCAACAGCAGATTCATGGTAGTAATCTAACAAGAAAAGAGAACAAAAAGAGGAGGTAAAAGAAAAAGACAAAGCAAACAAAGACTATGCAAGATAAATTTTTTTTTGGAAGTAAGCATAGAAGTTCCAGTAGTGTAGCAAGTAAGCAATTCGGTACAATTTCAAAATTAACATGACCTTAGTTTTCATTGAGTTTCTGACGATATAACTTTGCAGTATACAAACGGTATACAGATTGTCACTTTCTGATGAACAACAAGCATACGACAGAAGTCACCGAACTGACATACATGCATCAGTGGTTGAATAATCAAGTTTCAATCCTATGACGGGAAATTATACTTGTTACAAATTCTTTAGTTTGAAATGAGTGGATTATATACTTTCACACAGACAAATACGAATAGATCTATTTACAAACAATCCTGATCAACAAACATTCCATGAAGGAACTTAACTCATACCTAGCATAGCATAAGCTTATATTATAATACTCATTTTACAAGTTAGAATTGTCTGACTAATAATATAAAATATTAACGAACGAGATTTCTTAAATGAGAGGATATTTCTACCTCAGGGCTGATGTACCATTTGCTATCAGTATTTCGATGAGGTCGGGAATCTGAATTGATGAGTCCATATAACAACCCATGAGCCACGTTGATCCTATTCAAAGAACGTAGCACTTCGTCCACACGAACAAATGCATCATCATCTGTCTTCATGACAAACTTTGCTGAAACAATCTCCGTCTGTTGAAGAGATGACGTCAATGAAGCAGAGGAAGGATTCTCCAAGTTAAAGGAAAAGACAACACATTACCCCAAAAATGCAGATTGCTAAAGTTTTCCAGGTGATAAGACTGTAGTAGTCAACAAATGGCATCAGCTGTATGTCTCCATACGTTTCTGCTTCTTTCCACAACTCTTCATTAACTATTTGGTTTTTATGCTGCATCAACTCAAACAGAAAACATAATTCAGCAAAAAGCCTACGTGTAACACTATTTAGAGAAAATGTTTGTAAATGGTCGAAACAAATTAAGTATCATGTACATCTTGATCTTCACCAGAATGAAAAGGCTAAGAATAGTGTAAAGATACCGAAAACAAATGCTCCAATATAAACAAATTTATAAGCAACCTATGCTTATTAATGAGACGAACCCAAAATTTGAAGACCAATTAATGAAAAAACCAAGAAATCTTAATTCTATATAATGATTTAATGAAGTGATTTTCTCCCCAATTCTACAAATCCTTAGAATCATGTGAGCAGATCATAAGCAGTACCCACCAAACCAACAAAGAAGCGCACTGCAGTTGTATTTGATCGAACTGCATTGTACTGCATCCAGGTTCTTCTAACAGCCATTCTAGGCTTAAAATTGTTAGCTGTAGAGAAAACACCAATAAAGAGATCCAATGGGGTCTGCACAGACATAGGACTTGATTTCAATGATTCTAGATCAGTAATCTGCTCTGAATCCTCTGATGTGGGCAGACCACTGGCAAGAACGGAAATTAACTTGAGGTCCCCCGAAATTGTTATCTCATTGACAAGCCATGGCTCCAAAGTCTGAATTGTAACAAGATATGTTAGTAAATATATTAAAACTAACTAGGATTCAATCTTCAATATTCAAAAAAAAGAAAAAGAAAAAGAAAAAAGCACGAGTGAAAGAAAGTACTTCACGGAAAGCAAACGAAGTTATGTGCTTTCCATCAACTGTCATCTGGATTCCCTCTGATCCCACTCTAATAGTTGCGACAAATGGATAACCTTGCTTAAAAGGAAAGTATTTCCTATTTTTCGATTGTTCTTCTGATGCTGAAAATCGCCTTGAAGAGTTGGAATACATGCCAGCCATGGAAAGTTGGCTAATGTTCTTCCCTACAATCTTATTGCACCGCTCCAACTCATCAACTGGCAAAAGAAACAGTAATGTTAAACAAAAAGTTACAAGTAGTTATGCACGAGCACCTCATGAAATTAAATACAATAAAGGAAAAAAAGAGAATTACAAATAAGTTTCCACACATAACCTCTGGATCAGCAAAAACCATGGAGACAAAGCTTTAGCACTAAAATTGAATAGAGCAGGAGACCATGGGCAAATAAAAAAGATTTTTAATGAACAACGACTTTTCATGAGGATATGATTCAATTCTGTTGCTATTGACCTCAAACATCATCAATAGTACAAGAAAACAAATAAAAAAAATGAGTGTCAATTCAAGAATTCCATATTGCAATCCTCATTACAGAACAAACAGTCTTTAGTAGTCATGGGGCTCAAATTTTGAGAACTTCGATTTCAGAATCATGAGAGGAACTTTGATTTCAATTATGATGAACATGAATTCATGTAGATGTTGAACCAGATAACAAGAATAGTATTTTCACCTTTCTTAACCTTTTCAGGAGTAGGGGATGGACAACGCTCCTCTGCACCCCAATCATGAGCTACTGTCCAGGTGTTTTGGACAATTACAGGATCTTCAGTAATTTTATCACCATGCAGCCTAACATTATAGTGCAAAATAATAGGGGGATCAGGCTCCCCAGGAAGTGGTTCTCCAGTCAAGTCAATCCGAAAATTACCTAGAAGACCATTGGGAATGCCAATGACAGAGATGGAAGAACCCTGCGTCAGGCCACAAGGAAATCGTAGTTTGTAACTACTATTACCAAGTTCTGTGGAATTCATCTTATTAAGAAAATGGGGACATTGTTTCTCTTTCGTTCTCAAGCTGTCATTTGTATAACCTTGTCTTTGCTCTTCAACTGAGGAAATAAGACTATTCCATGCACCTGCAGCTTCCTTGATAGCTTCTGCTGCATTAGGTAAACCCTGAGTATGATCAAGTAAGTGTTTCAATTGGTTCCATGTTTGCAGAGCTTGTTGCTCTTCTTTGGAGAAGTTGGTCCTAGAAAAGAGGCTAGATACCACAATGCTAGTAGAAATAACTTGAGAAGCATTCTCTGGATTTTGAACAGCAGGCGGAACCAAAGGATTTATCCATTCTAGAGGGTTAGTACCATTAAGGGAGACAGGTATAGTCAAATAACCTTCACCAATAGGGTTTTTCATGACCCCATATCTCAGGATCAGAAGCATAAACAACATAAACAAGGAGGCAATCACAACTCCACCATACCATTTCTTCATTTTGATGATCCTAAGAATGAAGGAAAATAGCTCTGCCCCTGGATATCACGGTACTTGACCATAAGGACACCAAACTACTACTAAATTGATCATTGTCTTGCTGCTCTTGCATATAATTCCTCGTTCTAATTATCGAGTAAAAATAGGCTAGAGGCCAATAAGAAATGAAGATATTTGATGCATATAGTAAAAGCTCTTATCAGATTGCAATGAGCATCCGTAGGGAAACTTTCACAAAAAAGCAGTGTAAGATTCGCTTCTTTCTTTTAGTCTGCTATCTAACTGATACAAAGTAACAATTACCAGGCCTTGGAAACCTGTTCTTGATGCTGAGATATCCACCATAAGAGTTACTGGGAAAGCATATAAGATTTAGTTAGCATGCTGGACCTGTATTCAGAGTCAGAGCAATAGGTTACTAAAGTTGGCATTCGAATACAGTAGCTGATGTGCATAAAATAACTCAAACACAATGTTCTGTCAATGATAAACACAAACCAAAAGCAAACATATGATCTGTTCTCACTTGAACATAATTAACACCTTTTTTATGGTAGGAAATGAACACCCTTTAATTGAAGGCGAACACCACAAATAAGCATTGTCATCGAAAAAAAGGGAGAGACGTACGATTTTATAGATAAACAGTTTTGTAGTAAGTATGATATCAGTTATATCATGTCCATCAACAGTAAGCAAATTCAAATCATATCTCAAAAACAGTTAAAGTTGAACACCACCTTGAAATCATAGGGATCACAGCTTTCTTTCCAACATAAAATTCAAATTGGTCATGGCTTCAGCTGTTTATTTGCTTGCTAGTATCACCTAAGGAAAATATTGAGATTAAATTTGATACAAATTTTTACACTAGCATGAACAAGAAAGTGTCAAATCACCGTAGTAACTAGGATTTTTTTTACTTGCAGTGAAAAGTTTTAACATTTTTAAAATAAGTGGGACCATATGATTTAGTGATGGATGAAAATTAAATCCAAAATATTTTCATATTCAGAAAACATAAAAAAAATAAAAAATAAAAATCACTTAAAATATAATTGGTCTGACCCCTCCAATTAAAACAAAAAAAAAATTATATATATATATATAATTGGCACTAAATTAAAACAAAAAAAAATTGAACTTAATTTCAGGACGAAGTATACAACCAAGCAGAAGCAGACTCTAACACGAACAAGTCAAACCAATACAAAAAACAAAATCATCAGATAGATCGAACGCATTACACGGAAAGAACGCGCGAAAAACAGCGAAGATCATAAGAATGGAGGTGGAATTGACGTGTTTGATTTAGAAATGGAAAAGGAAAAGCAACAAGAAGGTTAAAAGCACGGAGAATTAAATGAGAATAGAGCAATGTTGAGGAGTGCGTAAGAACGAAGAAGTAACAAACCTGTTGAGATTTTCTTAGGAAAATGAGTTAGAAAGAGGAACAAGGAGTAAGTGTTCCTTGGTGTGGTCCTCTTCTTGGGTTCAACTTAATAAGAGTACCTCGCGGATGCGGAAGAAAGAAAGAAAGAAACGAGGAGGGACAAAATAACGAAATAACTAATAAAAATTGCAAAGAAAGAAAGAAAAGAAGGACATAATAGTACGACACTGCGGTTGCTTCGTTCGCTGTGTAGTTGGAAAATTTTTTTTTTCCAAGTTTGAAAGTTGCAGAAACTGTTCAAAGTCGCCGCGAGACTTTTCTGAATCTCCACGTGGCGATTTCTCAATGGATTGCGAGGAAACGTGAAGGTGACTTTTTTCTTTTTGATAAACAATCGTGAAGGTGACTGGCCGTAGAGCAAGGAGAATCAAATTCTTCTCCCCTTTTGCGCTCTATTTCTTGTGTTTGACCTTGTTCAGTTTTCTAGCGTCACACCCAGCACATAAACGGTCCTTCATTGTGGTTGGTTAAAGTAATTATCTGATTAATGATAAGTTAAGGTGAAGACAAATAAGTTTGTTTAGAGTAAGTTTGTTTTCTATATTTCATAATAATTACCTTTTTAGAGAGATAAAAATTTATTTTTTATTATATTAGTCAACAATAATGTTTATTTCATTTTTATCTATTATTATTAGTCCTAGTTATGATTCTATCAATATCAATAGTTTGTACACATGATAAAATTATAATAAAATAGAGCAAATAGATTGTATTTCTAAACAAACCAAACATGGAAAGAAGAATGATCATTCCATTTTCTATTTCTATAATAAATTCTGAGATGTGTTAGGTGTACCCTTACTTTTACTTTTTAAGAAACTAATTTATTAAGATTATATAATTTTTAAAAATTTAAAAAGTATTATGTCATTATATAATTATATTAAATAAGAATAAATGAGTGTTTAATAATCATAACAAAAAAATTTAATATATGATTTGATGCGAAATATTGACAACTTATCTTTTAAATCAATATGAATGATAAATATTTACGTGTGGACCGTTGTGTTGATGGGCAAAAGCCGTGTGACGCTAAAATGTGTTCCTTCAAGTTTCAAATTTGATGGTAGGCCAGGCCGGCAGTGGCTTAATTACTGTAATGCCATTGACCCACTTGGCTTTATTTCAAAGCAAAAGCGCCGTTGGTTCATTTTCATGCGAAAAGGAGACGACGAAAGAGTTATATATAATTATATGAATCTCTCACATTATCACCAAATACAATGAAAATCCTTTTTTTCAATGTATTAGGTCTTTTTCTTTTCTATTAAGCTAGGCAACAAAAATTGTGCGTAGGGTAGCTTTCATTATATATATATATATTGGAGAGGATTAATTAACACTAGTGTATGACATGACATTCTTACACCACTTAATAATTTTTTATAAAATATGAATTTAAAAAATTCAACTATTAAATTATATGATATTATCTCAAATTTTAGATAAATTGTATATTTATAAATATCTAATTTAATAATAAATAATTTACTTATATTTTAAAATTATAGTATACGTTAAAATAAAATAATATGATGAAGCATTAAATAATTTTTAAATTGTAAAAATTTTATAAGCTTAATCTATTTTATGAAAACTTTTAATTCAACGATTGAATTGATAAAATTTAACATTTAAAAAAAATTATTAAAATGATGTAAGTATGTTAAAACTTACATTTAGTATAAGTGAATTATCACTTTTGACAAAATGTACTGAACAGTGTAACCTCTGTTAATGGTATCATAGGAAAAAAAAGACTAAAGTTGATGGAGTCAAACTAACATTGATATAAATTCATATTGGCTTTATTCCTAGGAATACAAAGGTTGGATTGTAGTAGGGATTTTTAATCCCCTTATCAAATGGCATTACTATGCGTGCATGATGTTGTCCTTTTCTTTTTCTTATTAAGATGTCGTTTGTTAATTTTATTGGTCCCCCCTCCCCCCTTTTCTTTTCTTTTCTTTTTTTTAAAAAAGAACAAAAAAGTAGTGTATTTGTGAGTGTAGATTAGGGTAGTTTAGGAATAATTCAGAAGGTAAATCTTTTATGGTCAGAATCCACTCAACTTGGAATTTGAATACTCTCATTACTTACTAATATCAGCGCTCAAGTTCTGATAAAGAAATACATAAATTTTATTATAATATATAAGACTCATTAATATTTTTGTAAGATTTATTAATTTTATTTTTATGTCTTTTTATCTTATAACATAATTTTTTTATATTAGTAGATAATATGAGAGAATCCTCATGCACTAAACTTGGTCCAATTCAAGATAGGAGGAATGGAGAAAATTATGAAAAAAAATCAATGTGGTAAATGCAATTGGGCTTCGAAAAAAGCTAAAAATTAATTGCTTTTATGCAATGAATGCATTTCAAGCGGAGCTTTTAATGCTAGGTAATAGGCTTGTTTTGGGGCCATGATACTGTGATGGTTCAAGTTGCTGAAGAGTGAAGAGCCAAAATCAACCCGGCGGACATATGGACTATTGCCATGAGGCTAAACAATTGTAGGCCCATTTTATTTATCTTAATGGGCCCCAAATGACTGTGTGATATGTGATCACCACTGGTGGTTTCCAAAGCATGCAAATTTTTTAGTCATATCATAAAGCCATTTTTGGCTAGTTGTGATAGCACATTGATTTTTGCGTACTTGGGGATGGAGGTGTCAGTTAAGAAGTGTTTTGGATCAAATGCAGGAAGTTTGGATTAAACTCCGCCTTCAACATATTAACAAGAACTCGTCTACGATCTGCATTGGCAATTCCATGGATTTTTATTGCCAGAAGGCACATACAAAGGAAGGCGACGGCATAGTCAGAGAGTGCAATTTAGAAAGTAATTCTGACTAGTTAGCAAACAATAAATTAAAAAAATTACTCATGTACTCATTTTTTTTAGGTCTTGATATTTTGTCAATTATTCATTAGTTGATATTTATATTTAATAAATTTTTAAATATTTATTATAAAATTAATAATTAATAAATAATTAATAATCCATTCTAAATGTCATGAATCATGGTTTGTTTAATCGTCTAGTAGATACCCTTAAAACTTGGGAAATTGGATTTCTGAACCACATCTGCTCTTTGGAAGTATAGGGCACTTAATGAGATTTGACCCAGAAGTGTCCACGCACAAGTAAACTTGGTAAAGCTGGCTGTTATGGGCTGAATCCTTATTGCACTCAATCCCTGGGGTAAACCCAATACCCTCTTTTATAGCCTCTGAAATGCTGTTTAAGCTGTAAAATCCATCATCTGGTTCAATCCCTGAAATTCCCCTTCAATGGTTAGCACTTAGAACGAGGTTTTGCAGTATGCTTTTTAAGTTCAGATGCTTCAAAGTTGTGTCTTTCCAACTTTCTATAGGGAGTTAGATGAAGTATTAAGTACCTGCATTTTTTAGGATCTTCAGGAGGTTCACGTTCTGCTTCAGTTTGAGAGCTGTTTCAAAGTAGTCACGCTGATCAAGCTCAGATTCTGCGCAGGTACCATGTTTCTCCCATTCGTGGGACCAGAACCTCAGGCCATTGCTGCTTGGGCAGCTCAGGGACGGCCAATTCTTTTCCATGTTGCTAATGAGGTCTGAAATCTATACCAAATATGGCTCACTAATGGGTGTTTCTGTAGAAAATGCACTAATATCATAACACCAATTTAATAAACTCATCAACTCTACTCCGTTATCAATAGGTATCTTCTTCCTTTCTTTTTTGTTTTTAAATCTTGTTTTTTGTTTTGACTTTAGTACAAGATCAATTTATCTTAATCCTTGGCTTCTTCAACGTTAAGTATATATGACAAGAAAATCCATTGGATGCCTAAATTTTTTATTTTGGTGAACGTGACTAAGGTTTCCGTGGAACTATAATAAAGAAAAATGCTGACAAATGTTAGTATAGTAGGTTGACTATTGATATTGACCCTCTTCCAACAATAATATGGATCTTCAACCGGAGCCAAGCTAGGAGCTCCTGGCCATGCTCATGGATGGCGGTGGCAAAATGTCAAATTTGCCAACCATGCCAAAAGGAGTTAGGAGTATGTAATGAATTTGTGAAGCTTAAGAGATTTGAATTGATCTCAAGACATGGAAACACTAAAATGACTAAATTAAAATTGAGATGGGGAAATTAAGAAGACCATATTTTTTGGCCAAACAAAGTATTGCTTTTGAAACTCAAGAATATATCACAACTTTCTGAATAGTTACATTTTAGATTAATACGCACAAAACCATTCTTAGATCAGTACTTTTGATCTATGTTCTTATTACAATTTCTTATCCATCATAAAATTTTATTAATTGTAAAGCATTTCAAGCGAATCAATTGCATTCATGATCATTACAATGTATGAATCCTCAAACTTTAGGGTTCCTTAGGTTTTGGGAAACATTTCCTATTTTTGTTCTCTATTTGCATTTTCAAAAAATAATTTTCATTTCCAATTTTTCATGTTTTTAAAAACATGTTTGTTTTGTATGAACTGTTATTTTCATTTTCATTTTTTTACTAATCTTCTCCCTTCTAATTTCTCTATTCTTTTTTGTCATGTTATTCCTTTTTTTTGAAATCATAGCCTCATAGTTAAAAATTAGAGTTAGAAATTTGAAGGCTTTGACAAAGTTGGTTTCTTTGAGTGGGAAAATGTGAATATTGATGACTTTAGGGATGGCTCATGTATAGGCAATGTTTGGGATTGATTTTGCCTTTGCAGGGGATATGGGTTTAGAGCTTTTATGATTCATGAGCTTGAAGATGGTGGTTTTGTATGGGCATAATTCGGTGGAGATAGAACGATATGGCCATAGTTGATATGGCTTGGAGGTAAGGAAGGGCTATGAACTTTCAATTCATGAAACCCTTGCTTTGGATAAACAGTGGCAAGAAGGTTGTTGAAGAGGGAGTAGCTAGGCATTACAACTACATTTGCAGTCGATGAATGATATGCTCCGATTCAGATGATGGTCAGATAGCAATAGACTTTGTTGGAGTAGGCTATTGCAAAAAATTTCTCTATCCTTGACCATCTTTTAGGCATTAATTGAAAAAGAAGCACCCATTGGTGCCACCCAGATGAATCATTTTGGACCTCAATTCAGAATCTAAAGTTATGATTTATAGTGTCTTTTGACTTTGTTCACTCAAGCATAGCTACCATGGAATCACTATTATGGATGGCCAGTCCTTTAGCAAAATGGGTGTCTTCGTCAATGACAACTTCTAAAGTTAGGAGAGAAATAAAAGAAGAAAGGACAGAAGAAATGTATTTAAAATTGCAAAAATGTTATTGCACCATAAGTGAAAACACTGAAAATGAGTTTTTGTTGTTTTCAAAAAAAAATTTAGAAACATGGACTTCATTTCCTAAAAATGAAAACAAAAATAACTAACCAAACATATTTTTTCTTTCATATTTTGTTTTTTATGAGAATTAAAATAGAAAACAATAAAAGTGAATAGGCCCTTATTTTCTGCATGCACCAAGAATTACCACATCTTAATAATAACAATTTTTTTTTTCCAACCATTACATTGTTCACCATGATCTTCCGTTTGATCCTTTTCAAAATTGTATGTACCTGAGATTTATCAAAGACGCTGTCAGGATCACAGTTTGAGGGCCATGAGCCATCCTTGTAGTTAGGCCAGAGTCCATGAATGCCGAAATCTGCTGAAGGTTTTCCAGTCTTCGGGTAACAGCAGCTATGATTCGTGTCACAGTATGCTCCTGGCCACTGCATGATTCACAGTTCAAAAATGAAAAAAGCAGAATAAGATGTCAATATGAAGAGAGAGAGAGAGAGGGAAAATTTAAACGAATCAGCCCAAAATAAAAATAAAAATAAAAATAAAAAAAGACATTCATAATGAGCAGAACCCATCATTTACCTGCTGAACGAAGTAGAAGAAATCAAACTCCTGAGAAAGACACAAAACCGATAGGTATTGCAGTATCAAAAGCTTGGACAATAAGGAAAAGTTGGTTTTCATCTTTGATGCTTCCTCTCTCTCTCTCAATGACTTAATATGAGTTGCTGAAACTTCACAAGCAAATGATAATAATGCAATGATGTTGATCTAAAGTGCTATACTTATAGGCAAGGCCTGAACGTACGTACATATAAGGTAGGAATAGGCAAACTTTGAAGGCATATTGATGGAATATGCCAACAAATCGTATGTTTATTTCACCCAAAAAAAAAATCGTATATTTATTCATCATGTCTACTGTATTAATTTATTTTACTTATATTTGTGCGTGTACTCAAGTACTTGCGTTGTAAATTAATATAGTGATGGGTTATCCACACAGAAGCTATAATAACGTGTCTTACTCACAGTGTCATTGACTAATTAATTATGCATGATTTTCATCTACTACGACTTATTCTACTTGCAAATTTTATCTTCTTACACCTACCTTATACTTTGCACTATTATATTTATATTTAAATTTGTGCTGAATTACATCTATAATTTTCTGCACTTAAAAATCATAAACTAACTTTCTCATCTATTAATAATCCTTTTGCATAAGAGAGGAAGGTTTTGAAGATTTAATCAATTTTTGGGGTCAACTTAGTCAGGCACCTAACCGTACATACCAATATATAGTTGCATCAAATTAGTAGACTCCCTCAAGTCTCTCTGTCCTTATATTTTCTGCCTCAACGTGATAAATTCAAACCCATATTAAAAATTAGTTTTAAAGAAACCCTATTTTAATATATAAATAATTAAAAAATCACACTAAAAGGATAAAAAAAAAGGGACCATTTTTAATTTTAGGAGAAGAACTTGTTTGGAATCTTGATAACAAACTTGAAATAAGTAAGCATGCAATATTCAATGTCTTTTATAATAATAATATTGATTGTATATGAATGAAGCGTTCAAATAGTTATCTTGTATATATGGGTTTAGTTATAAGGTTGAAGACGTAAAGTCTAGTTTATAATGTTGTAGTTGCTCTTGTGCTTTATGGCAGGGGAAGTTTGGTGATCTTGCGTGCAAGCAAGTCAATTTGAGGGGCGCTTTGGCTTTGGCGTGTCATCATGTGCTTTAGTACTGATTGGAGAAACAGTTTGGACGATGATTTGTTAAGCAACGAGCTGTTTCCTATTCCCTTATCATCTGCAATTTCTTTTTAGCCCCTATCACAATTTCTTCCTCGTTTCACTGATGTGTTCTACGTGCACAACAGGAAGTGCCAAGCTTTGGTTGGGAAGCACTCTTGTCATTTAAGGCCTTTAAAATGAAATGCATGAAAAAAAAATGAAAACTTCGTTTCTGATGGGGCCAAAATCTTCGGATACTTTTTCATAGTCAAAATGATAAAGTATACATATATATACTCGGTAGAATTGATGGAGATTGATGTGTGTAGTTGATCGTGCTTCCATGTTCATATATGCCAGTGAAGGTGAGGAGATGGTAGCAGCAGATACTTTGCATCTTCATCTTCTAACTGGTCCTCCTTAAAGGCTGTCACATTTCTCCACCAAGAAAAACATCAAATAAAACAAAACAAAGGTATCTGCTATAAATTTTACGTTTAATAATCTGATCTCAGTTTGTAAGAATTTGTAACACATACAGAAGACGTAACTTTTTTGTGGCTAAATTTAAGACTATTTAATGTGGGACAATAATTAATGTCATAAAATTTTGTTAAAATTAAATAAATATGGATGCCAAAGACAAGGAAATTCCAAGTTCTAGATTGATATTAATTAAGCATGAGCCAACTCAATTTAGAAGTGAGTTAATTGATCTTGACATAGATGTAGTTGAGACACCTCAATTCAAAAAACAAATGATGTGTTAATAGGAGTTCGTTCAGCTATTTAGGATCGAATTATTTTTTTTAAAAGACATAGGTTTGATTCTCACTACTAGTAATTTCTCTTAGTAAATAATCTTTAAGTACTATTAGAAGTCTTCGTTAAAGCTTGTAGCATATTTTGACCTTAAAATGATGTAGTCTTTTCTCTCCTTAAACTTTAAGCTTACTAAAGAAAAAAGGTATAAAGTTTGGATTCGAGATGAAAGTGAGTTAACTCATCTTAAGACGAGATAGGATTCAGCTAGCTCATGTCAGAAGTTACTCAAAGTTCACTTGAGATGCTTCCGTGAAAGTAAGCTAACTCCTTTTTTGGAATTCCTTTAGCACTTTCCAAAATTTTATGCAAGGATAATATTTTGAGGACATCGGTACGTAGAGCTTGCAATATTAGTGGTTAAAGTGTCTTTTCCCCTCCTAATTCAATTAATGATAAGATCGATATATAATTACACATATTATTAGTTTTAAAAGTATTCTATTAGATAATATATAAATGATAAATTTTATATAATTAATATATATTATTCATGGTTTGAGTGGCATCTTGTCTTGACAAGGTTCATGTATCAAATTCAGATTAAATCTTTGTTCTTAAACTAGTACATTTGAGTAGAATGAGTTACACCTTAATTAGTTCTCGATCCAATAAGTCATATCAGAGCTGCGGCAGCCAAGTTCATCAATTTGATCCCCAGGTTTAGGATTTGTCTTCTATGCATTGAGTAACAAAATTTGTCTTCTGATTGCATAAGAATCTTTTCACTTACTTCAAATTATAACGGCAAAAAACATTACCGTGCCAATATCAGTTAATTTCTCACAGTAAAATTATGAGGATTAAATTTAAACAGTGATCAGTTAATCGTTTGAATTGAAATTACAATAACTACGTATATTTTTAACCTTTTATTTTTTTATTTTTTTCCTATCATGATCTGAAAAGATAAAATCACCAATTGCTAGTGCTGTTATAATGTTTGAAAAAGCACCGATTCCCATTGGTTCTCAACTGCATATTCTAACTCAACTTCGAAAAGGAAATTTCAATGTTTGCCAATATTATATTTACTTGTAAGTTATTGAATAAAGCACAGGTACAATTGGTCACTATTGGATATAAAAAGGACTACAATGTGATTGTAAGCAAATATCAGCAAATGAACATGAACTGGTATTAGAAAGATGGGAACTCAATCTCCGATCCACATTTGCCCCTGGGGAACACAGGGCACTCGAGGAAGTCTGACCCCGAGGGGTCCACACACAAGTAAACTTGGTAAAGCTGGCTGTTACCCGACGAGTCCACATTGCACTCAATGAATGGAGTATACCCAATTGCTTCTTTTATAGCTCCCTTGATGCTGCTCACGCTGTAAGATCCCCCATCTGGTTGTATTCCTATCACCAAATGCATGTTTATCAGTAATTGGGTACAAACATTGGCATGACATCACAAAAGTATGTAGGCAACTAAACCAGTTCTGAATATGTACCTGCACTTGTAAGAGCTTGGAGGAGGTTGGCTCTCTGTTTCAGGTTAAGAGCTGCTTCAAAATAGTCATGTTGCTTGAGGACTGACTCTGAGCAAGTGCCATGTTTCTCCCATTCATGGGTCCAGAATTGTATCCCATTGCCGCTTGGACATGCTAGGGTGGGCCAATTCCTCTGTAAGTTGCTGGTTAGGTCTGATATCTGTCATCATATATACAAACACATTAGTAATAAATTAAGCATAAAATAGACAGAAGACTTTCTAAAGTGTAAAATATATTCTATTTGTTTATTGTGATTCTCATTGAAGTGGAAGTTTACAAGAAAAGGTGGAAGTATAAAAGAATCTTTTTTTTTATTTAAGCTTTTCTCTGCATAGCAGTTATGGAACGAATATTTAATTGAAGAATACAACAAACTTGCAAGTTTGCATAAAGACACATAGTCACATAGGAAGAGGAGAAGCTGACGTTTCTGGGGCCAACTAAAAGTAGAACACCAGAAAACGTTTGTCTTGTGAGGGAGCAAAAAGGCAACGCATTTCATGAATTTTTAATTGGATGAAGCACTATTTTATTTAGCTGTAGACATTGATTATTATTTTTGGTAAGCTGTAGACATTAATTAAATGAGACCCAAAAGCATGGTCCTCTTGGTTCAAAAAGCAAGAGAAGAGGAGAAAAGATGGAAAAAGTAACCCTTGCAGTATATGCTTTATTTATTTGCAGATTGAACAAATTCTGAACAGACTGCATTATGCAGCTTGTCCCATTATTTGTTTAATAAATGATAAATTGAAGTATGAGAATGGTGGTGCCAATAAAAAGACAATTTTGCAGACCATAAGATCAAATCAAAACTGAAATTGGTGTAGAATGAAGTACCTGAGATTGCTTAAAACGGTTGTTAGGATCACAGTTAGATGGGTATAAGCCATTTTTGTAATTAGGCCAGAGCCCATGAATGCCAAAGTCTGCAGCGGGCTTCCCAGTTGTTGGGTAGCAACAGCTGTTCTGTGTGTCACAGTATGATCCTGGCCACTGCAAATGCAAAATCCCATACAAAAATTTGGTAAAGGGAAGCTTATTAACTCAAAGAATGACCATTCAGTGAGATTTTACAGACACACTCTAACCTGCTGAACAAAGTAGTAGAAATCAAAATCCTGTGAAACACAGAGAACCGATAAGTACTGCAGCAGCAGAAGCTTCATCAAGATGGACCCCTTAGACTCCATTTTTGCCTCTCTTTCAGTAATCTCAGAAAATTTGGTGGGATTGGGACTATGGTTCTTTTTAGTTTATAATAAGTGGATGGCACCGTTTATGGAATGATGGTGATGGATTGCTGAATTTATAGGCAGAAATGTGAAGGTGAGTAGGCAGATAGAGTATCAAAGACGGTATATGCTGCTCACCCATCTTATCAGCCCATTATGGCTTTACGTGTGTAACTGTTACAGAATCGTAGTGACATGTGGGCACCTGTGATGGATCGATATTTTAAAATTGGTGACGTATCTGTATCATACTCGTATCTGATACTGATACGCGTATTATATTCTGCATCTATATTTTTATTATATCCTTGTATTTTTTTTTTTGAATGCCTACCGCCTTAAAGATATTACTACCCGAAAAATCCTAGCTATAGATTCAAGTCTTATTCTTATCAATTACTTTCCTTAAAACTTATTATTACTCTTACAATCTTGCCCTCCTCAAAATCAAAGTAAATTGATAAGAAATTTCACCAAATTTAAAATATTTTTTTTACGTATATAAATATAAACTTATTTTATTTAATATACATTGTCATATCCGTATTTTAATTTTTTTTAAAATTATCATATTTACATATCGTATCGTATCAGATACTTGTACTCATACCCATGCAACATAGGTCGGCACACCTTTTCATTTCTTTAACAATTCTATAATACAATATTCTTTTGAGTTTCCTGCTAAATCCAATGCAGATAAGAGGGAAAAGCAGTGTTGTTTACTTTAGATGTATAATATGATGTTTTTGTGTGGGACTCTTTTTTCTGTGCTTTCATATTTGGGCCCAATATATTGATAGAATGGGGAGCAAATCAAATTTTGTTTATAATACTAAGGCCGGCTGCACAAAACCAAGAGGAGTCAGCCTGTTCAAAACTTCAAATGCGTTCACATGCAGAGGCGGAGGGGGACCTCCACATCCCATGGTCCCCCAAAGTGCAAATGATAATTTTTATATAAGTTTTATTAATAAATTTTAATTTTTAATTTTTTTTATTTCATGTTAGATTTCTCCCGCAATCTTAGTTTTTGACTCCGCCCTGTTCACATGGATTGCTCTTGCTACAAAGTTTATCTTACACGCTTGCTGGAAAGAGGAAAATTGTTCTTGTACACCATGGAGACTGGAGAGCATGAAGTGTTCATATCCTTACGACAAAATTGCTCTTCCTACAATGTCCATCTTACACCTACTTTTGTTTTACACTGCAATTGGAATTGGTGTTTTGAACGTCGATACCAATTATTTTCTTAGTAGTACTAGTATCATTGAGATGACGAGAACATAAATGCATATTACAAATTTGGAACTGGGGTGGGGCCTGATGAGAGGCACTTGCTCACATTGACCTTTTTCTTTTCTTTTGGATCCTCTCACTTTGAGCCACTCTTTCAATTTTAAATTTTCCATCATTCTCCTTCTTTACGTGTTCGTTTTCAACTTTTATTTAACTCAAGCACTGTAAGAGAATGAGCAATAAATCCTTGATAAAATATAGACAATAAACGTGAGTGAGAACGGGCAACAAAATATATCTTTTAGTAGGCAAAATAGATACTCTGCATTTGTTCCTAATGTCTAATTAAGCAATGAAATATTATATCATTTTATGTATGACTTAATTTTAGTTTTTTTTTATATGAATTCTTAATTTTATTATATTTCTGGCACTAACATTGGACAAAAGCTATTTATATCTCGCATGTTGTTAACTCCTTCTAATATGAGACTTCCATTTAAATTTCCTATTTGTGTATGCTTTGTTGACATGATTATTAACAAGAGCTAAGGTTAATCTCTCCCAAATGTTGGTTTATTTCTTATCAAATGTTGGTTTATTTCTTAAAAGTCTTGTCTTTAGTCATGGCCAACTATATGTTACAATCTCTATAGTTTGAAACAAACAAGGGTTAAAAATGTTGATTGTTGATAAGCATAGACAATTATCTACTTCAGCAAATAATGTTGTATTCAAGAAAGTGTTTCGAAACTTATCTATAAATTTATCATTATGTATTTTTTAATAGGTTATATTGATTTTTTTCTCATTGAATATTTTTTATTATAATTTATTGATAACAATTGTTGTGTGAAGACATACCTGCATCGCTCAGCAGCACATCAGAAGGAATTATACTGTAAAATTTCATATAAGCTATTGACACAATGATAACTTTTGTTAGTAGATCTCCTTTTGGGTCCTGGACAATGATAAATTATATATTTCATTGAAGTATAATGATTTCAGACCTTTAAATACCATGTCTTTTCATGTATGTCATAGTTTTTTTTCATAATATATATTTATGTCCCCTGTACATAGTAAATGTATCTTCATCATGTCAATATGTAGTTATCTGTCAATGCATGCAGATTGTACAGTATCCTATATGTGTATGCGTTGTCATGACTATTAACGAGAACCAAGGTCAATCTCTATTAAATGTTGGTTTATTTCTTAAAAGTCTTGTCTTTAGCTATAGCTAGCTATATGTTGCAATCTCTAGAGTTTGAAACAAACAAGGGTAAAAAATGTTGATAGTTGACAAACGTGAACAATTATCTACGTCAGCAAATATTTTTGTCTTTAAAGAAGTGTTTCGAAACTTAACTCAGACAGGTACTTTTAGACATGTGCTTTTCTATATTTCTTGAGAATTATGGTTTATTTTTTTTTTCTCACAGATCACTTCCAATTATAGTTTGTTGGTAACAGTTGTGGTTTAAAGAATAACTTGCATTGCTCACTAGCTCATCCGAACGAGTTGTACTGTAAAATTACATATAAGCTATTGTTACAATGATAATCACTACGAAAAAAACGCGGATTTGTGGCATTTTTTTTGCGGCGGTTCTAATGAACCGCCGTTAGTAAAAAAAATTTATGGCGTTTATACTAACCGCCGAGAATTACAATGATTTAGAGGCGGTTCTTTTATTCTTAGAGGCGGTTGTAAATGAAAAAATAAAACACTCAAACCACGTCTGATTTTCATTCCCTTAACAGATTTTCATTCCTATCCCTTAACACCTCTCTCTCTCTCTCTCTCTCTCTCTCTCGCATCCTCATTCTTTCGAAATGCCATTCTCATTCTCTCTCTCTCGCTCTCGCATCATTTTCGCTCTGCTCTCGCTTCACTCTGGCTCTAGGTCTTGCCTCGTCAGCTGGTAAGTCTCTTTGCCATTGATGTCAAGCCAAGGAATCTGACAGAGGTATCCCCTAATCTACAAAATTAGAGATTTTTGAGCTTTCAAAGTTGCGATTCTCATTGGGGATTTTATTTCTGCATTTTAGGGTTTCATCTCATTGGGAATTCAAAACTCGGTAGGGTTCATGAGGTGGCCGGCGAAGGTGCGCTTTTGGTGCGATTGAGAAGGTGAGTAGGCAAAGAAGTGCCGAGAAGTGAGTATCGTAGTTTGAATCAAGGTCGCTTTTGGAGTTGTGTCTGATTTCGGTAGAAGGAGCTTTGGAATGTTATGCTAGGTTTTTGTCTTTTTGAGCATTTCTACACTTTGGTGGTGAATTGGTGGAGCTTCTTTTCTTAGTTCGAGTCCTAAGTTCTGACAATTTGCATAGTTTTTTTATCATCTTGTCCACTTGCATATCAAACATTCAAAATGGATTTTTTAAATTTCTAGTTCTAACAAATCAACATTTTCATTGAGAATTTAACACAGTAATGAGAGGACTGAACTTCGGTTGGATTCTAGGAAAATAAACCAGAAGATTTGGAAAGGGGACATATTTCATTATGTTTTCAAACTTGTGCAAGATGACAATGTGGCATTTCAAGAGAACCGAGTGGTAAAGGTATTATTTAATCTTTCAGTGTGCCAATATTCTTTTTGTTGTTTTTTTTATTGCTCTTTGCAATGTAGTCTATTTATATATGCTGATTGCTTTCCATTCTTTTTTGTTTCTCTATAGTGAAACAGAGGTAAACAACTGAAAATAGAAAAATGGACTATTAGAATGGTTTTCGTTAAACTATTTTGTCATGCAAGATTAAGCTTTCTTAAAATATGAATGGAAATCACAATTAGCTTGTGTATTCTGATTGTCAATCTGGTGGATGGTAATTTGGATAAGCGGATGATCATAAATATGTTTTTGATTTTGCATAGATGGTGCTGGAATCATATAAGGAAACATGAATACGATGGACAGAGGGGAGAGTGAGTGGGGATTGCATCATTTAGGTAGTGTGGGGTTGGCTTAGGCCATTGGGGCAGAGATAGCACCTTGCTTCTCTGATTGTTCTTTCCATTTCCTTTACTCGTTTCTGCGTTTATATGTATCAGGTTTCTGTAATTGGAGCTTGCTCCTTGTCAATTCCTACTGTTTTTACCTCACTAATACGTAACCTATCATTCTGATTCTCGCAGTTCTAAAAAAGTGTTTTTGTTGTTTGTTTAGAATGTTAATTATAGTTATGCACTCCTCGTTAATTCGGAGGCTTTCTCAAGAGAGAGTTAGAGGAAGCTGATACACTACACTTTGTGAGCAATAGATTCTTTTTTGAATTCTTGTATTATGGTAAACTTGGGGTCTACTTGATTTTGTGTATATGGGTCAACATTTTTAATATCTTGAAATAAAATTATGTATGAAGAAGGAAAATGTTAAGTGCTTTAAGTGACACCCTATAGTTGTTCAGAGACGGTAATGGCATTTCGATGCCATGGTTTTGTGTTGTGACTCCACTGACATATAATCCTCTTATACCTATTATGTCCCTGATAACTATTTGAATATTATATTATACTGGTTGTCTTTTAATGTAAGTATAATTCTTCATGAGAATTCGACTCTACTTATTGGCCTTCCTTCTTCTTTCCTTATATCAGAGCTTTTTGTATCTTATGGTTGTTTAGTCTAATCCACTCTAGGATAGCAAATAATCTTACTAGCTTATGGTGCGGGTCGTGTTGTCATAGATACATCCTTATATTTCGTATAAATAATTTTAGTAAGATTTTGAGTGTTAGACCAATTGAAGCACTAGCATAAATGAGAGCTCAGTTTTCTGTTAAGGGTGTCAACCTGATTGGCCCTGCCACTAGGTAATCTCTATTGCTTCATGAAATGCAAATCCTTTGCAAAATGGTAGTTAAATATAAAATTTGAAAGTATCTTGGACCTACTCTTTTAAGTTTCATGATGTGGTTTAAATATATATTTGCATGCTGAATCAGGTTTCTATGATTTTTAACCAACTTTGGGGGTTGGGTTGGTTCTTATGTACCAAATTATGAACATTTGAAAACCTGATTCATTTTTCTTGTTTCTTTTTAAAGAATACAAAGTGCAGTGGTTTTGGTGCAAACTTCTGTTTTGGTGCAAAACACAGCATTTCTTAGTTAATATTGTGAAGTTTGTTGTAAATTGGACCTTATTAACTCCTAGCTATGAATTGCATTGACCCTTGTCACGTAACATTACTCCTTCTTACTGCATTTTCCTTTGTACCCCAAAATCCCACAAGCCTCTTTCTTCATAATCTGAATTGGTTTAGCTAATTTGTTTTGTAGGTATTTTTATATAAAAACAAGTAGTTTAATATGGCTGAAACCTACCGTGCTTACACATCTTGGGGATAGCATGATCGACAACTTAAGACTAACTCGTGCAAGTAAGCTTCACCGATGTTGCCAATGCTGTTTTAGATGGTAATTCATTGGACATATGATACCGCTAGTTAGGTTGGTGGCTACTAGGCTGTTATGTTGATATTGGTTTGCATCCTCTTGTTTGGTTGAATCTTAATCTCTTCAATTATATTTTCTCGATATAGTATTTCTCTACTTCTTGCCATAGGTAGCTTTTGGCTTTATATTTCATGCTTTTGAGTTGGAGGTTTCTATAATGTATGGCATTTTTTGTTATTAGATTTTGCATTGAAATTTATATAACAATAATCAAGTTTTAAAATAAATAGATATTTTGTTAGCAGCACGTAGGGTAAAAAGTAAATAGGGCTAATGAAAAGAGAGAAAGAGAGGGGAGGGAGGAGGGGGCAGGCGTGTCTAACTATAAGTAAAACTAAATAAAGAGAAATTGAAGAAAGGGCACCATGGCATGTGCCATTGATGTTCAATCAAGTCCTGAGGAAGAGGATGAACATTAACAAGAGAAGCAAGGGAATTTCGGTCACCATCTCAGGTTTGGCTTTCCAATTCCAATTCTAATACTTGCTTCACTTTTAATTCAATTACCTATTAATTCTCTCAATTTCAAATCAAATGTATGCACGCCCTCAAGGTCTCTTACTCTAATAATTTAGGATCTTGTGCCGTCCTTCGACTTGATATATATAATATACAGTACCAGGAACATGGAAGGAAAAGCACGAGGTTGTGTTGTATAAGCTTTAATGCGCATAAAGTGACATGTTGGTGTCAGACAGAGGGTCATTCTCTCACTGGGATCGAAACCGCCATATCAAGCTTTCTTTCCACTGGTCACACTAACAATAATAATGTCTTCCAAGCAAAGATCATGCCCCATTCTCACTTGGGCCGCTTCTCGCTCATGGACAGATACATGTACTTACTTCACTTTCTCATTTCCATTTAAATATCTCTCACTTTGTGATGTGTATTAGGGCCAGGCCACCCATTCATATTCCCATTCCAATTTGATATGAAATTATGAATCTTCTTTGGTTCATTCACTAAAACAAGGTTGCGTGATTCCTTATGTAACTAAACTATACTCTCTATCTATTTTAGGTGAGACATGCTCACATTCTTCAACATGGAGGAGTCGAAACTAAGTTACTGGCCAAGCATCAAGGACGGGCTTAGAACTTGGCGATTGAGCCTAGTCTGCTAGCCCTCATATTTTTATGCCTGCCGTGAAGATGGATTAGTACAGATACAGCATGTGAGTGATTCATTCTTTGCTACTTTTTTTTTTTCTAATCATTAATTCATTTCTCACTAGGGCCTAAAATGGGAAAACCTATAAACTGTTAACTTTTTTTTTCTGGGTGGGAGGGAGAAGGAAAGCATACTCTTAGGGCCAGGAGTGAGACCTCAGAAATTCGATGAGCTTTATGTATCTTCATCCTCTTTATATGAAAATGAAACCAATTGCAGATTCACATATTTCACACAGCCGCATTTTATCTACCTTGCTAAAAGACACTATGTAAGGTAGATGTGCATAATCCGAAGGATAAAATCAATTATTATTATACTTATCTTTTTTGCTGAATCATATGTAGATATACTAGAATTTCATCTTCTGTTAGCTATTTATTTTCCCTTCTTGTCGCTAAAATATTGTGTTTGTAATATTGTATATCAGTATTATAGGATTCCTGTGACTTGCTTGGTAGCAAAACTCACGTGAGTTGCACTTTGGAAAAGTACATTCACATGCCAATGTGATAATGAAAATAAAATTTATTAATTCACCAAAAATAAATTTTTTTATTAAATATGAAGTTGAGTGATAAGTGCTTCTGTTGTTCATGGACAGGTAGAAAGAGAAAGCATTGGTGGCAATTCCAGAATATTCTATCAAGATCATATAAACAAAGATCCCTGGAAGTTCACGTGGTACGTAATTTCAAAAAAACAAATGGGGTCGTTTAGCCGCGGTTTTGTATAAAACTGCGGCTAAATGACTATAAATTTTTTCTCTTCGCGGCGGTTTGAACCGCCGCTATTACAAATTGACTATTAGCGGCGGTTATTCCAGCGGTTGGTGAAAACCGCCGCTAATCGTTTTGCGACCCTCTTATAGGTGGCGATTTTGCAACCGCCGCTAAGCACGTTTAGTGGCGGTGAAAACCGCCGCCAAACCTAATATAAAACCGCCGCTAAAACTTATTTTTTTTGTAGTGAATATTTGTTAATAGATCTTATTTTGGGTTGTGGTCCATGATAAATTTTATTTAGTTGTTAGATGGATGATGATTTCAGTCTTTTAAATATCTTGCCTTTCTATTTATGTCATATTTTTTTTCATAATATATTTTTATGTCGCCTGTACCCACTAAATGTATCTTCATAATGTCAATGTCAATATATAGTTATCTATTAAATGCATGCTAATCTTTTCTTTATAAACCAAAATAACAATTGATGTTCCAATTTTTTCTGCTATAATGTTATATTTTACTGTATCATTATATTAATGTTGTTTTAATTTGTTAAAACACAAAGTTTATTAAGTATTTTAAGACAAATTAACTGTGCATCGTACGGGTACAAATCTAGTTAAGCAATGAAATATTATATCATTTTATGTATGACTTAATTTTAGTTTTTTTTATATGAATTCTTACTCGTTTCAACCATTTGATTTAAGCTATTTTATTCAAATAATTTGTATAATATTTTAAAGCATATAGAGTTCAATTATTAAATACTACTAACTATTTTTGAACAAAGGGATTTAGAAATTTTGGTTACTCTAAAACTTTAATAAATACTCGCTTACGTGTTAATTAAATTCGATAGTAGTAGAAATTGTCTTATCATATATTATTTAAATAATTTACATTTTTATTCTTGATTTTAACTACAAAAAAAATAAATTAACAAGGGATCTATTGGATGAATGAAGACAACGACTTGTTAGCAAGGTTAAGAGAAAACAAAAGGATCAATTGGATGAATGAATCAAAACGACCTAATGACCTATATAAGAACAATTCAAATTTGTTGTCTCATTTTTCTTGTCTTATTTCATGTCCTCTTAGTTAAATGATGACAACTCAGCAAAAAAATCACTATCCCTCTTAATTGGAAATAACTTTTTTCTTAGTTGTTAATTTTTTTATTGAGTTGTCATCATTTAATTAAAAAAACAAGGAAGGAGACGGAAAAATGAGACAAGATATTTGATTCCATGAGATAGAGCATCCATACCTATAAAATGGACATGTTTGACAATAAACGAAAGGAAATATTGATTTGTTATATTTTATAAATTCAAACATATCCTTAATGTTTTTAAATCTATATAAACACATTACATAAAAAGAAGAAGAAAAAAAGTTAATACATGCCTTTATATATTCTATAAACCTTTGATGCTCATTTCTTTCGCTTCTCTAGTTTTGCTAATGCATTTCTTGGTTATAAAAAAAATGCAGAGTTACATTGATTTTGTTCACTCTAAAGAACTTGTCAAACTATGAGAAATAATTATGGTTTAATTGAGAAAAACACGTAAGGCCATAACTAATATTGTATTGCGAGTTTTAAGGTGAAAGGAATATTTCGATACTTCACAAATGAAAAAAAGATGAATAAATGCTCTAATCAGAAAATTAAGTCATTCTTTCTAAGTAAATGCTCTAAATTAAAGTGCAACATTAAAAAAATTTATACGGGAAAAAAGTAAATTAAATATCCCCGTTTTCATTTGGTCGCGTTTAGTGCTCAAATTTCGCAATTCATCTTTTATCTTCATAGGGTAAGTGCAATTGTTTATACAAGTTATGCATTCATATCGATGATTGTTTACAAGTGCATGTAATTGGGCGGGGAGAAATATAATATGTTATAGAGCAAAGTTCAAAGAGCAATAAGTAATCAACATTTTCCTAAACTCTGGCTGTGTAGAACTCACTTCACCATTTTCTCTGACAATGGAAGATTATAATTAAAAAGGGTATTTGATAAGAGAGTGTACATTCAACAGAAGCACATCCTTTATTCATACATCACTCATTACTGGGAAGTATCTCAATTGTGATAGGGCGTTAATAGTTGATAAATTGTTTACAAGCAAAATATATAAATGATCTTCAAATAGTTAAGTTGGGCTGAGTTGCCACTTCCCAATATTCCTAAACTGCATCCTAAAACTAGAAGATGGGGAACTCAACACTGTCTGGACAATTTGCCTTTGGTAGTATTGGACATTCAATGAAGTTCTTGGAGGCTGATTTGTCAACACAAAGATATATCTCATTAAGCTGGCTATTACCAGACAGATCGGTGTTGCATCTTATGACGGGTACAAACCCAATTGCTTGTTTTATAGCTTGTGTTATGTTGCCAACGTTGTAAAGGTTTCCATCTGGTTTAATTCCTGCATCATATATCGCATGCCTGGTTTAGAGTTTAGACATCTTTTTTTTTCTCACAAACAAAACAGAAAGATATACTTTATGGATCTCTGACATGAACAACAAACTGTGGTGGGGGTTGGAGAATATTTATGCATGTTAGGACTTTAGGAGGATTTGATTGCAAGGGATTTTGAACTAATTAAGAATGTTGAAGCAAAGAATTAATTAGAAGATCTAGATTTGGCCCATAAAAATTACCGTTATTTTCAAGGATTTGAAGGAGGTCTATGCGGTCCTTGAGGTTCAACGAAAATTCAAAATATGCATGCTGGTCAAGGATAGATTCTGCGCAAGTGCCATGTTTATCCCATTCATGTTTCCAGAAGTTTGTATTGTTGCTGCTTGGACAAGAGAGTGATGGCCAGCTTGTTTGTGCTCTAGGAATCAGGTCAGTGATCTGGTCCATGACAAAGAAACGGATTATTTATTTTCAATGTGCACTGTGTCACCTTAGACTGGTTACTCAACGAACTATATATATAACAGCTATAACTGATGAAAAAGAAAAGAAAAATGCTGGTATTCTAACTTGACCTTAGATTCGTTAAAAGGGTTTTGGACAGCATTGCAATTGGATGGAAATGATCCATTGCTGAAATTAGGCCAAAGTCCATGAATGCTGAAATTCGATGCTGGTTTTCCTGTCAGAGGAAAGCAGCAACTTTTTTTCGTGTCACAGAATGAACCTGGCCACTGCAACAAGGGTAAAAGGAAAGGCATCTACGTTATGATACTTGCTTGATGCAAGCAAAACTCCCATCCATGATGATAATTTATCTTTCTCTCTCTCCAAAAGAGCAACACAGGAAAGAGAAAAAATGGCTCACCTGTTGTACAAAGTAGAAAAAATCAAAATCCTGCGAAACACAAATATTAACAAGAGCTAGCAGTGTCAAAAGCTTGATGGAAATGGAGCTGCTAGTTTTCATCTCTCTCCCTTATCTCCTTGCACAAATTTCTTCTAGATTTGAGATGTTAGTGTTGGTGGTTGTTGTTATTATATAGGCGATGATGACAGTGTGGAAGGTGCAGCATATGCTCACACTTCCTAGTTTATTACTACTGTTTGCGTGGAGCATGTGCTAATTGAAGATTGCTATCTTTAGAAGGAAAATTTGGGAACATATTTAAAGGGAATACACCATGTTTGACTCCGACTTTGATTTCATCCACGGTAAATAAAGTCAATTATTAATTTTACACTATTATTTAATTATATAATATTAAATTATTAAAGAAAATTTACTATCATAAAAACTTAATTAAGAAGTCTAACTTTAATTTGTTAATGAAATGCCAACACAATATTAAATGATTGCGTAAAAACTTTACACGTGGATCAAATTTAAACTCCTATATAATTATATGAATTATAATCTAAAAGGCTGAGCGAAAAATATGTTGGGATACGAAATGTACAGCTAGCGTGTTATTATTATAAATATATCGTAACGGATTTGTGTTGGGACGTTAGTCCTTTCTTAATTAATTTCTTTACACATTCATATATATGTAATAATAAAATGAATTCACATGTTAGATATAAGAGCTTTTATGGTCAAATTTGGTTTGCTTTGAAGTTCGGTTTGAGCTCAATCCAAATTACTTCACGGTTTCTAATTTTTACAACCAAACCAAATCATAATTCTTAGTTTGGTTTATTTTTAAATTATGATTAATTTGTGTTTCAAATCTTGTTAATACATTGTCAATATTTATTTTTATTAATACATTTAAAATATATTATCCAATAATAACATCAAAATAAATATAATAATAATTATAAAACCAATTACGTAACTTATTATTGGTGTATCATTTATCATCTTATTATTTTTCTCATATCTGGTTTTGTTTATCTTATTTTAAAAATCTTTGCCCAAAATAAGAAAAACAAACCACATAAAGTTCTTGGAGGCAAAGAAAGTGCAAAAATATATATATATATATATATATATATATATATATATATATATATAATAGTGAGAGGATTGGTTTATTAAGAAAGTGAGATGAACAAATCTTGATCATTAATTAGATCATATGTATGGTCAAAATTAAAACATAAAGTCATGTGATTTTTTTAAGTAGTCATGTGACCTTTAAGTAACTTCTAATTTTAATTATTCATATAAGATTTAATGATCTAAATGTAATAATTTGCCTTCCATGACCAATGATATAAATTTATCAGCAGTATGGCAATCCCCACAGACTGGAGAGTATTCAGAAGTTCTCACTCTGGTATCTAAGAACAATTTTATTTTTTCTTCATCTTCCCCATATCAGCATGAAAGACTTGAGAAGTATTAGGTACATGACTGGCCAGCTTCAATTCTTTTACCAACTCATCAGGTGCATGGTGCAATGCTGTAGATGTGTGGAATGAACTCCATCCCCAGAGAAAAATAGTCATGTACAACATTTTTAAGTTTTAACCTCTATATATAATTATATAATATATATATACAGCCAGTTATCTTCACCGCTCCTGCCGCAAGTTGAAAGCACAACAAGCATGGTGACATCAGTTGGCTTACGACCACTCTCTTTCAATTCTCGGAACAAAGCCAAGCCAAGGTCTCATTGACTATTTCTAGCATAACTTGTACTGATTGCATTATATGTAACAACACGTGGTTCAGTAATCTTATCAAATTAAAGACCCTTCTAATAGAACCTATTTTATTACACACGTTATCATTGACCCCAAGTTTGATAGCAAGGCAATGCAATTGCTTACCTTCCTCCAGGTCCTTAACTCTTGCACACGCCTTGATGAAGGAGAAGGTATAATCATCAGGAAAGGTAAGAGCATAACAATTTGAGAAAATAGCATAATTGCTCGAAGTGGGTTATCAAATCGGGCATACCCATGGCCATGGTGTTGAAAAGGACAATGTCTAGTTGCAGTGAGCATAGTCCATGGAAGCGGTTGTGGGGTTAGAAGTACAGAAATTGTTAAGCTTGGTGAAGTGGGTTTTGATGGTATAAGCTTGTACCTGCTTGAGCTTTTTGAAAGAGGTGCATTTGGGTAAGAGAGAAAGCAGGTAAGGTATAGGCCATAAAGGTACAAGTGTAGCTTGATTTCTTCTTGTGTCAATGGTGGGTTTTGTAGGAGGAAGTGGGCTCAATAGGAGAATGGCTGGTGCCATTGCATTTTCTGTACTCCAAATCATTAACTGGGCCTATATATGTGGATGCATCTGAAAGTGTTCGGAAGTGAGATATGATCTTGGTCTTGCAATTAAAACTATAAATTAAGTAAAAAGAGTATTTTGTTTAAATAAATAGTCTATAATATACTTTATTTATATATTTTTATATTAAATAATTGATAATATAAGATTTTATCAGTTTTTTTATTCTATTATATTTAATAATTTTTTTATTTTTAATGTTAAATTTTCAAACAACTTCGTAGTTATAACTTTTTCTCCAAAAATTGTACAATATTAAATGAAATACAAAATAATCGTTTCACATTATTATGATAACATAACTTTATTCTATATCAGTTTCAACAACATTTATTAAAAATAATATATTAAAAAAATTATAATAGAGAGGTAGCGGTGTCTCAGAATATTACCAACTAGCATATAGAGATTTTTCTATGTTATATTTTTTTTATGTAAACAAAGGTATTCCTTCGCTATCAACATAGGGTGGTATAAGTGGTAGATACTTGAACTCTTTAAACATGTGGTCAGGGATTCAATTCCTGACCCATGTGTATGGAAAAACACAGTATGTGTATGGATCTCAGTATTCAATTCCTGACCCATGTTGTATGGAAAAACACAGTATGTGTATGGATCTTAGTATCTCGAGGAATTAGTCCTCGTAGTCGTACGCGAGGATACCTTGAGAAACCAGAAAAAAATGTAGTGTTTTTCTTGTAACAAATAAAAAATGTAACGTACTAAGTAGATGTTCCTTATGAATATCTGCATAATATTTTGCTTTTGCTTGAACCCAATGTGATTCATCTTAAGAAAAGCGGGGCCTTTTTAATTTTTTCTTTCAAATTGTATGCAAATGAATTATTGGAATGGACAGTCTCAAGTGGAGCCTAGTTTGTTTTGTGCTTGGATGTTACTCTCCTTTTGTCTTTACTAAACCTTTTTGTTTGGTTTAGAAACATAAGGATTGCAAGCTGTAGTCTACAGATAGTGTTGGTGTGTTTGAGTTCCATTACTGCTCAAACCATTTGACGATGGCAGTGATGCAGCTTAAACATAGTCAACAAGAAATGGGGTTTAGAAATTTTTGTGAAAAATTTGATCTGAATGTAACTGATCCAGAGATGGAGCAGCAGCCTGATGTGCAGTGGGAATTATTAGAAAACCAGTATAGCGAATATAGTGAGTTGCCTGGAACGATGGAGAAGCACAAAGATCACCATAGTGAGGAAGCCCAACAACATAGAGAACATGTACCTCAGATAAAGCCTCCTCAGGGATGTGTCGATCACTTGTTGATTCTTTCACAATCTGCCGAGATAGTAGCACAATCTGAAGATAGTGTGGCTGGGATGCATACAAAAAACCAAAATACAGGTTGATACTAACACACTTAAAACTTGAAATTCATTACGATTAACTTATTGGTTGATGTTGTGTCCAATATCATCAATGCAGGCTCACATAACAAGCTAGTTGATCCAATGTCACGAGAATATGTTAGCAAAGTAACTGCTGATGGTTAGTGATACTACATTTATTCAATTTTCCATGTGTCTTGTGCAATGTGAGAATTTGATGAATGTAACTGGTATTGTTTTGTCTATAGATCAGGAATGCTCTCAAGAACTACTTGATAGATTGCCTGTGGATTCTCATTAAGTACTCAAAGGAGTGGGTTTTATTACGAAGTTACAAGACCCTGCTTAACTTGAATTCGGAAGCAAGCTAGATGTAAATATCTTATGCTGGATCAAAAGAGGATTGAGGATAACCAATGCAAACATTTGCAGGGAAAGACCATCCGCCTGAGCCAAATAAAGCATTAAGCTAGGTATAAAAGTAAGAATGATTTGTTACCACAAGAAATTATCACAGGACCCAGAATTGAGCAGCCACAAGGAAGAATAATTCGACTGAGTCAGATGAAACATTAAGCTCAGTCCAAAGTCAATTCAATTGCGAAAGAGGGAACTGAGGAACATATGGATGGAAATCTGCACTGCAACAAATTTATAGGTGAATAATGGGGCATTTCTTATTCTTGGAGCACTTCGTTTATATTAAAGCCTTTTATTCTTCATGTAGATGTACTTAAACGTTTAGTACCTATAGAAGCAACTTGAGAACATTTGTTGTTAGAACTTATTTGTCCTTCAAATTGGTTGCTGCACTTTTCCTTAACACTTACATTCATGCTACCTGCACACCTATGATTAAACCAGTGGTTATCATTGTCACAGATAATAAGAAGGAAAAAGTGACTGCAAGGCAATTTGTAAGAGAAGATATCTGTCAAGGGGTTGATGCTTTTTCTTCCATAAGTATCATTAATGTACAACAAGACCAATCCCAAGGCTCCAGATGTTTTGTCCTCAAACTTGACTTTGTTTCCATTGTCACTGTTACTTAATAGAGAAAAAGTAGGTTTATGCTCCATATTTTTTGTTACAGTTAATTGATAGTTTTGTGCATTGTTGTAATTTCTCCATGAAAGCGCATGCTGAATTTCTTTTCTGGCAAGTTGTTTGTTATTTCACTGTGATGATACATCTTTATCTTTCAATATAGCAATTGTCTTGACATTCATGCTATTGGTATTTGTGTTCCAGATTCCAGTCTCTTATTGGTTGAAGGTGTGCCTGCACATAAATTTTTCAGGGGAGCTAGTCAATCTTCTGTTGGTATGTATGATATATTAAATAAACCATAAATTCTGGCTTCTCCTGAATTTCACCAGAAAGAAATTAAGCTAGTATTTGGTAGACTTTATGATCTTCATACCAAATATTCAGAAAGCTATAAGCAATTCCTATATTACTTTAACTTCCATTGCATATGTGTGATTTTAATATTTTAGTCTCTTATTGTACAAATCATTTTCTTATGTACCATAGTTGCTTATAAGCATTTATATGTTGCTAATGGACAGTGCGACTACTTATATAGATAGTAAGATTTCACATATTCTAGGGTATTTAGCACGAACATTTTGGAGACTACAGTCAACAAGTCATCAATTTGCTGCATGAGACGGGATGATGAAAATCTCAGGGAACAACAACGTATTGCGCGGGGGTTAAGGGCATTAAAGACTAAAAAATTGAGGCGACACTTAAGGACAGAGTGTATAAGCGCTTCTTTAAAAAAGAAAGTGCATGCTACGAAGATGAGCCCGTTTGGATTAACAAGTATAACCAATTCGTGGAGTTTGTCACATAGTCTAACATTGCTGAAAGATAAAGATTTAATTGCATTTGCATGTCAACAAGAGCTACCTAAAATTTCTGGATGTAATGAAAAATTAAGAGAAAATAATATATTCGAGCAATGTGATACCAATATGAGGTGGTGGTGGTTGTTGTATATGAACCATAAGCAGCGTAATGAATATCACTGTGTTGTTGCACGCCGGCATAGAGCAGAGTGCATCAAACAGAAAAGGGCATCAAAGAATAAGCATCAAAACTCAAAAAATCCTGTACAGAGTAAGACAGCATCGATGACAGAGTTGCATCAAGCACTTTTTAAAAAGGATCAAGATTTTCAGCATTTGGCTAATTCTTTGTGCCATGAAGGTAGGCTAAGAGATTTTTAGATCTATTTTTTAATTCATCTAAATAGTTGTCATTAATTGTTATTCTTGAGAAGAAATTGGACATCCATGCTAGCTCAGAGGCAATTGATGATCTTCATGGCCATACTGGCAAATCATGATGCAAGAGATCTATATATCCAGATGTGTTTAATATATGAGCATAAAAATATACTGATCTTAAAAGTACAAATTATGAATTCATTTATCAGTTTCAAATCTATATGGGACTGACAATTTCAAGTTTACAAGCAGCAAACTCTGAAACACACAAGGAATTTTTTCCTGTGAAAAAAAGGTTACGCTTGACTCAATTGAGACATGAAATTCGTTTAGGGAATCGATGTTCTGTTATGCAAGGACCTGCTGAAAATTAGAGATAAACTTTACTCCTTTTGCATAGTTGAAAATTAGTTTCTTTGGTTCTCAATATGTTAATTGAATAACTGAGATTTGGAAACTTAGCCTTCCCCTGTTAATGCAGTACAATTGTTTATGGATCACTTTCTTCAGACTTAAGATTTGCATGTAAATGATTCTGACAGTGTGCAAACATCTCTCTTGAGAATAAATGAAGATTTTCATGTCATTGAATGTTTTGTCGGTCTACAGAAATTGATAATTGTTGAATCTTAAGTCTATAGAAAGGAGAAGCATTAAGTAGTAAGACTTTGAATTTTTGCTTTATACCATAGTTGACTGGATACTTGACTGCCAATTACCATGTCAACCAGATTTGTCTAAGTTGTCTGTGTTTCCCCTATAATAATGCTCACAACTGATGGGAAGCTTAGAGAAGTTCAATTATCTTCCAGATTTTCAATCTAAAGAATCTAAACACCTTTTTTCAATCTACTTCATTGCCACCACCTCCTTTTAAGACCAGAACTACTGTTTCATATACTACCCTTAGCTTCCACAAGTACTGCCATTTAGCAAGCACCCCAACTGCCATTCGTTGCTTCCCAATAGTAATATTTGTGGCATATAGAGAGCATGTCTCACGTTTGTTCAAAATAATCTGTTTTTTAAACCACTAATCTGTATAGCTACTTATTGGCTTCATAGTTAGCTCTACCAGTGCTTATATACATTTCATTATCATGAGCTGATGGCATTGGTTATTAGCTATGGTTGCTATTAGCAAAATCCTCTGGAAGCTAGCCCTCATGGGAGATCTATGTTGATATTTTTCTTGTTTTCTTGTACAGATGCGGTGTGGTGGTAAGCGTTTTTTTAGAGGGCTATTATGCATACAACAATGAGGCTCCTATGGCTGCGAGGCTGATCTAATTTTTTTTCTTATTTCCATATGCTGCCATATTTTGTGAACCATCAATATAATCTTTTTTTATAGAAGTCCCCATAAAAAAACTTATGATTTGTTTTATGTGGTCATTATTTCTCTTCTAAGATTTGAGAAGATAACTCCTTCAGTTCTAATGAATTGGAAAAATAGGATGACTCACAAGGGTTGTCTTTTACATTATCCTCTCTTCCAAATATGATGTTATAGTTCCTTCATCAATCAATTATACGGGTAACAGAGATATTAAAGTCATTTGTTGGTGCTTGACATTACTTAGCATGTCTTCGCTCTTTTTCCTAAATCAAAATGAGAGATCATTTTGAGCTGTTTAGACTTCAATCAGACAGAATCAACTTACGTCCACAATGACAGACTTTGAATATATAAAATCTCCTTTGTTTAGTAGCTGTGCATACGTTTCTTCTTTTGCTTGTTCAATGAGCTATTAAAACAACAATTAAAAAAATTGTAACACTCTTGATACCACTTGTTGGTATCAATGAATGATTCTTTTGTGTAACTTAAAAATCCAAAGTGCCAAATAAAATTGGATAAAATTGTAGCTTTCATTTTACAAACAGTAGTACTAAATAGAATCAAATTTTAACGTGAAAAATCCAGAAATGCTAAAGGGATAAATTCAGAAAAATATTTTACTATATCAATAATAGTTACAATATTCTCTTCACATTCTCTTCCACAAGTATTACAATAATTATAATATTTTTTTTTCATTTATAAAAGAATGAAAACACCTCTATCTATAGAGGCTTATGACTGAAGTCTGAACATAGTTTGCGTGATTCCTTTCTTCACGTTTTCTTCATTGCGCGCTTCTCATTGATAACTAAGAAATGCCATTCAACCGCCATTGCAATCGGCTTGAAAAGTTTATAAGTTGTCAACTTTTTTTTTTTTTCATATATGGTGACCCCACATTAACTCAATTAGGAATCTTCCATGACCACACAGATTTTCATTATGGTGCTTGAATGTATGTGCTGTTTGATTCTTACATGAGCTTATGGACATAAATAATAGAATTGTTCATCTCATTTTATTAATTTCCAATTTCCATTATTCTTCCGCATCTCACTTGTCCTTATCTTCCTTTCTTGTATCTTTCTTTGCCTTATTATTACATGTTACATTTTATATATTGCATCAATATTAGTTATTATACACGATATCCAGATTCAACAATGCTTCGGAGCAGGCAATTTTGTTGCTCTAATTATATGGCCAATTGGAGTTTTACTGCATGAACTGGCTCTGAAGTACTACAACCAGCCTGTTAAGATCTGTTTGGTGTAGCCATTCACATGATAAAAAAAGAAATGTTTACACTGCAAGTCACATGGGAACTGGAATGACATTGCAAATATGCATCAATGACAAGCAGGCTTCCTTTTTCTGTTTGATTCATTAGGAAAAAGTAAATTAACGAGAATGCAGATATGCAAGTGCAACCTTGGTGCATTTATGTTTACAATAATGATTCTTGCACACCATTTTTTTTACACCACTTTTACACTTGGTTAACGATGAGTAAATTTTTGGTTAATACAGTATATTGTTTGGTTAATGAGTTTTGGTAATCAATCACTTACAAGCTAGTAAAACTCATTAACCAAATGATATGTTATATTAACCAAACATTTACTCATTGTTAACCAAGTGTAAAAATGGTGTGAAAAAAATGGTGTGCAGATATCATTACTCTTATGTTTATATCATTTGTTGGTACTGTACATCTTAGTAGAATTGCTGAAATAGGTTTTTAGAAAGCTTTAAGCACGCCTACTTCAGATGATTTACTATCTGCCTCACAGAGATGTAGGTACCCAGTACACCAATGAATGATCCTATCAGCAGAATCCCAATGATGATCATCAACTCTAACCCAAATCGCTGAGCAGCTTTGTTTATCTTTAGGTAGCACAGGCAAGGTAACAACAATGAGGCTGTCACACTCAAGAATGCACCAATAAACGCCATAATGTACCCAAAAAAGGGAATGAATAGTGCCACGAGCACGGTGCTCAGCACAATGGTTGTTCTAATGAGGATGGCAATAGACCTGCTATTGTGGAAAAGCAATGTGTCCTCAATAGCAGTGGCTATTGGAGTGATTATAACAGCATACTTAGTGAAGGGATTGATTAATGTCGTATAAATTGCTATTTTAGTGCTTAGTTTCTTTGTTGGTAGATTTAAGGTGACCTGAGACTTCAAATAATCTCCGAACATCATGTAGCCTATAATGGCCATGGATCCATAGGTTATGGTGCTTGTGGCAAAGCAAACCAGCAAAACCTGCAATTGGCAAACAATGAGTGTTACTTCTACATAAATGAAAATAGAAGTGAGGGAACCTATTTACTGCTAAAGATAATGGCCCAGCCTCATTAGCTGCATCTCTTGGATTTGAAGTAATATTTAGTCATTTTCCAAGCCAATTTTCCTATAGATGAATTTGAACAATCAAATAACAAGGGGTAATTTCTTACCTTGTAAAATTGACTTCTATCTTTCATAGAATTGCGTAGTGTGGGAAATAATGCATGACCACAGTAACAGAATGTAAAAAGGCTCATAGCAGTAGACAATCCTCCCCAATTTACTAACTGGCCTCTTTCATGAAACCCTACACCATCAACTTCACCCACCCACAGAACACAACAAATCAAAATAATAGAAGCCAGTACCCCACCAACAGAAATGTAGGCCAGAACTCCCAAGCTTCTCAACCACGTTGTTGGTAATATTACCAAAGCAGTGAGCAGAACAAAACCTCTTTTACCTCCAATTCTAAGGCCAGCAATTTTGAAGTTCATGTTTGGAAACAACTTCTCCAAATTGTCACCTTCTAATATCAGAAACTCCACGGCAACTAAATACAGCTCTAAATACATGAAAATGGCTACCACTGCTCTTCCTTTGTACCCAAAAGCAACCTCACCTATATCAGGGTAGGATTTGATTAGCGGATGTGCATCCATACACCTTTGCAGAAGTAACCCTGTGTACCAACATAATATAGCAACAATGAGTAGCAGTATTAAACTCAGCCACCCTCCTTGAGAAACTGCATACGGCATAGAGAGTATCCCAACACCTGAAAAACCATATTATCCAAGTTAGAATATTCTTAGCATACATACAGTTTGAGCATATCCAATTCCAATCAGTAATAGTCTAATTTTATGAAGTTTTCAAATAGGCTAAATGAACTGTGTTTCAATGAACAAGAGTTGGTGGACTGAGTTATGGCAGTTCTAGACTTCGATGTCTGCAATATTTATTACCCAACTTGTGGTTTAGTAGTAATTGGCATTGAATAACCAAAAATCAGAGGCAAAGGAAAAGATGGATGAAACTCTACAGTGAAGCCAAAAAGTATTTGAATTTGAATCAGAACTGTGAAAAAGCATGAAATTTTTCCCTAGCAAATCTATTATTCAAAGATTATTATGTTTCTGAGATTCTGTCACACTTTCAAAGAATAATCTTACCCTACATGTTTTGCTAATTAGCATTGCAGAGCTAACATGTTATGCAAAAATATTTCCTTTTATCCTTCTAGCTAAGGCTCGTTAAGATATTATCCCTTTGTATATATCACTAACTGTTCACACACACACAGTTTGAGAGAGACCTGACAAGGCGTTGAGTCCATTGAAACAAGTTTTGAAAAAGGAGGTTCCTCTACTGGGCTGCCCTGAATTTGAAACTTGGAGTTGGCTTTGGCTCTCCATAGTCGCTGCTTTTAGGTAAGCCAATCTCTGTTGCCCCTACAATATATATGCACTTATGTCAAAGGTCCAAAAGAGAATACCTGGTTCATGAGAAGAGATTGGGACTTAGTGAGCATGAGTAGATAACCATCATCTTCAATAATAAATAAAGAGAATTAGGCGGGTTTCTGCTTAGGACGCGAGCAATGACAATTCAGTGAAGCCCACTCATGTCATGATCACCTCTTTATAAGGCTGTTCATGCATGCCTATTGGCATATGATGAAGTTGTTCTTGTAGGGGCAATTTTTTTACATCTATTGCAGAATTTCAGTATTAATTTACTTACGAAAAAACATGAAGAATAAAATTTAGATAAATAATAAACGTGCTGACTTTTATTAAGATTGAAAACTTAGAAATCATATCTTCTATTAATTAGAAGAGAATTTAGTCTTCTTCAAGCTATATATTATCTCATCTAATAGTCATGTCGCTTTTTCCAATAGCTTTAACAAATTTTCTTTGCAAATTCAAACCAAAGATTTTTACGGTAACTTTGCTTAACCTGAGAGAATTTTATTAACTATTTTTTTATGCATAATTGACACGTATGCCAAAATTATAATGATTTTAATTACTCTTTAACATAAGAAAATTGTCCTCTTGTACAAAGAACTCAGAAAAAATCATGAACGTAATCTTTCATTTTTTAACCTCACAACTGAATGATATTTCTTTTCTTTTACTTCTTTATGCCATAGTTTGATTTTTTTCTTCTTCCAATTCACACTATCCCTGAACTGCAGCTCACTTCATCTTCATTTCGTTACTTATTTTTTCTTCTTTCCCTTCTTCTTGGTCTTATTTTTCTCATGCTTTTAGCTGCGTAATTTTCCTTGCCAATTTTGTTAAGTGCTGCTCTCTTATTTCTTTTGAGTTTTGACAGACACTTATTCATCCAATTTCTTCTTCATTGCCCTTGCTATTGGTTGCATATCTTACCCTTCCTACATTGTACATCTCAAAAGCAAGTTTTCACTCGGGGGATCCAGTGGTTCTAATATATCAACGATTTAAGAGCATTTTAAGGTAGAATTAAACCTATTTTCCAGCATTGTCATGTGGTAGCTGCACGTCATCTTGAGTTCAATTAAACAAACATCACTTTGAGACCTAAAAAAGAATCTAAAATTGATCATGCCCTAAAACGTAGAATTAAACCTATTTTCCAACATGTCATGTGGTAGCTGCACCTCAAATTAAGTTCAATCAAACCAACATACTTTGACACAGAAAATCTAAAATTGATCATGCACTAAACATCTAATAGCCAATCAAAGTATCCCAAAGAGCATGCCACATCCCTATTCTTGGTCTTTGGGGAAAGATTCCATCGAAGTTGTCCCTACAACGCTATTTTAAATTATCTCACTACTTTCTCCTAAAGTTCTTTCTCTAAAGCTTAAGATTCTGAAAGATGCCAAGAAATTCTCCATTTACTGATTTGTTTTATAATGTAGTGGTATGTCAATGATTTCATTGACATATATAGTACATCATTCGACTGTCCTTTAGTTTCAAGTTTGATGCTGATGAAATTGATAATTAGGAAGCTTGAAATGATAAAATTAAGAATATTCACAATATAATTTAGTGTGGTTTAATTGAGTTTGGTTTTAAGCTTAAATATGAACCACAAAGTCTTTAAACAGTTCCCAAAATTGCTAAAACAATCCAAACAAATCATCTCCTACAAACCATCGATTGAGCATTGGTGGGTTCAATTCATAGGCTCTTTGAATAACTCATAAAAACTAATTAAAATTCATATTAAATTGGATTATTTATAATAATTTAATTGGTAATGTACTTTTTTGAAAAAAAAATTAAATTCAAATTCATCAAGTGAAAAGGATAAGAAAGTACATTAATAAAAGCTAAGTAAGTAATAGGTTAGGGTGCATCTTACAAATACAACTTCGAAAATCAAAAGCACAAAAAGATAAGAGATGACACGCTCTATTAGTATCTCTCTAAATATATTTTATAAAAAATGCCAACGTGAAAGTAAAAAATTTATAATATGCAATTACTTGATCGAAGTTAGTAGCGTTTATATCACTTTGATTAATTGTCTGAACAATTAATAAGCAGTTAATTCTCCTATTAATTGGTCACGTACGTAAAGTTGAAGAGATTGTAAAGTGCGTTTATGAAATGAAATAAAAATTTAAAGTTTAAATATTAAATCACTTTTTCATTTAATGAAGTTCGTACAATGAAAAAGTATATAGATTTTACATTTGTAATGAAATTAAATAATTTATTAATCATATTTTCATTTAAGTTTACTTTTGCTTTCCTTTGCTTTATAAAGGATTTGTTCTAGTCTTTTTAATTGTAATAATGTTTGTCTTCTTTTTCAATTGACAATGATGTGACATTAATTTTTATTGATGTATGTGACCCTTTCTCCCTCCCTCACTCGTGGCCTCCCTCCCTCATTCTCTCTCTTGCAATTTCAGGTTAATAAAAAGTTTGTCACGCCATTTAATTTTATATTTGATTTAATAATACACTAATGAAACAATGCAATATGATTACAATTACAATTAGGAACCAAATTTGTTAAGAAATATTAGTGATATAGCCAAACTTACATGTTGATCAGTAAGTATCAAAATTTAATGATACACTTATGAAACATGCTCTAACCATCCTTATTTGCATCTGTTTTTTGCGTCCAAAGCAATATAATCTATAGCCAAACTTTCATGTTGATCAGTCGGTATCAAAGCATGGCTGTAACAATTAGCCCCCCGGCCAGAGTCATGTTACAATCAGATTTTTTTTTTTCCATACTTTTGCTGCATATATGATGCTCTGTAAAGCAACAATCATGCATTAATCTTAATCTTTATAAAGATAAGGTAATCAACCTGTTTTTTTTTATTATTGAAATTATGACAAAGGCAGAACTGCTTTCATTAAACATTGTTTACAAACATGTGGGCTTGGACTCATGAAATTATGCCCATCTATAGTTCTTAGATAATTCTCTACCATCACAAGGAAAGTGGAACTTACTTAAATGAAAACGTTAGCTACTTATGACATGTGATAGCTCCCATTTCCAACCTAAATCACTCATTCAGGATTTAATAGAGTGGTGCACTAAACCACTCACTTCCTGGGGTCTTTTTCATTTTTTTCATAAGTAATCTCAATTGAACTGATGTTCGATTATTTGCAATTATGGAGCTTTTCTTGCATCGACACTATACATATGATAGACATACTTTCAAGTATGTGTGGGTCCTACAGTTATTCCACTTGGACCATGCAAGAATTTTAATCAATTACCTCACTGCTTCTTTTGGAACGTTCATTGTATAATAAAGGTGAATGGCCTTACAGCAGCACGCAAGCTCTGCAATTATCAGTCAGTTGAGCAATGATATTTCAAAGCTTCAGAAAAGTGTACAACATTAGCCTGCCCTTCAGTTCCATAACTTGATGCCGCCCTGTAGGCCAATCAAATTGATAATGTAGAAAGTGAAGAGAACAACTGCCTATAGCAATTAATACACCAAACACTTTGAAAACTACCCGCAACTCCTATTGGATTTCAATCAGCTTTATGTAGGTATCTTCTTTAACATTGATATGGATGTTGAGAAGCATGGCAAGAGGAGGGAAAATTGATAGAAGATGAAAGTGAATTTATTAAATGTGAAAGTTGTGAGGAAATTATATATAAAAGTGACTTATATAGTTTTAGAGATGTAATTAATTATGTAACTAATCACACTTAAATAATTAATCACTAACTAATTATTAACCATATCAGCATATGTGATAATAGTCTCAGTATGTTGGAGGATGTGTAGTTTACATTTTCAATTTGGGATGAACAATATAATTTATTATAAACAAACAAATCACAAAATATAAGTAATTTCATAATCACATGGCCAAGAAGAAGAAAATATGAAAAAGAGTGATGAATGAGAATTAGTAATGGCTAAAGTGCATAGCTTTTATAAGTCTTTGACCTTTCCTTAAGCCCTATCAATCTTTTTTTAGTATCTCTACGACATTCGTCCCAAGCAAATTTGGGACTTTTCAGACTACTAAACGACATCACAATATGATGCTCAATAATCCCAAATAATAATGCTCATCAATAGGAGCAAAACAGAAAAATTAATTAGCTTAACGACTATAATTGACAGAAGTAAAAATCATAAACCAAAGATTAACAAAAACGAAAAAAAAATTGAATGGCAAATCTTTTGCCAGGTGGCTTCACATTTCCACTCATACAATTGAAAGAAGAAAACAAAGTGTAAATTCATCCAAAAAATCATCATGAAACCATTGAAACACATAGCTTCAGTAAGATGTTGATTATTTATTGGCCGATTAACAAGGCCTTGGTCTTCTTGCACAGCTTGGCCGAGATGCCTAACTAGCGAACTAGAATCTAGATCAAAACAATGCTCCAAAGTAATAATACAAGTGTGCTCCAAAGTAACCAGCAAAACTAGCAAGGTTTTCTACACCAAAACCAACAAACGATCCTCCACTGGCAAAGGAGGCAACAAATGTGGCGAGAATTGCCGGCGAAGCAGCATTCAAAAGTAGAAGAACTGACACCAAATGTGTTTTGCTCTTCATCTCCAAAATGCATGATTTGCCATTGACGAGGCCTTGCATCAGAGAACAATAGCACAGACCACTGTGTATGAAAGATGAAGAATAAGAAGCAAAAATTTGAGGTCAAAGCATGGTGGAAGAATACCGGGAGAAAAGTCCATAAAGCAATTTAAGGAATTTTTTTCCCGAGAAAGATGAATTTTCTCAGAGGAAAAAGAAGCAAAATGAGAAAACAGAATGATCGGATCGAATTATGGTGAGAAAAAAAAATTGAGAGTTTTATGAGAGAAACTCAGTGCAGCGAAAATGGAAAAAAAAAAAAGCTTCAAGATGGGTGTCATGGAAACTCTGATATCATGTTGAGAAACATGACCCAAAGGAGAGAAAATTGAGAGAAGATGAAAGTGAATTTACTGAATGTGAAAGTTGTGAGGAAATTGTATAAAAAGTGACTTATATAACCTTAGAGATGTAACTAATTATGTAACTAATCACACCTAACTAACTAATTATTAATCACCTAATCATATGTGGTAATAATGGACAGAGTAATTTCACATTACGTATAACACTTCATGTATCAAAACAACCTTTTGTTTTTAGGAGTCAGTATGGTACCTCATACTATAGTTAGAGTGAGTTTTTTTATCATTTATTAATAATTAATTTCACAATAAATGTTTAGAAATATATTAAATATAAACAATAACTAATGCAAGCTTAATAACTTAGATATGATACTTAAAAAAAATGAGTACCAAAATAATTTCCTTTGTGTTAACCAAAGCAAGGAAATTGTCACAAATGAAAGGACAAAGCCATTTGAGTGGGGTTTGTTAATGCTTGACATACCGCTATTTCCTAATAGAATTCTTAGTCCAAGCTATGATTTCATGGATGAAATAAAATGCTTAATAATGAGTGGAGTAGTAAAAAGACCTTAACCCATTGTTTGTGAGCTTTTTAAGTAATAAAGTGGAGTGATTAAGGAGGGGAACTCAAACCACTCCATACCACTCAAAACCTTAAATTTTCATTCATTTGGGGGGTTTGGGATGAAACATTTCTCTTTTTTTTTTTTACATAGTCATTTACAACTTTAACCCAATTTTATTTTTGAATAATGTTGTGGGCAACAAAAAATAAAAAGATAACATTTAAAGTAAAATGTGTAATTCACTCTACTCCATTAATAATCATTGTGACTTCCAAATAATTGAGTGAAATTGCTTCCATTCTCTCATTAAAACTTCCAAACAATAAAGTGATATACATTTTCTTTTTTACTCTATTTCATTCCAAACCACTCCATTATAAAACACGTCACTCCATCTCTTTTAAAACACCCAAACATAGCTAGTCGAGTGATTAATCACCATAATTACAGAAAATGGAAACTTAGACGAACAAAGCTCAATCAACCTTAGAATTCCGATTGCCAGATACCTCGAGGTCAACTTTTTATTGCCTTGGAAGTTATCACAAAATTAGTGTGGATCCATAAGATATACATAACTCCATTAAACGTGTTACAATGGAGTCATTAAAGGGTGTTTAAGTAGTGCATACACTCATTTTAAGTATGGCATCGGATCTACAAGTTATGTAAATATCAACATTATGAATTCTCTTTCCAGAGCATATCCACATATTGTGCTGGTCACTTTTCAAAAAGTGGGTTGATTTTTCTTTCAAACTAGTTATCTTTGATTATTTCAGGATTGTTATATGGATGCATGGTGCGTGAAATCCGCAAGTGTACGATTTCATCGTCAAATAATAAACAGATTGAATTCACAGGGATTATGTCTATGAATACCAATTAATTTAATTAAACAAATGGAGTAAATTTGTAAAGTGAAGAGAATGTAGTAACCAAGAGATTGAATTAAAAAATATAAAGTGCAAAAATTCAGAACAAATTAGCAAGCTGTTTTAGAAGGGTTTTTCAAATATCAAGAAAACTTCCAGGATTATGGTTAATCACAATGATACAAGACAAATCCTAATTGACAATCATTTTTATTAAAATTCAAATGAAGGTGAATTACCCTAAATTAGTTAATGTTTTTTTCTCAAGAGACAAGAACCGTACCTAATCAAACCAATTCCTACTCTCATGGTAATTGATTCAAATTGAACCCCTTACGCTTTGTGGTAATTCATTAAGTCTTCAAAAGGCTAAACTTACTCTCGTGATTTAAACCTTAAGCCCAATTCTTATGGTTCCAATAATTAGGTTCACCTCTCAATACGTCCCTAAATGTTTATCAGATACAAATATGTGACCAGCAAATTCACATGAATAAGCATAATAAGGATTCAATCAAAGAACATTGAAAATTAATAAAAAGGATAAATCAAGTCAATTAATCATCATCAATGTACCAAAAGGCATTACTCAATTCTAGAACAAAGGGAACTACTTAGACATGGAGAAGAAGAAACTAGAAAACAAAATAAAGAACATCTAAATCAGTATCTAGGAGAGAAAAGGAGAAGAAGATCAAATCCCTAGCCTTCAAAGGTCTTCCTTTCCAAATCGAATTCGAACCTTAATAATGTATTCAGAACAACTATAAATACCCTAGGGGTCTAAGCTTGTCCAAGCCCATAAAAAGAAAGGAAAACAAAATCTAAAAATTGAGTCAGGTCGCGATCCACGGCTGTGGGGAATTCCACGGGTAGGCTGTGAAATCCTCTGCCAAGGGAGATTTTGCTGCTCTTGAATTCCACGGCCGTGGGAAATTTCACAGCCAGGCCATGGAATGTTCTGTTCAACCACGTTTTGCTTCTATTGCACAACTGCCCAATCCATGGCCATGGGAAATTCCATGGCCATGGGAAATTCCATGGCCATGGGAAATTCCATGGCCAGGTCGTGGGTCTCACTAGGATGAACTTTTTGCCCCAATTTGCCATCCTTAAGCTCCAACTTCATTTATGCAAGCTTTCAATCCACTTTTGAGTCGATTTAGCACCAATCCTATACAAGTATACCACAAACGTCGTAGTTATCCGAACTAAAGGAAAACATATGAAAAAGGAACTAAAATGCCTTGAAAATGCATGCAAAACAAAAACAAAAACATGATGTTGTTTCATACACATCAAATCCCCTCAAGCTTAAGAAGGTCTTAGGCACTGACTAGTTAATTTCCACGGCTGTGGAATTTTCCATAGGCAGGCTGTGGAATGTTCTGCCCAGCCCGATCCATGGTTGTGGGAAATTCCATGGCCAGGCCGTGGATCTCACTGGGATGAACTTTTTGCCCCAATTTGCCATCCTTAAGCTCCAACTTCATTTATGCAAGCTTTCAATCCACTTTTGAGCCGATTTAGCACCAATCCTGTACAAGTATACCACAAACGCCGCAGTTATTCGAACTAAAGGAAAAACAAATAAAAAAGGAACTAAAATGCCTTGAAAATGCATGCAAAACAAGAACAAAAACATGATTTTGTTTCACATACATCAATGCATACTCTGATGCCAACAACGACTGATTTGGTAACCATAACTCAAAAGGGACGAATATCCACCTTATATTGCTAACATTTTACAGGCTAATTTCTTGGACATGTTTATAATAAGGACATTCTTTGTTATAGATTGCTGGACTTAGAACTTGCTACTTGATTCACAGCTAAGATTGCATCAATGTAATCATCATAAGAAGTGTTTTCCTATTCACAAAACATGCCAGTGATCGACATATGACATGTCAACCAAAGACTTCAATAAAGAAGCAAACAATTAGTTAACTACATCAGAAAAGGAATTACCAGCAGAGGTCATTCAATCCTTTGCGCAGTGGCAATGATGACTCTAATGCTAAATTTTGGATTGCACAACTATACAAAAAAGGAAAATCCCTTGTTTATAATTAATGAAAGAATTATTGTATCAATTTGCAAAAGAAATAGCTTGGGCCTTGGAGGTTGAAAAAATGTTCAACCTTTATTAGTTCTAGTAGTATTTGTTAGATATTATTTAACTAAATATCTCTTATTCTTATGTGGTTTCCTTAGAAGATTTCATTAAGTAATTAGATAACCAAAGTTAAGTGCTTGAAATAATGGCCAATAAGATAAATGTCAATTGTTATTATAATTCTTCTTTGATAGAGAGAAGTTAGACCATTATATATAGAGGCACAGAGTCCCTAGTCTAACAAGTCATGAAAGTACTGTACCCATCAATGGTTTGACTACAATAGGCTAAAAGAGAATTGTGCAATTCAATAGCTATGGCAAGAAGTAAGTATTAATTATAGTTTTCACTGCTATGTTTGTTTAGCTTACATAATTTTGGCTAACATTTTTTGGCAGAACAAATCAATTTCCAATCATCTTTACTCGAAAGCAAAAAAGTCATCTCGGCTTTATGTAACAGGTGAATCCTAATACTTACTATTTTTTCTTTTTATGAATAGGTGAATCCTCTACTAAGAAAGGTTATCATCTTCTCTTGAAGCAATTGTCTGCATATGAAATTCTCAACTCACTAAATGGAATATGAAGTTGCAAAGTGTCTTAAACTTTAGGTTGATCATTGTCACGACCGGGAAAAATCGCGACGGGAAGCGACGAGAGCAAAAATATATTATCAACAAAACAATGGAGTCGCCACCAATCTTTTATTGGGTAGGGAAAATGATTGGCAAAACCCTTTAAAAATGGATTTAAAATAAAACAAAAGAAAAATGTCTGCGAAAAACCAGGTTGGATTCGGGAGTCGATTATGCACAGGGAAGGGTGAAAACTTAATCTCACTGCACCCCTGATACATCCGTCCTAAGACGGTTACCTTAAACTAGTTGTACGAATTTTAATAATCTAATCGATATCTATTTTACCCCTTAAATAAAAATGAAATAAACTAAATAATTAAATTACAAATATTCACAAATTCAAATAGAAACTAAATTGCACAATTTACAAATTTGAAAGAAAATAAACACAAAAAAAACTAAATTAAATATTTGCAAGTTTGTTGTTAGAACTAAGAAAAATAATTAAACTACAAATATTCACATAATTAAATAAAAACTAAACTAAACAATTTACAAATTTGAAGGAAAAATAAACAATAAATAAATAAATTGAATATTTACAGTTTTGGTGGAAAATAAATAAAAATAAATTAGAATGTTTACAAGTAAGGGAAGGAAAGAAAGATAAAAATTAAATTAGACTATTTATACATTTGGCTTGCCGTGAGTGCCTACGTATCCCCCAAGTGCAATAGGGAATTCAAAGCCACGTAGTTCTTTAAAAATATTGCGTTGGTAAAAAAGAATTAAAAAAAGATTAATTTAAATTAGAATGAATGATTTTATTTAAATAAATGGAAAGTAAATGCATCCTAAGTAGAATTGGTCATGGCACTAAGCCTTAGAGCAACCCCAAAATAGGCTGGTGAGTACATGACTCCTCAAGCCCTCTAAACTGATATTAATGCATTATTATTTTTATTTAAATCCTAAATAGAATTGGTAATGGCACTAGGCCTTAGAGCAACCCCAAAATAGGCTAGTGAGTGCATGACTCCTCAAGCCCTCTAAACTGATATTAATGTATTATTTTTTTATTTAAATCCTAAGTAGAATTGGTCATGACACTAAGCCTTAGAGCAACCCCAAAATAGGCTAGTGAGTACAAAGCCGCTCAAAGCCGCTAATACTTTGAAACCTTGGATTGTTAACGAATTTATTAAATTTAATTAGGATTACCTTAACAAAAATTAATAATTGAATAAACTATACATTTTGTTTTTATGTCAACGTTATAATGGTCCTTTAGGAAAAGTGACCGTCTAACAAATTATATATACATGCAATAACCACTTTTCATTTGCTTTAGGGAGAATGAAATAAACCAAGACCGCAAGGCATTTGATCTCATATGTATACAAATGAAAATAGGTGCCAATTGAATAATGGGAAAAAGAAAGAAATATATATAAAAAAAATTCCATAAAAGATATGAAGGACTAACAAAAAGGAAAAGAAAGAATAGATTAACACTGTGATGAACCAATACTTTAATAAACAGTAGCTGACAACCCCGGAAAAGGAAAATTGGCATTCAATGACAGCATGATACGGGTAAGAATCAAAATACTCAAACAAATAATCACCCCTCAGTGGTCAGTGCTCCAAACAATGATAATTTGATCCTCATAAGAGATAGATGTTACTAAAAGACATTTAATTCAAAGCATATTTTCAAGCTAACAAAGTTGACAGTCAACAAACACAAGATCACCATTTCAATTGTAGAATAGAACGGCTAGCAAAGCCTTAATCCCACCAATGCTTATGAGACATAGCAAACACCAAATGGATCAAAGCCACATTCCAGCAATGTTTTATCAAAGAGGCAAGACTTATTTTATTGAAGGAAATTGGGTAAGAGACCAGCATATACATTATGCATACGAACCAGCGAACTAAGAAAGAAAAAGAAAAGATATTAAGAGATGCTAAACACAGACACGTTATGATTCTTAGCAAGATGTACAATGAGCACAGAAATCAAAACTATGAAAACAAAGTACAGCAAGTATTAGAATTAACAATGAGGGACCTACCTTGAACCCGCGAGCATGACATGCACAGTCTAATAATGCAGTATACCAAACATGACAATGCTAACTGGTTTAAATGTCTTCAAGGCTAAATCAGAAAATAAAATCTAAAAATCAATGAAGCGACAAGATAGGCTAGACTACCTACAGATTCAGAAGGACAAGAAACAATTGAAACATGGAATGCTAAAAAAAACTTGTAACTCATGGGAAAAGGGGAAAAATAAAAAGTCAAAGAAGCTAATGAGCAACTAGAACACAACAGGACCATAGCATCAGAAATCTAATAGATTTTATTGCTACAAAAATAGCCCTCCCCTAAGACCACAGTTTAAACCAAATGAGTTTACGAGTGAATTCAATTATTGAGGACAAAACTCAAGCCTAAAGATTACCAACTTCATTTTAAAATCAGACCCAACACCCAATAAAACAATAGATGCTTGCAATGACATTCAATCAGTATATTGAACAATTAAATCCTTATACCAGAAGCAGAGCCCGCAGTGATTAATTAAAAGTGACCAATCAAAAAATGAAACCCATAAGTTGTGTAACCACCAAACCTGACACTAGATTGCTGAGAGAACTAATCGAGCCAAAATGACACTTTTCAAACCAACCCCCAAACGGTGACCTTTTTTTAATAATGAACACAAAAGGAAAGAAAGAAAGAAGAAGAAGCAAAAAAATAAATAAATAAATAAATAAAAATAAAAAAACCAGGCATGAATAGTCTTGTCATAATAGCTCCCACAATTTATTTCTTTTAGGCAAAACCAACTCGGGGCTAAATCCCTACACAGGTGCACATTCCAAACACTCTAACACACTGTATCCATGTATCTCCTTGTTCATCAACAAACACAGTAGTATGGGATCAGCAACCAAAATAAGCCATGCAACACAAGTAATCTATATCTATTGGTTAATCCTCCTATTAGCGGAGAAGACAAATTCATTTTTATGTGCCTCCTTACTCTAAGGTGATTGCATGAACAAAGAAAAACGCGTTTATCCAAAACCCAGTCACGTATAGCTCATCAGACAGAATGCTTCAGATAATCCTACATAGAATTGTCTACATGGGATGCACACATGCAAAATACAGGCAACTGATAATAAAGCACTCGCAGAACAAAATCCCAAAACCAAATATCTGATACCTCTATCAACAACTGAACATAAATTGTGGTATCGTATTGCTAGAAAACAAAACCATTAGAAAATCACAAGCCTTAAACCACCACAGAACTTAGGTACATGTTCAAACTTTACAGAAATAATAATAATTACAAATTTCTCAAATCAGACAGAAAAAAGAAAAAAAAATTACCAAGAAGGCTCCCAATCCTAAGCAGGTGCTGCTCCGCGTGGTTCTTCCCTGAGCTCTGAATACAATAGTTTCTGGCTATTCTTCGTTCCTCTCTTACTGCAGCCAACTTGCCCTCAAACTCAGACTCTCTCTCACTCTCAAAATCCAAAAAAAAAATCCCCCCTAAAGAAAAGTACCTAAATAACTATTTATATAACACTCAGAATCAAAACGAATGATAAATAAATGAATGAATAAACAATAAAAAAATTGAAATTAAATTCGTGCCCGCGTGCTTCTGTGGTAGGCAGGTGCAGCAGGTGATGGGCTCGGCATGGAGAAGACTGAGTTATGGGGGAGAGAAAGGAAGGAAGAAGAAAGGGGGGCAACAGCTACGGGGAAGGGTGAAAGAGCAGGCGCAGCAGAGCAAGGAAGGGTGATGTGCGGTGGTTTTGGCAGAGGCATGGCTGCTGGGCTTGAGGGGGCTGTGCAGGTGGAGCGCGTGCGTGGATTTGGCAGGCATGGCACGGGACCAGAGAGAAGGGGAGGGAGGAAGAAAAGAGAGGGAAGAGAAGAAAGAAAAAAAAAAGAAAGAGCTAGGGAAATTGGGGGGCGGCTAGGGTTTCCTCTGGGGAGGAAGGAAGAGTTGGAGCGGGTCAGGTGAAGTTTTGGGTTGGAAAAGAGGTTAGGCTTGGCTGATGGGTGGTGTCTTGGGTTTTTTTTTTTATTTTATTTTTTCATTTTTTATTTTTCATCCTTTTTCTTTTCTTTTTCTTTTTCTTTTTTTTTCAGTTTTTGATTCTTATAATTAAATTGATTTTTTCTTTTTTCATTTTCATTTTTTTTCATCATTCATTTTTTTTAACAAAAGGAAAAAAATGGATAAGCTAAGATTTTTTTTGTTAATTGAAAATTCTTTTTTCAAACTTTCTTATTCATTTTTTTTCTTTTTTTTCATTTGTCTCAATTTGTTGGATTTTTTTGTAATTAACTAAATTAATTTGATAATTTTTTTTATTTTTCTTTACTAGATTAGCTAAAAGGAAATTTTTTTTTATTTTTTATGTTTTTGATTTCTTTTTATTGATTTTTTTTTCTACAAAATACCTGGACAAATTTGGGTGTTCACAATCATAAAATAATTATAGGTGTTCAAACTAGAGAGGAAAACCTCTTCCATATCCTCAGTGTGCATTTGTCCACAGTGAATTTCAATTGGTTTTTCTCTTTAGAGCAATATTTTCCTTTCCTTGTGTGGACTACACGGTATGATCAAAACAGACATATCTTGCAAAATCATCACACAATGCGAGTGCATTATTAGCAAAATATAGATGGAATTATAATTTTTGCCTCCAACAATATCTGCTGAAAGAAGGGTTTATTTTTTTAAACCTGTTTAGTGTAAATTTCTTATTTATTAAAATGAGATCATTTTAAAATTATTTTCTAATATAAATGGTTTTTCTTTTTGAAAACTTATTTTTAATAAAACACAATTACCATATTTGATTCGTGTAGCACACCCCACCTAATAAGATAAGGTTTTGTTGTTGAAGTTTTGTTGTTGAAGTTTTCTGTAAGTTCAATTTTGTCAGTAAGATGCCCAGTTAACATTTAATTGGAAATTGTGCAATACTGGCACTTGTAGTGCTGGTTTCAGGCACATAATCCAGCACTTCAAGAGCCGGTATTAGTCTTAGAACCGGCTGTTGGACTACTGGAATGCATGAACTGAATCCGGCAATGCTTCTACCGATAGTAGTACAAAGGGATCTAGATGACAGTGATGCATATGACACAACAAATGGAGCCTGAACACCAAAACCTTGGTGTCAGACACTAAAGCCTTGGTGTTAAAATCCAAAGGCATAGTGTGGATACCATAATTTCTGGAAACTTTAACACCTTTTTAAAAAGATGGTGTTCAAACCTGGTTTCAACATCCACTTTACTCTGCATATTTGTGAAGAAATTACTATACTCGACCGAAGCACATGTTACAAAAGTATAATAGAAATAACGGAAGATAAATACTGTTATACCGGGGTGCTTGTTTAACAATAGGGTAAACAGAAAAAACAAAAAAACAAAAAGGATATCATTATAGAATGGAAAAATTATGATTTGAAAGTAAAAGAAATACCATAAGAGAAAGTGAATTGCGTTGCAATTGATATCTAAAAGCTGGTATTATGATTAATAATAATATCAGCTCTTGGAGTGTCGTGATTAGCTGCTTGAAACAGTACTAGAAGTGTTGATTTTGTGCAATTTTCAGTGAAACGGTTACTAGCATCTTACGTGACAAAACAAAACCTATATTGAAAAATAGTTTTAAAACTGTCTCATTTTAGTAAATAAAAAGAAATTTAGACTAAAAAGGTAAAAAAAAATCCCTAAAAAAAGCACCAACTTCCTATCCTCTTTCATATTTCAATGGTCTCCTTCTCCCCCCCCCCCCCCCAATGGTTTTATCTTAACATGGATGCAGCAGCTAAAGAAAATCCTGAACTTGCTGGTGGAGTGTTCTGGGAGGGGAACTGCTGGATCCTGTCAGCATTATAATTCATATACTTATCATGTGGGTTTCTAACAACTCGACCAATTTTTTTTTAACTCTAATTGAGGTTGAGGCATAGTCGAAGTACAATTTTACCACTAACTTGGATTAAAATTGAGGCATAGAGAGTAATACTAACATTGCAGAGCGCTGTGCTTTACAAGGGCTTGCAAATTGCAAAAAATTATAGTTTTATCATTCTTCTTACAGAAATGACTCAAAGGACACACAAGCATTATCATGGATGCTTGTATTGAAGTAGTAAGATACAGAACAAAATGCTAGCAACTCTACTTGAAAACAGTTTTCAACAACCCTTTACTTTTATGGAAGTAGAGTACGTTCTCCTCTCTTGCAACCCATTAACCAGAAAAACGAGGTCAGAGAAGGTATTAAAGTGACATCCCAAATTTTGCTGTAGATGATGTATTCATTTTAGATTTCTTTATAACTCTACCGTACCATTTTTACAAGCCCTGTGGAACTATAGTTACTAGTTTCTCTAATAATAAATAAATCTTACTCTCCTTTAATCGAACGAAAGGAAATTCACGTCACTTGGAATGAGCCTCAAATCATAAATTTCAGTAAACTTCCACATACATACTCTTACAAGATCTATCACATGATGGGATGGCCATGAGTTTCCTTCCACGCCATGGATTGGACTTCATTAAAATGAAAAATACTAAATGGTAAGAGTTTTCTGTGAAATATGTTAAGAAAGAAGGAAGAGTTAATTGTTGTTGTACCACTAGAAATGTAAGCTAGATTGCTGTGAGTTTATCACAACATTCCTAGTCTTTTATAACAGATTTTTTTTTTTTTGGTGTGTGTGCCTAAAGTAACACTATTCCATTAAAATACTCTAGAGAGAATTTTTCATGAAAAATGTCTAGTTATTAACCAAAATAAATTGAATCGGATTTGGGCTGAATGGACCGACTCACATCCAGTTCAAGTTCACGTAAAAACTAATATTGTTAAAATCGACAACAATTATAAATGTAAGCTAGATTGTTGAGAGTTATGACAACATTCCTAGTTTTTTATAACAAGTTTTTTTTTGTGTGAAATAACACTATTCTATTAAAATACTCGGGAGAGAAATTTTCATGAAAAAGGTCTAGTTATCAACAAAAATAAACCGAACTGAATAAGGGGTTGAATGGATCAACCCACGTTCGATTTAACCAACTAGAATTTTAGTTTAAAATTTAATTATTTAAATTAGTTAACTGAACTAAATGAAATCATAAAAAATAATTTACATTTAATAATATAAAATATATAAAATATAAAAAATATTGAACTTCTTTTTTTAAAATTTTAATAATTAATTAATTCAATGCAATTTTAATTAATTTTTACTTATTTAAACTAATTTAATTATAAAATTAAAAATTTGAATTACGGTATTTACTGTTCCGTACCGTTTTGACAACACTGGTAAAAACACAGACAGAGAAGAGAACATAACAGAAGAGAGGAAGAAGAGAACAAGTTCCTTCCTCCATCGACGCCGAGACCGAGAGAGGGCGAACCCTAGCCGCGATCGCCCTCTCCGTATCCGTTTCCGATTCCAATTCATCACAATCACATGATCCTCTTCCATTTTCATGCGACGATCGATTACCCGCACTACTCTCCTCGATTCAAAGCCTAACCAAATGGGTCCCATCAAGCTCCATCTCCGATCCTCCAATCTCTTCGCTCCCAATCCCAATCTCGCAAAGCCTCACTGCACGCTCCTCGCTTCGCTTCTCATCATCTCCATCACCGTCTTCCTCTCCTACGCCTTCTTTTCCGGCGACAACAACAACAACAACTCCCCCGCTTCCGCCAACAAACGCCACGCTATCTTCATCGACGGCGGAAGCACCGGGACCAGAATCCACGTGTTCAACTACGCCGTCGAAAGTGGCGGCAACGCGGTGTTTGATTTCGGGAACGATGGGTTGGCGTCGATGAGAGTGAACCCGGGTTTGTCGTCCTTCGCGGAGGACCCGGATGGGGCTGGGAACTCGGTTTTGGAGCTGGTGGAGTTCGGAAAGGGTCGGGTCCCGAAGGAGAGTTGGAGGGGCACGGAGATTCGGCTTATGGCCACCGCTGGGTTAAGGATGCTGGAATGGAAGGTGCAGGAGCGGATACTGGAGTCGTGTAGGAGGGTTCTGCGTTCTTCTGGGTTCAAGTTTAGAGATGAATGGGCTTCTGTCATTTCAGGTTTTTTTTTTTTTCTCAGCTTCCTAAATTCCCTTTTTGCCATTGTTGGAGTTCGGTGGACGAGTTTATGTGTAGGAATATGCATTTATGTAGCTCAAGTTTCCAACTTTATCTTTCCTGGATTTATTTAAGCTTCTTGCTGCAATTGTCTTTTTTTCTTTTTTTTTCCATTTAGTAGGTTTATAATTATATCAAAATCGTCCTTTAATATTAATTTTTCACCTCAAATTAGTCTTTTAATGTCATTTTTTACATCAAGTTGGTCATCGAAAAAGACTAATTTAATGTCAAAACTTATTAAATGAGCAAATTGATGACAATTGTATCTTTAGAAGATCTAAATGGGTGTTTATTCTTTTTTTGTTTCTTTCTTAGTACATTTGGAGTTTCTGGTGATACGCATGCAAGTTGCAGAAATGTGGGAGTTTGAAATTATATTTCTTACAGTTTCAGCTCATTGTTCATCATGACGTTGTAGCTTTATGGTGACTGCTCTTGACATTCAAGATAGAATCTGGGGGTCACTATCGCCTACCATATCATATGACATATCATGCAACATTTTAGGTTAGATAAATATCTCGGGCTTTCTTCAGTCTGATGGCCCATCGATAATGTTAGTTGTGAAGGGAAAAAGTAGGAAATCTATTTGATTTCTTTTTTCGAAGGGAGAATATGAAACAAAAAGAGGGAGAATACAGATGGTCATAGGCAATATTTGTTTGCAAGGAAAGATATTTAAATGAGATGTGGTGGTGCAGTGCAGGCTTGTAGAGACCTCGAGACTTTTAAGGGTGTGTTTGGATTGCAGGGGTTTGAAGGGGTATTTTCATTTCTAAATTGAGAGAATTTTAAAATGTTTATAAAAATGAATAAGAGACGATTAGAAGGTTATATGATAATCTCTTATTTTATTTCTCTCATTTTTAAAAATTCTTAAATAAGGGATATGTTTACCTAAAATGAAAATTTACCCCTCCAAACTCTTCAATCCAAACATACCCTAAAATTCAAATAGTGAACTCAATCATCATACGATATCTTTCACTTTTTTTATAAAAAAAAAATTACAGTTTTTCTTTTCATCATGGCAATGTTCTTTGTGCCATCAGCATCATAATGTAAAATGTGATATTCCTTTTGTTTTCTCCTTCCCCGTATTTTTGTAATAATTTGCTAGTAATTTTATGAACCACTGTAATGTCTATAACTATTGGCTGCTTAACGTCTTATGCTATTATATTGTGGTATTATAGGTTCTGATGAAGGAATGTATGCTTGGGTTGTTGCAAATTATGCACTTGGCACTCTTGGAGGTGATCCTTTGCATACATCTGGGATTGTTGAACTTGGTGGGGCTTCTGCTCAGGTACAACTTCATTGTTCCTGATTACTTATGGTTCCCAAATTTGAAGTTTTGTCAGATCCAAGTGGTTTATCAAACAATATATGGTTTGACCGCAATTGCTTAATGAATCTTACAAGCCAATGTTTTAGAAGCAAAGTCTACCTTTCTATATTGTATATAGATTTCTCTCCATTAGTCAATTGGATCCTTAGGTACTTGATACAAAAGAAGAGGATACAAAAGAAGAGGGGGGGGGGAAGGAATAAAAAAGATAAGCTGCTAATTTTTTAATTATAATTATACTTCCCAAGAGAGGGACCTCGGAGGACTGGGGCATTCTTGGAACACTTTTGTCTCTTGCATTTAAAATACTAGCATTGCAATTTACATGGTGACATTGTGTTGCGTGCCTATACACGGAATATCTAAACGTCCATGGATTTCTTATTTTGGTGTTTTTAGTATATTGAGCAAGGAAACACTGAAACATGCAGAAAGCCACCACTACAGTTATATTGCAGCAGCTTTTATTACCCAACGACAATAGAAACTGCATAATATGCTTCAAGGTCCCTCAGCTAGTCAGTTCTTTGATATATGGGAGTTTCACTCACTTAGCTAGCTAGGTTCATACTGTTGGGAAGCATGACATATGTAATTACTGCTTAGAATTTCTGCTTTACTCTTATTTCAGGTGACTTTCATATCAAGAGAATCGATGCCGTCTGGGTTCTCGCGCACTGTTAAATTTGGGAATACCACTTACAACCTTTACAGCCACAGCTTTCTTCATTTTGGCCTGGTGATTGTTATTTTGTTTTGCTGTGTTCTTTAGGCTCATTGGCATGTGTGTATCCACTGCTGTTTTGTATGATATATATCACAGTTCACAAAGAATATTTCTCCAAAAGAAAAAGGAATAGTTCACAAAGGATGGTAAACTCTTTTTGGTATCATTATACTTTTTAGTGGGAATGGTAATGGTCACAATTTATTAATTTATTTATTAATATTTTGCTGCTTTAATTTCCTGTCCATGTCAACAGTTTAAAGGTTCTGATCAATCTCTTTTAATTTAATGTGATTCTCTTAGTGAGTCATATGGATGATCGTGTGTTCAAGATTTAAAATGATACCATGATGTTTAAGAATTTCTAATTGTTATTCGTTTTGCAGAATGCTGCACTTGACTCATTGAGAGAAGCAATTATATCAGGAGATTTTAACTTGGGTAATTACACATGCTACATCATTAGAATGATTTCTATGTCTTGAGTTAATGAGAAATATCTTTCTTAATGACATGCTATATTATGCTTTAATTTATGGCTGTGATTTTTGCAGTTTTGAGGCATAAAATGCTTGTACGATATATATACTAAACATAATTGCTTCTATAAAAGATATAAAATAAAGTAAAATAACATTGTTGTATGTGCTATGAACATCTTTCAGAAAGATGTTCTGTACAAAATATTACTGGCTTGATATTTAATTTTATTTCCAATATCATGTCTTGGTGTGCAATAGAAGTTAACATAAATTAATGATCAAGGTAACGCCTGGACAAAATATTCTCCAAACATTCAGACATAGTTTTTCTTATTCAGATGCGATGAATTTTCCAAAATTTGTAGGGTTGAATAATTGTTATTTGCTCTTGTAGAACTCTGTTTCTTAATCCAGTGTTATAGCACTAACTCTAAGTTGATGCTGGCCACTTTTTTCCTCACTAGGATTTGATTGAAATGCATTCGTGTAGATAAAGTAGAATACTATATTGATGAACACATCATAAAAATTTTGTACAAAATAATAAATTTGTCAACATTCTTGCAGCAAGAAAAGTTGATATATTTGAAGCTACTTATGCACTCTATAAATTGTGCAATGTGTATTTTTTTTATTTCTTAAATGTTTCACTAGGATTTAGGATCTTGCCTCTCTTTCTCTCTCATGTAACAACTATTTAAATCTTTGCTAGTGTGGGCATGTGGCAGAATTGCATAATCTCCTCTGATTGTAAAAGGGATTGGTATTGATTATTTATTCTCCTCAGTGCAGCTTCTCAATCTCTTCAGAATGGGTTGCCTATAGATCCTTGTACTCCTACAGGGTACTCTCATAATGTTGAGTCATGGAATCTCTCTCCTAGTTCACTGAGTGAACAAAGCCAATATCAGTACACTGTTCAAACAAGGGGAAACTTTTCAGAGTGCAGATCTGCAGCATTGATGCTATTACAGAAAGGAAAAGGTCATATTTTACCTTCACGAATTTTTATTGTTAGATTCCCTTTATAATGAGATTTTCTTCACTGTTTTTGTTTTTGTAGTAAAGTTGGTTATTTCATTTTTTGACTGATGCAGAAAAATGTTCCTTTCAGCATTGTGAAATAGGATCAACTTTCGTACCTAAGCTTCAAGGGAAATTTTTAGCCACAGAAAATTTCTTTTACACATCAGAGGTTCTTTTTCTGCTTGATAGCAAATATGCCATACTTTTTTACTGTTGTCTTGTACACTTGTGCTTTTTTGTTATTGTCTTAAATGGATGTATTAAGGAGGATAGTAATGTTATGTTACTATGATTCCATTATTTCTTTTTTCTTGGACACTTAGAATGTAGCATGCTCAGTTCTACTGTTTCTATTTGATACATCCTTCTCACACTGATTCTTGATTCTTTGGTGCTATATTAGTTTTTTGGATTGGGTCCAAGGGCATATCTGTCTAAGTTGATGACTGCTGGGCAAGGGTTCTGTGGGGAGGATTGGTTAAAGCTGAAGAAAAAATACCAGTCCCATGATGAGGAAGATTTACTTCGGTATTGCTTCTCTTCAGCATACATTGTTGCTCTGCTTCATGACAGTCTTGGAATTGCTTTGGATGATGAGAGGTATTTCTGCTTTTTTCTTTAACATATTTGAGTACCGAGAGGCTGATAATATCATTACATTGATCATTTAGTCCCATATGAAACCAATACTTTATGATGTCTGCATGGATGTGGTCTTCAATATGGTTTTACTGGGATTAAATACAATCCGTTTGCCTCATTTAACACCACATATGACTCGATCGCCATTAGATTTCCTCTACTGCCATGTCATGCATGCAGAATTATTTTGTAAACTGAAAGGGGAATTATTGCTTGGCAAGTGATGGCATTTTATAGACTTGAGCCGAGTGCCTCTAGTTTCCTGGCTGGCTCTGGTTGGTAACTATCTGTTCCAGGTCCATGTTTTTATCCGTGTGTGCTTGCACATGCTCTTATCCATTTCTGGTTGGGAATGCATATATATTTTTTAATTTCTTCATGTCAATAAATTTCTGTGTTTACTATTGGTTGAATCCTATTGACTCGTATTACTGTTGGCCAGGGTCAAAGTTGCTAATCAGGTGGGAAGTATTCCGCTTGATTGGGCTTTGGGAGCGTTTATTCTGCGAAGCACAGCTGATTCAGATGAACAGAACCATGACGGAATTGCCGCCATTATGAGTGATGAATCGCCTACACTCCTCTCACTTGTTGCAATTTTTATAATATTGATGTTTACAGCATGGTCTATATCTAAGTGGAGGAAACCTCAGTTGAAGACAATTTATGATCTAGAAAAGGGACGATATATAGTTACACGGATTCTAAGATATTGAATACTTAATAGTGGACCAGATCCAGGTTTGCATATCTGGAGGCAGTGTTTTGATTATGACGGAATTTATCCTTGATTCCTTTCTCACTTGGTGGCCAGGTCTTACTATGAAGGCAATACTAGTGGGACTGAGATTGTACCTAATTACAACAGTGTAGAGTAGTACGTGCCATTTTATATTTGGTGGATTCCAGAAGCTGAGTATTATGCCACTCGGTTTTCTGGTGACAGAAAACAGCAGTAGGGCAAGAAGTGGGGCAGGTCAGCCTAGGGAATTGCTCATGGAGAGACTGAATGCTGCATCCTTTAATAGAAAATACCTTGTGCATGTGGTCTTTGTTCCAATGTACATAAAATTATTGAATTGATAATTTTGCCAATAGCCACATCCAAAGAGAGAGCTTTCTACAGTCACTGTTCTGGAAACTAATTTTGCATATGCTGAATATGGAGACTTCGGTTTTTGAAAGCTCAACTGGTTTCGTTTAGTGGGATAAGGTTTGATTGTTGAATATGGGTACTTTGAAACCCACTTATTGAGAAGAGAAATATAAATTGAGTTCAATTGAAGCTAATTTTTAATGTGGTTTTAAAAAAACTTGTAAGGCATATGTTCTGGTATAACACTAATGGATTTGGGTTTATATATGGTATTTATCTCGTAATTGCTGTGGTAACAACTAATATGCCGTTTCCTATAATGAATATACATAATATGATATAATTCTATCTTTGGCAAGAGCAGTTTTTAAAAAAAATTGTCCGTAAAAGTTCCAAACAGAAAAAAAGCAAAACAGAAATGAAGCAGAACCAATTATGTGGTAAGTTTAACATTCGTGTTTGGATTAAATTCTGCAAGTCCAGAATCCCATTATGTGACAAATTTAATACATTGATTTATATATTGATTAATTAATTGATCATTTCAGTTTTAAGCCCTTTTATTGGTACAAAATTGTAAGCCTTATTTTGTTTTTTGGGTACAGTTTTAAGCCTTCAAATTATATTATATAGTAATCATCAAATCAAATATGCATAAAACTAAAAAAATACATGTATCGAAATTCAAATATTTTCTTTTTCAGTTTTTGCCTTTTATAATAGTAGTAATTGAACTAATTAATTCCTGGAGGTTAAGATCAAGGGACAAAAGAAGTTTCGACTACCTCTACTTCTTAAGCGAAGCCTTATTGTTAATTTGCTCAATCTAAATTCTAAATAAACAATTAATTAATCAAACTTATCAAGGCATACTGTGGGTCTGCTTCGTGAAATTCCTAAGTTTAATAAGAAGTTATATTATATGGTTATGTGGAACTAAAACTATGGCAAGCGTTTCTTTCAAGCACTTTTTTAATCAAACGAATCTCTTTAAAATCCTAAGCAAATGAGTATATCAACACCAACAAGTTTTAGTTGGAATGATAAGTAGTTTCAATCTCACCTGTTAAATCAAAAGTTTGATTCTAAGAATTGTCATTATTGAAAAGGTTCATAACTATCTACCACACATGGTTAATTAATAATTAGTTAGTTGATTGTGATTTAGATAATTAGTTACATCTTTAAGGTTATATAAGTCACTCTTATAAATAATTTTTTTTCATAATTTTTTATTCAATAAATTTCACTTTCACTCTGCTTTCAACTTTCTCTCAGAACTAGAGGTAGAAATAAATTAAATTTTATCTTAAATATGTCTGGCATGTTTTGAAAAACTTTGTCTTAGCCTGACCTATTATCTATCATAGGCTTTTTTGTTGAGTCTGGTCTGGCTTCTTTATGAAAACATAAAAGTTTACTCTGGCCTGAAAGCCTATTTAAAAATCTACATTACATAAAAATCTTTCAATAATCCATTATGCTCAAACTTTATAAGTTTTAAATATACCTAATATTTAATAAAATTATTATATTATATATAAAATAAATGAATTATATTAATATATAACTAATAAATTATATAAGTATTATAAATTTTTAATTATATATTATTATAAAAGATAAATAGAACGACCTGTTAAGCTAAATAGATTTGAGGACTTTTTAAAAAGTCTAAATTTAACTTGTTTGATAAACAGACTAAAATTAAATAAGCTGAAAGTAAATTAGGTCGTAGGATTATGTTAAACCGCCTAACCTATTTCTACGTCAACTTATAACTATCTTTCTCAACAACAGGTAGAGCGCATCCGTGCCATGGAAGCTTTCTTCACAAACTCCCTCTACTTCCCTTAAAGAGGCTCAATTATCAAAACCTGGGCAAAAACGTCATAGAGCACTATCCCATAATCATATCAATGGAAACAATAAAGTTTTGTATGAGAAAAAGTTAAAGGCTTTTATAAAAAAATTGAAAGTGGAAGACAAACGACTAGGAGTCTAGGACAATTGCAAATGCGACCATTGATGTGCACGCCATACTTGACCCAGCTCTATGGAAGTCATCCGAAAATTGTTGTCAGGGTTCTAGGTATTATGAGCATTTGATAACAGTTACACCTGCCACTTTTTTTTCCTATTTGCATGACTTCCTTTTTCTTTGTGCGTGTGTTGGGATTCAATGTTATATATATATATATATATATATATATATTTGGTTGTCAAGAAACAAAATGAAATGTACAAGTATCTTATTATTTATATTTACCTGTATGTGCTTTGCATGTATAACAGATATATAAACAAAAAATCAAGTACCAAACTTAAACTGCCTCTTCTTTGCTCGGGCTTTGTATCATTGATTCACGAATGATTACAAAAGGAACAAATATGGCAATAGAGATGTGGATAGCCAACTAAGAGCTACTTGTAACGCATCCCAAATGTGGTAGGGTAGTGAAATTTTTTTATGAACTCAGTCTATTTAAAATAGATGGACTGAATGATCTAATTTATTTTCTGCAATAAGACTCAACAAATTTTATTTAAGACTCAATATGTAGAATAAATCTAAATGGTTGAATTCAAAATGTAATGGCTCTTTCAAACCAAATTAAAGTGTATTAAGTTCATAGACTCGTGGATATGATGGAATACTTACTACTTGGTAAGGCCACCCATGAGGTCAATTAGCGTAAAGGCAGGGTATGATCAGTTACTATTTGGGAAGGTCACACACCATTGTCTGGGACGTAGTCATTTTTGTGCAAACCACACTCGAGAAATTTGGTGCCATGGCAGTGAGGTAGTTTCCAGGACAGGTCAGGCCTCAGCCTTTACGGGCAAACTTGACCAAAAGAGAAGTCTCTAGAGAGATAACTAGATTTAGAAAACAGAAAGCAATTATTGTCATCTCTCTCTACTCAAACGAACAAACAAAATAAATAAAGGATAATAAAAAGATTTGATTATATCTTTGGTTGACCTTTGCCAGTGCTATGGTTGAATCCACAAGCAACATTTGCACTTGTGTCCAAAAGCTCGGATGTAAATGATATTATCTTTCTCACCACTAGTTATGAGTATTGTGTTCACAAAAATAAATAGAGAAAGGGAAAGAAAGTAAAGAAAGATAAAATTTTGTAAAAAGGAAAAAAAAAAGGTCGAGGGAGAATATAGTTATTATTGTTGGCGAATTTTATAATAGACCCAATACACTCTGAATTAACATGAAAGCATTTTTGTTGCGTTTTTTTTTTAAGTTTTAATGATAATAATTACACATTTTAGAAAAGACAAAATAATTAACAAATAAAAGACTCAAACACTTTGTACGTTCTAATTTTTAACAGCATTATATCTATCTATCTATAAACAATACATTGCAAGGGTACTTATTGGAAAGTCTTCATGATTTTTTTCCCCTCCAAAACCATTTCTTTTCCTCTTTTAGAAACTTTGTCATTTTCTTAGTTAGTGGGCCACTTACACGCGTAGCAAGTCTCTTCTAATTTTTGTATGAATATTTAAAATGATGAAAATCTTTCGAATTGAAACAGCATGTGATTCCCGAAACATATATCCAGCTCTAATCCATTGTCAATTTATTATTGGATTTTGAATAATGAACGGACCCCAGCCTTTCCATTAAATGGACCTAGAATTTCCATTTCTTACAAGGGTATTGCATCATTATTAAGTAAGAATGACAATTTCAACACACTCTATATATATCTAATTCACTCTAATTTATAGGTAGTGTTTGGTTCAAAATTTAAAAAAGTATTTTTAAGAATAACATATTTAAAAATAATATTTTTAAGAATGGTATTTTCAGAAATAATGATTACTATATTTGGTTAACTAAAAACTTTTTCATGAATGACTTCAACTGTTAGTGACAACTGTCAAAGTCGCCTACAACAATTAACCTTTGGCGACAACAGAGGTGGCTGGGTTCCAATGACTAAGGCGATGGTTGAAGTTGTTGAATTTCGGAGACCGGTGTGGTGGCTAAAGTCATCGGTCATTGTCAACAACCACTGCCACTAACTTGTGGTGGCTAGATTTTGGTGACTAGTGTGGTAGTCGAAGTCGCCAGTGGCAGGAGTGGTTGGATTTCGGTGACCGACCACCATCAACTAGCGGCGGTAATGGGGGTGGCTGGATTCTGATGATTGGCAGCCACAGACGGTGGTTGGTGATGGCGATAGCGGTCACCAACAATGACATGATAATTTTTGGTTAATAACATGACGATAGAATAGTAGATATTTTGGACATTTCACATGGCAAAAATATTCCCATGCCATGGGAATGTTGCAAACACACCCCCCTCATGGGAATGAAAGTGTGAGAATGTTGGTTAAAAATCATTTCCAGAAATCATTTTTGGATAGGAATATTTTTTCAAAACTTGTATCAAACATGGGAATCCAACATTCTCATGTAAAGATTCCCAGGAATGAAAAAATAATCTGCGAACCAAACGCCCCAATATGAGACGGGTTTAAAATTTGCCTCACAGCAGGGACAGAGCGGGAAGAGTTTAAACTATGTTGCAGGGGTGGGCGGGTTTAGGTTTAAGGTCTACTCTCTCCTATCTTACCCATATCCTAATTATTTCATAAAGAGTATGTTTCATATTTGATGTAACTTGAGATTTTTCATACAATGAGTAATTTTTTTTAATAATTTATATTATATTGTGTATTATATAGTATGTGTGGGTAGGGTTTGGGTTCTTTTTTTTTTTGCAAGTAAGGTGCGGGTATTTACAAAACTCGCAGGACAGGTAGGAGCGGGTTAAAGATTCCTTTAAGAGGTGTGGGGCGGGTTAGGTGGGTTTTCCCACCCCTATCTGCCCCATTGCCAAGCCTAACCCGATGTTCATCTTCTACTTTCCTTTCATGGATTCCAGAGCTTTGCTACCATGGCTCTTGCAACAAAGAAAGCTTCGAAGCTACATAAAGCTCCACCCACAAAGAAACAAAAGAGCAAACTTTTCACTCCCAAATACGCAAACCTGAGCCAACTATTGGACCATTCTAGTGGTGAAGATGAAGAAGAGATGTTGCAACATGAACTCATAGGTGATTCTAGTTCTGCTTCAGAACTCTATTCCGATGGGGACGATCCCTTGGTTGATGATTTCCTATAGGGAAGCAATGACAAGGGTGATGATAAAGGTCCTTGCTATCGCAACTTTTGAGCTTGGTGTTGCGTTGCGCTGCTTTTGAGTGTTTTGATGTTTATGCTATTTTTTCTTTTGGTTTTGCATTGCAGAGAAAGCCTCGGCTTTGCAATTGGGTTAAGGTTCGGATTCCAATAAGTCTTCATCATAGAGCAAGTCTTCATTTCTACGCATGCTCTTGGAAGATTTAATTTCTCAAACAGGACTCCTCTCATCGGCCATGTATGCTTTCCTCCCTCCCTCAGTTATTCAATGTTTGTTTATATTCTTTGTTCAGACTTTAGCTTCCTTTTGTAGGAAGCCATTCTTCTTTTGATAACAACAAAGGAGTCGAAAAGTCTCGCTGGATGGATTTCCTTTTATTCTTTGCAATAGGTTGTTAGGAGTTAATTACTCAATTAGAAAATTGTTAGAGACAGTTGTCATCACAATTAAATCAATTAGAGGGCTTGCCACATAAGCACAGTTAGTTTTCATTGTGTATATATACTGATGTATTGACTAGATTCATTCAATGCACAAATTCATTTCCCTAATTTGTTCCAATATGGTATCAATCGCAATTCTGCATCTTCTCCAATTCTTGTGTTCCTGAAATTCTCTTCTCCAATTTCATTTGAAACTCTTCTAAATTCTTCTTCAATGGGGGAAGAATCTTCCACTGTTTCAATTCCAATCGGAACAATTCTGAATCAAACCACAACAGATCTCACTCAATTGCTCTATTATCTTTATCTTAATGAAAGTCCAGGAAATGTTCTAGTTTCTCCGCCATTAACCACCTCCAATTATCACTCATGGAGTCATGCTATGAAGCGAGCCTTACTTTTGAAGAACAAGTTGAAGTTCATCAATGGAAAACTCCCTGCAGCAAATGAAGATGATCCTTTGTTCAAATCTTGGGAGCGTTGTAATGGCATGGTCATTTCATGGATAAATCGCACTTTATCCTCACAGATTGCGCATAGTCTTGTTTATATTGATAACACTGATCAATCAATTTGAGACACTTATGTTAGCTTTGTATTAGGCTTTATTAGATGTTTATTGTGCCCAATATTAGTATTTTATATGAGTTTAATGTTGTTGGGCTTCATTGGGCTTTAATGCAAATATTGAATAATTTTCAGATTTTGATGCATTTTGACCTTTCTTCTTTGGTTAGGCCATAACTTGGGACTTGATGATCCATTTGAGGTGATCTTGGTGCCTTTGGAAAGTTAAGACAATGCTCTACAAGTTTCATGAGAACTCAAGAGCTGGATCGGACTTCTAAGGGTCCAAAATATCCCTGCAATGCAGAGTGGGTTTGCTGTCACGAAAATCTGGGCAGTGTGCACATATTGGACTACATAATGAGTTATAGGCCTCCTCTTGGGCTGAAACTTGGCCATTGGAAAGATAAGACCTATATCTCCAACTTCACTGAAAACCATTTAGTCAATAGATGTTGTTTTAGGCATGATAATGAAGCTACAAGTTGGTTTGAATTTGGAAACACGTTCTGCCAACCTAACTTGAGGTAGGTTTAGTGTTTTTGGTATATCTGGAGTTCTAAACGTTCAAATGGCATGATTCCAATTGCAAAATTTCAAGGAGACAACTGGCTACAACTTTCATAAGATCTCCAAGTCAAAATATACTGTCTAGATCATGAAAATCAAGCTAGAAGTCGGATAAGAGTTATTGACTAAAAGCCACCAACCATACACCAACCCACCTACCAGGCACCAACCCACCAACCATGCATTAAGCTTCCATATTTGACAATTTTCATATTTTTATAGGTTGTATTCAGATTATGTACATGTACAAATTGGCTTCTAGGATTAATATAAATAGAGTCAATCTATTTGTATTATCATCATTCAATTTTAAGTAAGTTTGAAGAAAGTTTGAGTATTTGTGAGAGTTTTCTTTCTCTTCTTCTCCATTCTCTTTACAATTTCGTTTTTATTCTTTTATTTCTGAGTTCTTCCTTCCCATCCATGGAAGGCTAGGCTCTCATAATCAATCCAAGGGATTAACCATCTTGATGTTTAATTTGGAGATCTTGTTTCGCTTGTTCATATTGCTTAATTGTTATTCAAGTTTCTCTTCTTCCTTTTTGATTTTTATCTAGATTAAATTGCTTAATTTGATTTAGATGTTGATGTGATAATAGCTTTATTATCATGTATTCAAAGAGGATCACAAAGATTAAACAATATATTAAAGCTTTTTGATAGATTGTTTAGCTTGGTTAAATTCTAGATCTTAAGTTAATCTATGTTAGATGGTGCTTACTTTATCTAACCTTGGTTAATCAAATCCTAGATGCTTATCTAGTAGATAATTCTTAGATCATGTTAAGGCTTCTTGATGTGATCTAAGGCCAAGAACATGGTTAGCAATTAAGTGAATTCCTTGTGATCAATGATGAGTTAAACTCAAGATCGATAAATTTCCTTGGATTGGTTGTTTCTTTAGATATGTTTACAACTTTAAGTCTCATACTTTTTTTAATCTTGTTAATCAACAACAAAACCCCCATTTTCTAATTATCTTGATCTAATTAAATCTTTGTTTTTGGATCCTTGAGAAATGATTCGGTTCATTCTCTATACTACAAATTAGTTTGTAAACCGGTTATTTTATTATTTGATAGGTCTCGACAACCTCTTGTCAAACATCAAACTACTTTGGGATGAACTTCGTGACAAATCCACCAAAGGAAATCATTTCAAACTCTCTGATCATCTGCAAGAAGTTCATTCGATGAAACAAGGCGAATGTTCAGTTTCAAATTTTTAGACTAATTTAAAAATTGTTTGGGAAGATTTGGAAGCCCTACGTACTCTTCCTGATTGCTCTTGTTCGAATAAATATGCTTATGATGCTTTCAAAATCATTAGAAAATAACAAAAGACAAAATATGTGATTTGTTTTCTCAAAGGCTTGAATGAGGTTTATAGCACTGTTCGATCCCAAATCTTCTTAATGGAACCAATTCCTTCCATTCACAAAGTGTTTTCCATGGTCACACAACAAGAGGATCACCTTGCTGGAACTCCTACTATTGAATCAAAAGTTTTGTTTAATGCATCTGATTAACATAAATCACATGGTAGAGGCAATGGCTACCATAATGCTTCATGAGACAGAGGTAGAACTCATACTAGTGGAAGAGGGCCTCCTCATCAGTGTACTTTCTGTTCCAGGCTTGGTCACACTGTTGAACAATGTTATTTCAAACATGGATTTCCCCTGGTTATAAGCCCAAGTACCATGCCACAGTTAATTCTACTTTTGTAAGTAAAGGTACTTCTACCATAATCAATGATAAGGCTTCACCAACGGCAATTCAACCTGACACTTCAAGCACTTAGCTTAATTCTGAGCAAGTTAAGCAACTTCTGAGCTTACTGCACCAATCAAACATTGGCCAATCTAATTCTACACCTATACATCAGGTTAATACCTCCTTTGTGGCCACTGCTGGGTCATCTACTCAGCAGCACACACCTTAACCTACATCAGGTAATATTTCTCCACCCTCTAAATCTTGGATTCTTGACACTAGTGCTACTGACCATGTCACCAATTGCAAACACTTTTTCATTAGTTATCGCAGCATCCAACCTGTTCATGTATCATTACCTAATGGTTCCAAACTCACTCCAAAATTTTCAAGCACAATTTATTTTTTTGATAACTTTCAGTTGCACAATGTGCTTTACATTCCTAGTTTTACCTTGAATATTATTTTTGTTCCATAACTTACTTCTGACCTTAATTGCAAAGTGATTTTTTACAATTCAATTTGTCAAATTCAGAAGGCTACTACTTTGAAGATGATCGGGCTTGCTGAGCTACACAATGGTCTCTACCACCTTCAAAATCCTAGTCGCCCTGTTGTACCTAATTCTTTTTCTGAAACCTTTATACATACCATCAACACTGTCAATACATCAGTATATATACATAATGAAAACTAATTGTGCTTATGTGGCAAGCCTTCTAACTAATTTAGTTGTGATCTTTCTACAATATCTTTTTGTTCCTTTCATCAGTCCAGCCATGCTCTATTGCGATAGCCAATCAGCCCGTCACATTGCTTCCAATAATAGTTTCTATGAATGCACAAAACATATCGACATTGACTATCACATTGTGCGACAACAATTGCAAGCTGGTTTATTTCGATTGCTTCCTGTTACTTCATGTCATTAGTTAGCGGATTTCTTTACCAAACCCCTTGAACCTGTAATTTGTTGTAAGCTCTATTCCAAGCTGGGAGTTCTTAACATACACTATCCAGCTTCAGGGGGTGTTAAGAGTTAATTACTCAATTAGAAAACTGTTAGAGATGGTTGTCATCACAACTAAATTAGTTAGAGGGCTTTCCACATAAGCACAGTTAGTTTTCATTGTGTATATATACTGATGTATTGACCAGCTTCATTCAATGCACAAATTCATTTCCCTAATTTGTTCCAATATAGGTGTCAATTCCTGGTATTTTGCTTCATATCTATATTTAAGCACCATCTAATACTTATCTTTTTCCTTAATCCTTTCTATTTGTTTAAAATAATCTCTGATGAGTTTTGTTTAATATATTCAGCCACATTTAGGTATATTAAAAAGAATGTTATGAATTAAGTGTTTCTTCAAAGCATATTTCCCTTCATATGATTTGCTGGGTTTAAAGTTGCTGTAATTTTTAGAGAGTGTATAGAGGAAGAACCATAGACAGGTTGATCTTCTTTCTCCAATCCCAAAAACTATTGGAGATGAGGAGAAAAAACCCCAAGATGAAGAGAACCCCAAGTCCTAGGAGAAGAAAGAAGAGGTTTTTCATCTAACATAGCCATGTTTACTTTTCTGTAATTCCTATATACCCATGGGTGCTTTTCCTTTAGATGCTCATGATCAATTGTGAATAATTATTTTGGGTTATTTATTTAAGTATCGTGCAGTTTCAAATTATCACAGTTGTTATAAAAGTACAAATGCTTTGCGAAGCTTGCGCCCCAGAAATCAAGAGATGCATAGAGATAATGAAATGTGTGTATTTAGTTTGCATCTTTGTCCTTTCTCTAACCATTTTAGATATTCATTTTTCTTAGTTGCACTTCTTCATGCAACTCAAGGACATCATTTTCCTAGAATTGGTCCGTTTTATTATGTGATTAAGTTAATTTAACAAAATGATATAGAATTAAGCTTTTCCTATTTGAATATCTTATGCAAAAGAGATTATTGTCATTCAACTATTCCGCCACTTCAAATTCAATTAATAAAATATTAAAGTTGTTAGATTTCATTTGAAGTTATCCGCTTGAGTCTAAATTTTGTAACTTTAATTTCATTTAATATTACATTAAATATTGAATCCCATCATTTAGATCTTTAATTTGGATTCAAATGTTTTGTGTAAGATTTTATTATTGCAATAATTTACTAATTTTGTTTTAAAAAATAATTGCGCAGGAGTGGAATCTGCGAGACTTGATCTGAAGAACTCGCAAATGATTGTTTTCAAAGCATATATATTTCTATTCGTTTTAGTTGGCCGACTTCTTTAGGGACGGGGGTATATGAAATAGTGATATGTATAGTTAAAAAATACCAAGTTAGATAATTGAGAATTATTCATTACTTGAATGTAGTAATATGGAAAGCCTTTTAGGATTTTCTAACTGCCATTAACTTTTTATTAAATGGTATCTACTATGTGATCAATTGATTTGTTTCAACTTTTTATTAAATATCTCTATTACAAAGTTGTCTCTACCTGAGATCTTTTGTCTGTTTGTTTTCTAATTACAAAAAGATATAATACGAAAGGCCATTTGAAAGAGAAGACATTGTGGAGGCTGGAATATCTTTTATTCCATTCTTTTCGTTCATCTCTTGATCTTTATGTGTCAGGTTTATAATATGCAGGAGACTGGCAATGCAGCAAAGAGGCAAGCAAGGTTTAATAGAATTGTATTAACGTCTGAAAACAAAAAGAAGAGCCAGCAAAGAGAATATAGGTAAAGAGAATTGTATTAATTTGCAAGTGAAGAACAATTTATTATGGAGCTTGAAACAAATAAAAGAACAATTTGCAAACATGAAAATAACTCAACCTGTAAAATTCTATGAAAAGACACTTATCATTGATATATGCAAGTAGCTTGACTACCTGAACTGATTAAACAAATTTGACAACACAGATCATAGTAATGCAAGATTTGATAAAGGAAACCTAAACATTACCTTTTTTGAAGGATTTTTCAATTGCTTCATTACTTCATCACTCAACTTCTTAATCTCTATTTAAAGGATATTATCACAAAAAAGGCAAGAGAGGGGTTATAGGTTGTAAGAACATTGAAATTGCATTTAATAAAGAAGGATTAGACAAATTTAGCCAACTACATAAAGTTAAAAAATGAAGATATGGATGAGACAAAAAGTGAAAGATAAACAAAAAGAACATATAAAAGAAAATAAAGAAACAAAAATGTGAATTGGTACCACAGACAAATACAAAAAAAAAAATATAAGATAAAGCGATAGAATGAGAGAAAAGGTATCAAAGATGAACTCGTTAACGGATGAGCATAATATCAAAAAGTAAAAGAATGAGACAACCCAGACGATAAAAATTATATTGAAATAGTGTTGCATAGTGAATGCACTAAGACTTTTTCTTATTTATTTTAAATTATCACAGTGTACCGTATCAAATTACAATAAACTAAAATTAATGATGCATCATATTCAATGACAATATTACTATAAATAACTAAAATTAAATAATTTTTTTATTGCAAATTCTAAACATTTATTGTCAAAAATTGTGTTTAAAGCAAAAAAAAAAATCAAAACTTACATGAAAATATGAAACTAGATTTCAGATTTCTCTGTAATTCCTAGTTGAGAAATTTTTAAAAAGGATAATTTTTAAGCAATAAATTTGAACTTATGAATATTTCTGCAAAAGGGTCAACTTGAATTTGAGCTCATGAATATTAAGGTAAAGAAAATTAAATTCCTTTAAATAAATAATATATTAATGAAGATTCAAAATTTGAATTTGTTGTAATAATTTAAATGAAATGAAATTAATTATAATTGAAATTTGAATTTGAATTCAAATTTTTTATTCATAATTATAATTTAAAAAATACATGAAATTCAATTTCAAATAATAATTTTGAGAGTCATTAAGAAAAAGTTGACATACAAAGTAGCAAGAAAATAAATACACGAGATTCAAAACTCATTTATGATTGATATATGTACAAGGGGTTAAAAATTTTGAAAGAAAAAAACTTATTATATGAATGAAACATAAGCACTTTAACTATAATATCTTTTATAATATTATATAGATATAGATATAGAGGAGATTCTATCGCCGTTTGAAATGCACATAAAGGGCATATATATAAAGTTGATGAATTCATTCACATGTGATCTGAAATAATGCTAAATAAAGACGTGTCAATATGATATAAACTAGGGAAGTTTAGACCTCCCATGATGGAAATAATTTAACATAAGGATCTGAATACATATATACCTAAAATTATGCCGATGATTGAGAAGGGAATTTTTTTTTAATGAGCCTTCGAAGGCAAAGCATAAGGATCTGATTTTAATTATATAGATATTTTATTGGTCTAAGATGAACTTTTTACTAAAATTATCAATCTAGTCACTTCAACAATTGGATTTAAGATAACTAATTTGATTTATAAATGAAGTTCTTTTTATAAAAAGTTATAAAATAAGAATTATTTTTTATTTGAAAAGTTATAAAATAAGAATTGATTTAATTTTAAAATGAAATCTTTTTTAAGAAATTATAAAATAATAGTTGATTTGATTTTAAAATTATTTTTATATTAGTTGTCTAAATCAAATTAATTTTATTTTAAAATTATTTTAAACATAATATGTATTTATTTATTAAATAAATAAATAAGCTTAAGTATCACGTAAAACTCATTTATTGATATTGAGATTGAGAATTTGAAAATTAGCTCATTTAATTTATAAAATTGGAGTTAAATACAAGATTGAATAAAATGTCTAATATTATGAATATAAAGTGTATATTTTATATAATAATATTAATAAATTATTATTAATAAAAAGAGTAAATATCTATTTTGGTGCTTCAAAAATTTATATATCATCATCAATTAGATCATTTAATGATAAATATATTAAAATAGTCCTACAATGTCAATTTTTAATATCAAAGTAATCTTTTAATGTCATTTTTATATTAAATTAATTTTAAAAAAAATTAATTTGATATTAAAAATTATTAAAAGGTCACACTAATGATACTTATATTTTTTGAAGAATAAAATTATTATTTACTGTTAATAAAATAATTGAGCTTGTTTAATCCATAAGAGGGGTGCTATTTCCAAGCAATTTCCTTTGGAGACTTGGTTGGACCAATAAATTCCAATGAAGCAGTTGCATATACTTTGCACAAGAATAACTTTTGGCAGTGACGCTGCGAAAACGGCTGGGACTTAAAGAATGAACTACGATGTAAGAAATTATAAAAATAGAAATAAAATAAAATTTGTAAAAAAATATATAATAACCATTTATTATCAAAAGAAAATCCTACAAAAAATACTTCTGCAATAATTTTACAAATGATGCTGATATATTAACATGATTTAACGCTAATAAAAAAGTAAACATAATCATAAATGAAAATATCGATGATAAATTATTAAATTTAACAACAACAAAAATGTATATCAATACGTCAACGAAGCTGGACTTTTGGGCTAAAAAATTGATCTAGTTGCAAAGGATTCCATTTTTCTAAATCAGTCTTTAATTTGATCCCATTTATGGGTTGATTTGAGAAACACGGTGCAAATTAAAGCTATCCCAATCAGTATGCGTTCTTAAATGCATGATTATATTAGATTAGATTAGAATAGAATTAAAATAGGAAATATAATTAAAATAGAGATAAGATCTTTTGAATGGGATAACCTACCAATTTACTAAACTTATATATATACTAAAAAATGAATAAAAATAGAATTAAATAGACCATAATTAAAGTCACGATATGCAATAACACAAGAAGTCATCTTAGTGGTTAAGAAAGTAACTTTGTCTCCTTAGACACACAAAAATTGACTTAAAAATATTCTTATCATAAAAAAAACAATTTGAAAATTAAATGATAGCTATTGTGGATTTCAGATTTTCATTATAAAATTTGAATTCTTTTCATATATTATATTATGTTGAATATTTGTTATTTCCTACTATGTGTCCTACTTCTTTTACGATAACATTTAATTTATAAATTTTACCAAAAGATCAGAGATCAGATTCATACAAATATATAACAAGAATACAATTATCATCTAACTCGGTAATATAACATTGATCAATGTCAATGATGATTCTAAATGATTTTTTTTTAAAACGTGACACGTTATCATTTTATTGAATAAGTTAGGTAGAGATTCACCATAAGAACAATATTAAATTTAATTGATAATAAATTGTACGATTAAAATGAAAAAAAAAATAAGGATCAAAATAAATAAAAATTGAAGAAACAAAAAATTAATTAATTTTTTTTTGTCTCATAACGTGTTATCATTGTGATAGCATTGTTTGATCCAAATAATAATAATAAAAATTAAAAGAAGGAAAAAAAAAAACGGCTAGTTGATTCGTTGAAGTTGTCCTCGACAAAAAGAAAAGGAAAAAAGAAAAAAAAAATCTGTCCATTGTTGTGAACTTGTGATACCAAAGGGGGAACGGGTCGTTTACGCGGCAAGTGATTCAGTAAAAGACAACGACAATAATAACACACGTTACATACCTCTTAAATGACGATAATGTCCTTTTTCTACGATTCCCGTTTCAACATTCGAATTCCACGAAGCCACCAAATTAACCAACGCACCACCACCAGCACCAGTTCCACCCTCCCTATATAAAACCAATGCCATTCATTCCCATATTGTTTTTTTTTTTTCATTCTCTCTCTCTCTCTCTCCTTGTTCTACGCTCATAGCTCCCTCTATTCATAGCGTTGCACAACACCTTCTCTTACAAATTACCCTTTTTCTCCGCTCAGATTTCTCTCTCTCAGATTCCCTCATTTTCTCGGGATCCGCCGATCCACAACGCGATCTCGGGGTTTTCTTTTTCCTTCTTCCTCTTGAATCTCGAATCCATTCCATTCCATTCCCCTCGCAATTTTTTCAATTTTTTTTAAAAAAATTTATTTTGATTTTTGTTTCTCTCAGCTCAGTGTTTTTGGTTTGGAAGGGATCAATAAAAAAAAAAATCAACAATGAGTGATCATTTGGTGGTCTATGTTGACCGTGTCGTACACCCTCTGCCCGTTGAGCCGCTGACTCAGCAACCGGTTCACCCCTCTCCTGAACCGGAGCCGGAACCGTCGCCGGATGCGGCGGGGCCCTCCGGTTCTGCTCCGCCGGCGGATGAGGATTGTGATGATGAGGAGGAGCCGTTGATTCAGATGGCGGAGTGTCGCATTTGTCAGGACGAGGATGACGTTAGCAATCTAGAGACACCCTGCGCCTGCAGCGGAAGTCTTAAGGTTGTATCTTGTTCTCTTTTGCTGTTTTCTATGAATTTCAGGTTTTTTGGTGTTAGCTGTTGTGTGAATTGTGATTACGAACATAAAAATAAAAGAGGTTTTTATTTTTATTTTTTTATGGTTTAATTAATAATGCCTTTGGAGTTGTGGCTAGCTCAATTTGTTATAAATGATGCTGGGTCAATGTGAAAAGGAGAAAAAAGTTATTTATAGGTTGGAAAAATGCTTTCTGTTCCACCTATTTTTCATTCTTACCAAACAGGATTACAAATTATATCCATTTTTTTTTAATTGAGAAATGAGAACAACTTGCTTAATAAAATGATCACACTGCTTTTTTGAGACTACTGAATTGCTTCCCTGTATTGAGCTGGTGGATAGATGCATTAGTACCCTGCTTCAGATTGAGGCTTAGAATGCAAAAGAAGAACGGAAGAACATTGTTGTTTATGTCACATTGGTTTTCATCACTATTTTTGTCATCCTAACTCATGAACGGTTGGAATTTTTGTGCACAGTATGCTCACAGAAAGTGCGTCCAGCATTGGTGCAATGAGAAAGGAGACATAATTTGTGAGATATGTCATCAGGTATGCTTCTTTTACATATAAGTAACTTTCATGTTTCATAACATTTACATTATTATAAAGTTGTGATGATGGGTAGATGATGGTCATGCTTATTTTTACGAGTATAGCTTTATTGAACAATAATTTTGTACAATGGTATCTTAGATTCCCAGGTATATGCATGGGTATTCAAGTTAGATACCTATATTTGGTATCACCATTGAATACCACATTACATTCCTAGGCATGTGTGATGAATGGCTAAAATTGGCAATTATGAAAATTTTATCTTGCTTTTTCGTTTGTGAATGTGAGATTCCCGCATGTTTTGTGAGGGTTATTGCATGCCTGCATATTGCTGGGATGGGGATAAAAGAGTGGAATAAGGGATGCTTTCTACCAGTGTACCAAACATGGGCATCTTGCTGAGACATCCAAGATATCCAGGAGTTTTAGATGCTTGTATGAGGATGCATTTGTACTAAACACCTCCTAAACTTCTTGTGTAGAATGGGAAAAATTGAGGGGAACAGGTAAATGTAAGTCATATGTACGATATCATGTTAAATATGCTTCTAGGAAGTTTGATGTTTTGTATAATTAGTTTGTGATAGTCTACACGTCGTTGTTCAGATTGCTTGTGTCCTTTTGACCTATTGGGTTGTGGAACATTTATTTAGTTAACTAGGGCACCTTTGGATTGAACCAAATGCTTTGTGTGTGTGTGCGCGTTTGCGCGTGCGTGTGTTCATCTGTATACTTAAATCCTTCCAGTTATATTAAATTTGTGCTTATCTTTTATGATAATTCTTTTTACTTTTGTGCATGAAATTTCCCAGCCTTATCAACCTGATTATACTGCCCCACCACCTCGTCCTCATCCTGAAGAAACTATCATTGATATAGGGTAAGCTGAAAGTTTCCTTTTTGTAAAATAGTCTTCATTCGATTGTCTTAGTTCTATGCATAAGCATTCTATTTCATAAGTTATATAGACTGCCATGAAGATATTTGTCTGAAACTCTTGTCTCACTCATGAGTTATGACCAATCTTGCAGTGGAGGCTGGACAATCTCTGGCACACCTTTGGACTTGCGTGATCCTCGACTCTTGGCAATTGCAGAGGCAGAACGCCAATTCTTGGAAGCCGAATATGATGGATATGCAGCTTCTAACGCCAGTGGAGCTGCATTTTGCCGCTCAGCTGCTCTAATTGTAAGGCATTAACCTTGAAGTCTTTTTTAACAAATTATTTGTCAAATTTAGTCATATGTATTTGCGCCAGACATACAATTTATTGAGGGACGTATAATATTTCATATTTATTTGGAATTTCAAGGAAATCATTTGTACTTGCTATGATCTTTAGGGCCTTGATGCACCTCTGCATTTGTTCACTGTTTACATTAACTATGCACATTTGATCTTTTGACATGGTTTTAAGCCTAATCCATTCTATTTGGTGCAGCTAATGGCCCTTTTACTCTTGCGGCATGCACTCTCTGTCACAGATGCTGATGCTGAAGATGATCCATCCACTTTTTTCTCTGTAAGTGACTTGAGTTCCTTTTGGCTTCATATAGTTACTGTTGTATTGCTTTCAAATGTATTGTTGAGCCAACCTAATTAACTCCCCATTTTCTGCAGCTTTTCTTGCTTCGAGCTGCTGGATTTCTTTTACCTTGCTATATTATGGCTTGGGCGATCAGTATTTTGCAACGTCGGCGACAAAGACAAGTCAGTTTCAGTTTTGGTTCTGACTAATTTTGGTTCTGATTTTGCTAATGCAGTATTGGTTTTGTTTTGAAATGATGCTATGATGTTCCATTTCAGTCTGAATATACAATGTTTTTGTTCATATCTCTTGGTAGCGTTTCCGGGAAAGTGCAAGTCATGCAGATGGGTTACCCCTATTATGTACTGGGAAATTCTTACCGTTTCATGTTATGGTGAAACAGGAGGCTGCAGCACTGGCAGCAACCCAAGTTGCTTTCGTTCTACAATCGGGGCAGCGTGGGGGTCTGCAATTTGCCATAGCACCAGGACCAACAGCGAATACACCCCAGGAACAAGTGTAGTTTGTATGTCAATGAATAGCGTGTGCGCCATATAAAAAAGGCTTGTTGAAATGCCATGCATTTACTCTTGGTTTTCTGAGGTCTAATGTACGTACATACCTTAGCTTGAGCGGCTTTCAATGTGGTTGGAATTCATAGCCTTCAAACAAATAACATCCTCATTTTGTAATATTGCTGCTTCGTCAAGTCTTCAAAAATTATAAATCTTTCGTTGTATCAATGTCAATTCTACTAGGAAGTGAACAAGTCATTTCATGACGATAAGGTTGCAAACAAACATGTCTATTTTTCTACTCCAAAATTATCATGATTGAAGCAAGAAAACAATGTGGAAGGACAAGCAGACAAAAATGAATAATCAATTTTACATTTGATTTCACGAGAATATACTGTCGGCCATCGGTGCTGTGTAGCATTTTACGATCTTTGTTTGTTTGCCCCTCAAATTGGACAATAGCTGTGATCATTGTCGGTTCTTCCAAATAAAATGGCGTCACCAATAGTGGTAGTGGTAGTGTGTCGTGCCTAAACTCCACAAGCTGTGAAGCACAAATATTTCAAAATTTTTTGTTAAAATTCTTCGTTTCTATTGAAAGCCACACTCATCATTGTGATGCGCACGACATATACGTTATTCAGAAGCATCGAACCACTGCCAATTCAACCACCAAATTGATCATTGATTAGTGATATTATTCCAAGTTTCATGAGTGTGATAAAATGATCATTTTAATTATAATACTAGCTATTTTATCCAATTCGAAGTTATTCTCTTGATAAACTTAACAATATTTATGGACCTTATGCTAATATTAAACCATAATAGTCCATTATTACCCTCTAGCTTCCAATTACAAGAAAATATATATTCTATCCATTAATAAATTTTAGGATATAAAGACATAAAGAAAACTAATGCTCTGCTTGACAATAACATACAATAATTTGATTGTTTACTTATTTTTTGCTTATTCTCTTGATAAACTTAACAATATTTATGGACCTTATGCTAATATTAAACCATAATAGTCCATTATTACCCTCTAGCTTCCAATTACAAGAAAATATATATTCTATCCATTAATAAATTTTAGGATATAAAGACATAAAGAAAACTAATGCTCTGCTTGACAATAACATACAATAATTTGATTGTTTACTTATTTTTTGGTCTTGGCCCCTCACCAGTTTATTAGTAACTCCATCCCTGGCAGGGTGCTTCAAGATTTCGGTTCCAATGGAAGTTCATATAATGGATTCATCAATAGTGACAAATCACTTGCTAAGGTTAAATCGTTCTAGACTACCAGAAAGCCTACCATAGGTTCCTACATCATGACTATTTGGGCTGAAGTGTTTCCTTCCTTCATTTATTAAGGAAGAAAGAATTGAAAGGGTTGTACATTCTTTTTGCATTATATTTACACTCCTTTGTGAGTGTTATATACTTTCACCAATTATATTTCAAATCAAGTCAATGGTATATTGACGAGTAATGGTGGAGTGCTTTTTTTTTTCCTCTTTTTTTTTCCCCCACAAGGTAAAAGAAGAGGATGCAACGTAGAATTATCAAAGAAAAAGAAAGGGAGGAGACCGAGACAGCGATAACATTGATTTTGACACATGTATGAATATGAGGTAAGTCATTTTGTAAAATTTGCAATACATAAAAAATAGGTTTAATTGATACGCTACATGAAATTGTACTCCTACAGTTTATTGTTATTCCTCAACAATCAACTTTTATTTGATTTTTTTAAAATACTCTTAATTAAATTGCAGTTACTTAATTCTTTTTTGTCAAAAAACTATTTATATATTACTGCTCCTATATTTATCCAAACTCATCATTATTAATTATAAAGATTTGTTAATTTTAAATAAATATTTGATATTTTTCTTATAATTTCATTTTTTTTGTGATTGGTTCATTGGTTGATAGGAATAATAAAATTGTATAATTTTGACCTTATTACATATAAAAAGTTTGACTTTTGAAGCGTGTTCAATTAAGTGCTTATCATCAAGCCAAAAGTTATCGCTATTAGTCAGGGTGTAATTTTTTTTTTACTTAAGCCCATCAGCAAACGTCACAGTTCGATTTGACTCTGACCCTATTTAGGCCTTGCACAGTTCGATTTGACTCTGACCCTATTTAGGCCTTGCCAAAGTAAGATCCTGGCCCACAACCAACAATCCCTCTCCCAGTACTTACCTCCAGCAACTTGTGACCTTGGCTTTGATACCACTTGTTGGATTAAGTGCTTACCATCAGGCTAAAAGCTATATTGTGAGCCAGCATTCTGTCTTAGCAAAGTCCTGGTAGGGTAGAAGTCAGATCGAATTATGACCTTTGCTGATGGACTTAAGTAGAAAAAGTTATGCCATAACTAATAACTATAGCTTTTGACCTAGTAGTAAGCGCTTAATCCAATAATGTAATTATATCATAGTGGATGTGAGAAAAACATAATTAAATCTTTGATTTACTAATTCTACTTAAATGAGTTTTGTTATAAATATTGACTGTAGTAAGATGAATACAAAATTATAGTACTGATAAAGGAAAAAAAATCCCAATATTAAGCAATTAAATGGATAACTATTTAATAAAGCTTGTTTTAAAAAAATTAAATAAAAGTTGGTTGAAAATGAGTGACAATACATAAATAGGAGTGACAAATAAACCCGCCCTACTTGAAAACCTAATATATTTAGAAAACAATATCTAATTCACTTTAATTTGTATTGATGGAATTATGATTTATTAAAAATTACTAGTTCTCTTGCTAGTTCTCTTACCTTCAACTGTAAAAAAGAATTTTTGACCTCAAAAAATAAAAATAAAAATATTTTTTTATAATAGAAAATATTTAACTTTGACCAATGTATATTACTTTCCTCTCTTTTATATTTTTCGTTTAATACACAAGTCTTTCTTCTATTATGAAAACGTATACAAAGTTCATTTATATTCAAAAATAATAATATAACTAAATCTAAAGAATATTTTATTCAATTACATCAAATAAATGTTTTAAGGCAAAATAAAGATAGAAATGATATTTAATCATAAAATATTTATGAGCTAACGATTCATTCTGTTATATTAAACAGTATTTTAGAATTAGTTGTAATATTTAACATAAATATAAAAAGGTTTGTATAAATTTTCATAATAGATGAGAGTTTGGGCTAATAAATGAAAAATACACAAAATGAGAGACTAATTTAATCAAATTTTATTTTTATATTTGTGTAACTATAGCCACTTAAGCAAGTAAACATTTTTTTAATATTATTATTATTAGAATTCAGAATCATATTCTTCTAGTTTTTCCTTCTGGCCTTTTTCTTTCTTTCTCTACCCATTGCTTCATCGACTTCTGCCATAGGTGCATATCCTCATGGTTGCACGACTGACAACTTAGCTTCAAGATCAATGGCCAGAGTCTCCAGCTTCTTGAATATGCTTCACACCCTCTTACTCTCTCCCTTTGTTCTGTGCTTGGTGAGCCATGGCTGCTGTTGCAACTTCTATCTCTATCAGAACTGCACTGCCATTTATGGTATTGCATCAAGAATCTTGCCACCCAGGTCTACCCTTATGCCCTTTATGGTGTTCCTAGATTTTCATGTTCATGTACGCCAACAAACTGCATGTGGGTTCGGAGGAGAAACACTGAGCTAGAATCTCCAACTTCAGAAGTATCATAAAATACCCTGCATAATGTGCACTTGTCCAGAACCAGAAGGCTAAAAAAGAAAACAATTAAGAAAAAAACTCGTCCAAGCATAATGGTTAAGTTTGAGCTATAGAATCACATGGGAGACCAAAAATATCCACTAAAATTTTCTTGTTTTGAATTTGAGATAGACAGCTCTTTTTTTAAAGTATCCCTGCTTCACGTCACTTATCTCACACTGTGTAGGATAATCTTTGTCAAAACACAACAGAAAATGGGAATGGAACAAGGATTACGAAATATGTCATGATATGAATTGAACTCTTCTCTTGAAGGCTAGGTTGGAAGGTATAAACAGAACCAAACTTGTGGGAAAATTTTCTTTGAACCTGTTATCCTCAATCAAACGATTCAGTTTTAAGATACAGATATTGAAACGAATTGATAAGGAACTGAAAGAGAGGGACCCCGGGTGGAGGCTACAGGAAAATGGCGTATGATTAGTTTTTTTTTTTTTTTCTTTCTTTCTTTCTCTTTTGAACAAAGCAGATAAGCATATATTCTAACTTATTCTAGGTATGATTATGATCCATGATGGTCGCCAATTTTAAAGCAGGGCAGAGCAAGGAAGCATCTCACTTTAGCTTATGTTTAGGTGACATTCTGTTTGTAGCTCCAACTTTTGCCTTTCCTTTGTATAGAATTTATAGCAGCCAACGAGTCATATCAACAACTTTAGTCCTGCCAATCAAACGTGACTTATATTTTTTCCAAACTTAGTATTCATTATTTAGCTTTGAAACTGCGAAATAATCTTCGCTAATATTTTTTCTTTCTTACTTTTAATATGTGATCAAGCAGTGCAGTGTTCAATCTGGCAGGATCATTATCATATTTCATGTGTTGAGAGTCCTACATTGGATAGTGATATGGCCTGAATAGTGTTGATAAGTGAGGAGTAATCCTCACTCCATGAGCTAACTTTTGGAGTTAAGTTAGACCCAAACCCAAATTCTAAGATGGTATCAGAGCCTATCCGAGATCCATTAGGCCACCCGCAGATGTCCAGTCCTGCAAACTTCACGCTCCAGATGTTCAGTCCTGAGCGTGAGAGGAGTGTGTTAAGAGTCCCACATTAGATAGTGATATGACCTGAATAGTCTTGATAAGTGAAAAGCAATTCTCACTCCATGAGCTATTTTTGGAGTTGAATTAGGCCCAAATTCAAATTCTAAGATCATGCAAGTTATATTTTGGTTTTCCTTTGTATATAATTTATAGCAGCCAACGAGTCATATCAACAACTTTAGTCCTGCCAATCAACCGTGACTTAAATTTGTTCCAAACTTAGTATTCATTATTTAGCTTTGAAACTGCCAAATAATCTTCACTAATATTTTTTCTTTTTTACTTTTAATATGTGATCAAGAAGCAGTGCAGTGTTCAATCTGGCAGGATCAACATCATATTTCATGCAAGTTAAATTTCAAACTCATAAACCACTGAGATTTAGCATGAGACGTTATTGTTTCATATCCAAGACTGCTAAACTTTATGGATAAAAAGCAAATAACTAAGCAGCAAACTATTCAAAGACGAGGGATATGTTCCTTCGCAATTATAACTCGTTTTCACTTTTATGTTCTTTAAGTTGCTTTGCCATTCTTCTTTTTCTCTTTTGTTGTTATGTGGTGGCCTTATTCAGTCAGTGCTCATTGCACCAAGACCATCATGCTGAGCCTTGAGGGGCTCTCTTTGGTTCAAAACCAATTTACAAAGAGCACACAACTTTAAGACCAGTCTTGAGATTTGAGAATCTAGGAAAGCCATAATGTGTAAAATTTTCACCTTTGTTTTATGTTACTGTGCAAATTTTAATCAAAAGAAGTGGGTTCCGCCATAACGTTTAGATTCAGAGGGTCACACATTCTTTTAACAGAAAACAGACGTATCTGACAAGTACGTTAACCTTGGCATGGTACGTACCGTACCATATATCCAATCTTAAGGCCCCACTCTGCATTTTTCTATTTTCATATCATATGCAACTGAAGTCTATGTAAAGCATTTAGCAACCTCTAGGGATCAGCAAAAGTACTAATGCAAAATATTATGCCTTAGGCATATCAGTGCAAGTTACTGACTATTCTATTCAGAGGGAGAATGAAAGCATACTCTTTCCGGGCATGAAGCTTACTACAAGATATGAAACCCTCAAAAGGCAGTTTCAAACATTATGAAGGAAAATGAAGAATGGAAAGCAACTAGTCATTTAACTCTCACTTTAATTGGAAGATAAAGAGCAAGCCAACGAGGAGATAAATTATCCAAACGTTGGCCATTTCACTTGGACCAGGACCAGTCATCCTTCATCTTAAGACACCATGTCACCCAGTTGTGATAAAGCGCGGAATTTATGCTTTCGACAGTTCCTAGTTGCATGTGATATTTTGAGTTAAAAATAAACCAAAGGAGAGAGAGATAGAGAGAACATGAAATTGTGAACGGGGGTATAAGAGATTGGCAACCAATCTAAAAGAAAAACAAAGCATAAAGGTGCACATTGAGCCCAAGAAATCAAGTACTGTTGTTTTTGTTGCCTGGGGAATAGAGCTTGGAATTCTAAAGCGAAGAGGACATCTTGGAATAGCATAAAGCAATAGTTTGTGTTCTTTTGGGGGTGTTCTATTCCCCTATCTATTCTTTATGACTTGCTTGCTACTGTAGCAATTCCTGTTTCGGGGTGGCCCATCGTTCCTGTCTGTACGGTCATTCTAATTAAAAAGCAACTAATACTGCCTTTCCTTAATAACAAAGGAATGATAATTTACCAGAATAACCCCACACAAAACACAGTTTTCATATGGATTAAATTGCAAATGTATAGTGTAACTTGTTAAGTTGTTATAGGCAAATATATATAACATGTTATTTGCATAAATCCAACCTATGCTGAGGCAAATAAATAACCTGTTATTGACTTTAAAGCAAACATATGCTGAGGTGAGGACCATGGAATCCTCGTGAAAACTGAAACACAGTAAAAACAAGAATATGAGTTTTATTTGTACATATACAGGCAAGCATAATATTGTGATGTGGCAATTTGGCCTAGAGTCCAAGCGACTGGGTTTGGCTTCTTTTAGTAGACAAAAGCAGGCATATGATAGAGATGTAGGGAAACAAATGAAAAAAGATACTTGGCTTCTCAAGGGTATTGTTCCAACCCCTTTATTCATTCTTGTCAGATTCTTCAATAACAGCCTTAATTTGCTTAGATTGCAGGCTTATGATTTGAGGTGAATCTAAAATTCCTGTAGGCCATCCCTACTTTAAGCTTTAAAGCCCTCTCCAAATTCAGTAGGACATAAATAACAAGCTTATATCTACAGGAATGGATCATAAGAATACACATATTACAAGTGCAGAGTTGCTTATTCTCTTATTACTGTAAACAGAAGAAGATACCTTCTATTCTTCTTGTTCCAGTGCAGAGAAAATGGTGTTTAGTCCTTCAAGAATACTTATTCTTCTTCTCTGTGTCGGGTTCTTATCAGTTCAAACAGAGAAAGTGTTTGGCCTGAGAAGTTTAGAACTTGCACTAAGACAGAGCCAAGAAGACCACAGGATAATGCTGCAGAATCAACATACTCTCAAAGCTACAAACATGGAATTAGTGAACACAAAGAAGAATTCAGCAAATGTTAACAAAAGGTTTGATACAAATCAGTCGAGCAAGAGAAGAGTGCGAAGAGGATCAGATCCTATCCACAACAGGTCTTAACACATTCACCTTGTTTCTATGGAAAGGAAAGAAAGCAACATCAAGCTGACATCTAAGATAGTGAGAAGACAGAGATGGAAACGTTTGGAAATGCAGAGGAGGATAGAAATATAGTGAACTGTACCAGCATTCTTAAGAGACCTTCATGACAATTGGTTGTTTTTTCTCTTCTTCTTTTTCAATCTAATTTTGAGAATTTGGTCAGAGAGAGATATGTATAGTCAAGCTAGTAGAGAAGATTTTACAAAGCAATTCACTGAACCAGCATCATCTGTGAGTTGCCAAATGATAAATAGTCAAAAGACAGTATAGATGATGATGTCAGCTCCCCAGAAGGAAAATGTTTTTTCTTTTTTTTGGTTTTTTTTGTTCAGGTCAAAAAAGTGAGTTTGCACTAGTATTACAGTTTCTGCAAGATTATATAGAAATTCTTTTGCAATCTTCTGTTCTTTGAAACCTATTTCAAATCTATGATCTTTGGTATCTTCTGTTTTTGGACCCTATAGATCCCTTAACCAACAAAAGCACAGTTTTTGCACATTATAGATTCATGGAAGAATGCTGGATAATTGTATTGTCTCATCATGTAGAGCTGTTTCAAATAGAAATTTGTCTTTGCAGTCTTGCTCTTTTCTATTTCTCCTGTTTCTCTTCAGGTGCATTTGTTTGGGAAAGAAGCAAGGTGGGTTTGTTCAGGCAAACAGAAAGAAGAATACCAATAATATTAACAAATAAAATCAGATAACTTACACATATCTCAAGAGGACAATAGACTCTCCAGCATGAGACTGGACAAGTGTGACTTGCGAAAAGCAAGGTGCTATGCTAACCCATCCATTGTTTATCATACATATAATGAATACTGTCATTTTCATAATGCTTCAATATGTTTTCATAATGAAAATCAAATTAGAACAAAGATGTTTTTTAACTAACATATCAAGCATCATAAACTCATCTCTACCGCAGATCATCAATGTGACACAGCCTGTAATAGCATATGAGATGCAAACTTTAAGAAGTGTTACTTCAACTTCATTTAAATGTATGATGCTGGTAACAGTGAGAACAACAAAATGAAAGTTAACAATCTTTTCATAATTGACAAACACAATAAGATTCTTGAAGATTGTTCCTAAAATATGGCAGACAACAATAACTAATGAGGATGTGAACTGTATAAAACAATATGTATAACACTTTAGCAAATTACGGCACAAGATAGTTCAGAAAGCATCAGTCAAAAGCATAACATTGGGATTGGAGCAGGTGGTCAGCCAATACCACAAAAAGTTAGGAAGCACAATCAAACTAAAAGTTCTATAATGATATTATTTTTCACGCCTTCAGGCTGAAGGAGAATCTACTTATTCATTTTCTTTCTTCCCAATCATCCCCCACCTCAACCCCCAGGGCAACAATTCCATATGGGGGGTGGGGGTTCAACCGAAGAACTGTCCATTACTGCATGATTCAAAGCAAGAAATCCTTGTTTGATACCTATTCACTTAGCTTGTAATGGAATTCTCTCTGGTTGCCAATGCACTCGATGCACCAAAACATTGATGATATGTACACTTAAAAGGCAAATAGGAAGAGGAATAATGCTACTCACACAATTGTTTAAATCACAACTACAGATGTGGCTACTTCTGATTTTGACAAGCAAACTCAGGTGAAGCAATGTATGCAGTTGTGTCCAATTGTGACGATATATGTATGGGCAGCATGGGTATGGCTAGAGAGTCACTTATATATGTGCAAAGCCACTCGTATATGCATAAGGGTTATAGTTTACAAGTAGCATTAAACAATGTATCAATTCACTTGTCATCTCATTGGGAACCGATGCATGAACAATGTACCAGACTACCAGTTCACTTGGACAGATGAAAATAGAGTGAAACCTCTAGGTAGTAGTTACCTTTTCACAAGTGAATAATTCATAATGAAAAGCAGAAATAATTCTTCAAAAGATAAAATGCAGATAGAGCTAAGATATTGTATAAGCTACTTAGTCAATGAGCCAACCAACATTTTAAAAATAATTCATCATCAAACCATCATTCTCTATAAACTTCCAATGGCAGTGAATTTGGGAGTATATTTATTCTTCTTTTTTTTCACTTTTTTTTTCTATTTTATCCTATATTTATTTTCCTATTTATTTTTTGATCATTTATAGCATAAGGAAGATGTACAGGAATCAAAATAGCAGACTGAATTTAAAAAAATGAAAAATAAAAAAAACCCAAAGACCATATTCTTAAAACTTAAAACAAAGAAGAACAAGTTTACAGAGAATACCCAGAGATACCTATTAGGCTATTCCCATAACAACTTTCATGGGGGGCAAAAAACACTATTAGGAAACAACCCAGTTCCAGATAGCTACTTCAAAGTTCATCTGCCATTGATTGCATGAACAGAAGCTAAGAAAGTTACGTGCTTTCAGCAAATACTGCTACTAAAAGAAAACCTGGAAGAAGAAGAAGAAGAAAAGCAAACGTCGCCGTTTCATAGTTCCTGAAGTCCATCGGGCCAGAATTAGCCAACCCAACTCGTTTGTGGAGTGGGCTACCTTTAGGGCTGGATTATATTTAACTGGGTTAGCCCAAAATGTGGGAAAATGGTAGTGTTGCTCATTTTAGGCTTCATACCCTCTGGGTTAGGGGTGTGCAACGCGTTACTCATTTTTGGGTTTGTGGGTTGGGTTAGGATTGAAATCCCCCAACCCACAAGGTTGGGTCACGTTGTGTGTTCGAATACAAACCCAATCCAACTCATTTAAAAAAATTCTGGTGTGTTCTTTTTTTATAATATATTTAGGATGTGTTTTGACTTTTTACTGTGGCTTCTAAATTCTTATAATAATTAATTTCTTGAAAGTTTTTTTAATTGAAATTACTATTCAATATGTCATAGGTATTATTAAATTATAGTTTCTAAACTTTTTAGTGTTTGAAATAAATCTATATTATCAAAAGGATAATTCCTTAACAAAAAGAATATCAGATAAAATTTAGAGCAAATTCTCTTACTCCATAATTTAAAATAAATATCTAAGCACTATTGTTATTTTTGAAGCATTAACAAAAACTCATCAATTATGCCAAGTGTAAATTTAACAATTCATTCTGCTAAATTAATGAGAAACAAACATTTAAAAAATTTGTTTATGACTTATAATATGAAACAATTTATAGATTTGGAAATTTACAAAACACATAAGATTGAATATTATATCTTATCATAAATTATGATACCAAATTTAATAAAAAAAAATTATATACATATACCAATGTAGAATTTTTTAGTAGGTGTATTTAAACTTGTTTAATTATTTTTCAAATTTCTACCTCTTGTAGCGTTCCATAGATTTCACTCTAGGGGTCCAACACACAAGTCTAACCCAAAAGACCGATGATATGTGTACTTATGTCATTTGAGACTTATTTTATGTTATGTCATTTGATATTTATTTATCTTCATTGCCTTACATTGGCATTTGAATTTAAGACTTGTGTTATGTTATGTATAATAGACTTTAACTTCTATTTTATTAGAGTTTTATATATATATATATATATATATATATATATATGTTTAACCTCTGAGTTCAATCTAACTCAATTCTCATATGTGTAGGTCGAGTTGAGTCAAATTGAAAGAAAAAAAATTAAACTTATTTCAACTCATTACTTTCATGAATGAGTTAGATTCAAAAGTATTATAAACACAAAGCAACTCAACTCATAAATACTCTTCCTATGGCTTGTTACTTCAGAGAAAGGGATGATAGATACACAATTCTTGGCTTCTTGCATTCTTAATTTTGTATAATTTTGTGGGTGAGTATTCTTAATTTTTTAATAATAATATTTACATGATTATTTAGTACAAATTGTGAACTACTACTTATATGATAACATTTAAGCAGTGCTGCTTATTTACAGTCCCACATTTTTCTTGTCAAATTCAATGTAATATAAACAAATTTAAAAGAATTGTGTAAGTAGTTTTTTTTCATAATATTTTTTATTTAAGTAAACAAAGCTATCTATATTAACTGTGCAAAGTCATACAAGGGAAAAAAGTAAAATAAATGATATTATTCAAACAGAAGTGAACCACCATAGAATAATACCACTAGCTAAAAGACAATGGAATAAAAATGGATTGAATTTTTGTTTGGCAAATGAAAAACATTTGATGGTGTGGAATGTTGATAAGAAAAGGACAAAATAGTTACAACTTGGCAAAACTACCCCATGAACAACAATAATGATATCCTACAACAAAATTAATAATATAGCTTTCATAGCTACACAACTAATATATATTTTCTCGAACATATCGTTGAAACTCTTTTTAAGGGAGTGAATATTTTAAAATCCATTTCTTTTTTTGCTTTTCATCCATACCAGTCAATAATAGGAACAGGTTTATCCGAACGTCCGACTTTGTATCTTCAATTGTAACTCTTTTTAGAATGTTATATATGTTAGACATGAAAATTCTTTTTGGAAATGTACCTATGATTAAATCTGTATGATAATTAAAATAATATCAAAGCAAATAATAGAGGACGATTTTGCCTAAATGACTGGATGCCCATTAATTATCGATGAAATATTTATGTTTATCCCTTGAAGAGTGCATATTATTATTTCCCTTTGTTATAATGTAGCAAGAGAAGAAATTCGGTACAAAAGAAGAAATTATTTATACAATTTGAAGCACTTTTTAAAAGTATACAAGGTAGTTGATCACTGGACATAGTCACATACAATTAAAAAAAACCAAAATTATTATTAAGCCAAAAAAAATAATAATCAAAGGGAGAAGTATCGAAAACCAAAATATGATCAGATTATGCAATATTATGTACTCAATGATAACCGGATAAATCTTATCCTTTAAAGTTAAAAATCCCTTTTGTCAGAGACAGAAGATATTTTATTTTTCCCACCCTTATCTTATCTGCATCTGTAATATTATTACATGAAAGTTCATAAATGCTTTTAGGTGGATGCTGATTCACCCACATTTCCAATTTAGTTTGCTATACATTATCTCTCCCATTATGTGAATTTAGTTTTTGAGAAAAGAAAGCAATGCGTCTGTTAATTTTGGGTCCACATCCCTTAAATTGGATGCATTTGACCTAAGGAATCTGGTTCTGTTAATGAAGAGCATGGTGTCTCTCTCTTTCAACTCAAGCTGTAGTTAGTGTAATTTTTAGGTCATTTATTATAAGTATTTGATTCAATAATAATATGTGTAAGGTTATTCTTAATGATAGATGTATTTATAATATAATTTACATAACTTTATATATGTTTAATATTAAATATAATATTTATGATAAATCATATCTATTTAAAAAAAACTTTCTATACTTATTATTATTTTGGTCAAATACTAATATTTATATTAAGTTATTAAATATTTATTAATTATTAATTATATTTAATATAATTTTAAATATTTATTATAAAATTAACAATAAAATAATATTTAATAATTTATTCTAAATATCATATTCATAAAAATATGATAATATCTCTAATTGCATTTGGGCGGCTACCTGACTCCCTGACAAATGGGAAGACTTGGCACTATATGGTAACGGCATGCTCCCCTTACCATAACTTGAATTATTGCACGAGACCCATGTTGGTTGTCTCCTTTACCATTTTTTCTTTAGCCATTACCATAACTTCAATTATTGCACTAAAGCCATGTCGGTTGTCTCCTTCACCATTTTTCCATTTTTCTTATAACCCTTTCAGATGGCAAACAATTAAACATCTTTTCTCTAGCAGTTTAGATTATCCATCTTACTAAGAAACTTGGTCCTTTTGCACAAGTTCCAGTCTTCAAATTTCCAATTTTGGTGTCTGGAAAGCTGCAGATCAGAAGGGGAAATATAACTTGCACAAGTTAAGCTCTGTTTTGAGCAACTCATTGGGTCAAATAGTAATGTCCGTGTCTAGTACTTTGTGTCACTCCGCGCATGCTTCTTTGATGATGACAGAAATGTCAGATTACTGCTTGATTGAGGATTTTTTTGACTCTGAGAACCAAAGAAAAGCCGAATTTTATGGCTTGGAGTGCTCTCAGCCTCACAGCATAATAAATCATTACTCATCTGATAGGTGATTAGGTTGCCAATTAGGCAATTAGCTATCCTTCTCTTCTGTAATTCCAGCAAATAAGGCACGCCTTAATCTTAACATGTCTTATCAATGCCGAGAAAGGATCAGTAACCCATGACCAATTGACCGTCCATGCGAGTACACATTTCTTGGATTCTAGTGTAGCATGCATGATCGAGGAGTAGCTAGGTTTTGAGAGAGAGAGAGTCAATTAGCATATGGAGAAATTTTTAAATAAATACTGTCTATTATAAATATTTTATTTAATAATTAATATATATATAATTAATTTTTAAAAATAAATATATTTATAACTATTGTATATTTAATAATAAAAAAGTATCTATAATAAATAGTAATTACTTAAAAATTTCTCTTAAAGATATGAATGTATCAAGTTGTGCATCCATCATAAGACTCGTGAGTACTGGAAATTTGGAATGTTGCGACAGTAGGTAATAGATATATCAATACCATGAATAGGACACACATATAAATAAGGTTCACATATTAATATATTATCAATAGGCTTGTTGCAGAATTTTTTTTTGTACCCGAAGCATAGATATAAAAATTAGATCTAATTGATTGAGAAATCAATTAAGTAATTAATTTGAATGATTAATTAAATTGAATATATTTCGAATTCGATTTGACTTGATTGGTTTAGGTTGAAAATTAATGATGCGGCTAGTTGAACCGGTGAACCGGTAAACTGGCTAAGTCATACAATTTTAAAAAAAAAATTTTAAAATTTTAAAAAGTCATAATTTTTGACTCGTTTAACTAATTTAGATTAATTATATAACCATTTCATATAACTTTTTAAAATTTACGTGATCTTAATATTTTTTTAAAAAAATTTATTTTTTAAGTTATGAGCATTTTAATAAAAATATTAAAAAAAATTTATGAATTAAAAGTTAAATTCTTTTTTTTTTAAATTATTATTTTTATTAAAATTAAAATATTTTATTTATTTATAATAATAAATATTATCTTATATAATATATATTTATACATATATATATATATTTAAATATTTATTTAATTTTATACTATTCAATCAATAATTTATTGACTCAATACTCAAATTAAGTCACATCCGAAGTTTAAAATAGTGAGCATTGTTATGTGATCACTGATTACCATCACGTTAAGCATATATACTCAATAATCTCCACAAAAATATAGAACAGCCGAAAAGAAAAGAAAAGAAGACTTTGACTTTTGATAATTTTCATTAAAAAATGGTTAGTGATAAATAGCTTTCTGGTCGTGGTACTATTGTTAATGAAACGAAAAGATACTTATATAATTTTAATTCATATATTTATATATATATTCTATGAATTTCAAGTATGTCAACAAATAGTCTTATTGTCTAATGAGTTTTAGTTTTAAGTATTGTGTGTGACAATAAAGAGAAAGTTGAAGAAAAAAAATTCCTATGAAAGCACTAAAGTTTATGCATGGCGTATGGCCTCATTACATGGCAGTTGTTTTCACAACACGTGGAGAAGCATCGGCATTGCTTGCTTTACAGAGAGGGTGGCCCCTGATCAAGATTTTCCATATGTATTTTGTTTTATGATGAACCTTACTTTTATAAGCAGCAGGTCTTATTTGTCGAAAATCATTCGTTAACCAAAAGGGTATCAATTTGCCATCATAAAAGTTTTGCTTCTTTGTGATGTTAAAGCTATTGATAATAATTAGTGTGTAAAAAAGAAGGATATTATTCGTTGATTTCAAATTAATAGTACTTTTGAAAGAAAAAAAATTCTCAACCAGCTTGAGAAAAATTTCCATATAAAATAAAATAAAATTCTTGAAAAAAATTACAATTCAAAAATAGTAAGTTATATCCCTCAATCTGTTATACAACTATACCACAAACTTGAAAATAAATAGTCAATTTTAACTCTGAAAAGTGAAAGATTAAATGGGTTTATAAAATGATAAGAAAAAAAAAAAGAGGAATAAAGTTAAAGTTGTGTTCATTTTATTTAATAAAATGTAAGTGGATAATGATTAATTGATAAATAAATTTATAGATAATTACCACTAAATTATTTGTAAAACCCATGTAGCTTATAGCAATGGCAATTGCAACTTTTCTCATATATTATACACTGTACATTTCTTCCTTGAGAATGTCAAATAAAATTGAAAACTACGAATAAGAAAGTCCAATTGGTTTTGACAAGCATTTTTAATAGTGATAAAAGGTTTTGAATCGTATTTGAGATTTGAGATTTGACAAGATGCTGTTCTTGATTTAAAACTCCGGTGCTAACAGTATTTTTCATTAATCATGAAAAGGCTTGGTTCCACCACGTACACTTTATGGCTCTCTCTTCACTGTTTTAGACATGCCGGTTGGGCATCTATGTGTTCTTCTGTGTCATTCCCAACTGGTTTCACTCTCCCTACCACTGGACACGGCGAGGACTGACAATTTCTCAATTTCAAACCCCAACTTATATTGGTGTGTCTCAATCTTTCCATTCTCCCTACCACTTCACTGTCTTTGTTCACAGTTGCATTTGTTGCCATGATTAAGTTGTCATTTTTCAGAGTTATTTTTCTTTGTTCTGTCTCAGTTTCTGGTTTAGGCCTCACACAGGACCAGCTAAGGTTTGTTGTTAGGATTTGGGTTTTCATCTTGAATTTTGGCATGATCTGTTGCCATTTTTTTTGGACCGAACAAAGGATTTCTTCCTCAGACTTATGCCTACATCAGGAGAAGGGTCTCAATCTTAAATGAATGCCCTTGTTCCTATAATGATGACAAAACCAGACTTATCGATTCACGAAGATTATATATTGAAGTTGGCTTATGATCAATTGGAGAAGTTTGAGCATGCCTAGTTTTGAGGTGATTGAACCCCAGTTGTCTATTAATCATACTCTTTAGTTATCTTTCTCTTATGTCCTTCCAAACCTTGATTAAAAAAATGGTTTAATATGAAAATTGTTAAGGAGTTTGATTGGAAAGTTGGTAAAGTTACCAACTTGAAGGGTCAAGCAGCAGAACTTCGGAACATCAACAAGCAGCTTTGCTTAGTTCTTTAGATGAGGAAATTAGAAAATTGGTACATAAATTGATGCTAGAATCCAGACTTGGAGAAATATGTGAAAGAGTGCCAGATTAGGGTTCCAAACGTGTCAAGTTATGCAGCTCAGTTCTCCTAGTCAGAATCTGCAACCTGGACCACTCTATTCCATTCCCACTGACATGACCCATAGAAAGAAATAGATGGAATTAGCCCAAGCACATTTATGGAGGAACGAACAACATGTGCATGAGCTCCAAAATAAGTGTTAATCTTAATCATCTGCTACTATAACATCAACAATACTTAAGGAAGCAACTTTAAGCTCCTCATTCAATCCCATTAAGGTTTTGAAACATAAATTTCAAAGGAAACCAAATGCTTATAGTTTTGTTAAGGTTTTGAAAGCCAAAAGGAGCTATAACAAAAGCTGAACGTTGCAGGATATTTTGTACGTCTGAGTTTGGTACATTTCCAAACAAGTCCCTTTCACCTCTAGACATTGTCGGCTGCAAGGAGAAGAAGCGAGGTCCTACAACTCATTAGTCCGTGCTCTATCAATTGGCTGAGAGAAGTAGATCACATGATCTTGGTTGACATAATGGATAGAGTTGAGGGCAAGTTGTTTGTTTCTCTTTGCTTATTTTTTGTTACTTCTCTTTTTGTGTCAATTTTGTGCTTATAGTGTGTTCTTGTTTGCAGGTTATGTCTACATAATTGTTTCCGTTGGTACTTCCTTGGCTCTATTACTATTAGCCTTGTAACAAAAAAACTAGCAAGTGATTCAACAATTTTAAATTTACAGCATATAACAAGCCATATCATAGTAGGAATCTGCAAATCATACAAAAGATATGTTTTTTTATAACGTTAAATGATTATATATGAATTTATAAAAAATAAATATAATTTTCAATTAATTTATAAATAAATTAATTGTAAATACGATGTTTAGTACTTAACTAGTTTTTTTTATATAAATAAAGTGTAAATAAAATGACTTAATACTCAATCAATAAAAATGAAAGAGATGTTCAAGGGTAGCATATATGTCAAATGAAAGTCTTTTTTATTGTTAAAAAATTATATAAAGAGAAGTAACATCTTATTTTAATAAATGAGTAAATTTACGTTGAGTTTTTTTAAAAAAAAATTAATGAAATAATATTGATATTTGTAATTTTAAAAATTATAATAATTTTCCTCACTTCAAATTTTTACTAAACAAATATCATATTATTTTATTTTACCTTATTTGTTTTCGAATAGTTCCGTATAAGTAATTACACATGCACATAAAAAAGAATAAATAGTTTTTAAAACAAAAAAAAATATTAGTGTAATTTCATCCAACCTCATTAAAAATTAACATTAATTTATATTTTATAAATCTTATTACACCTATGAGCATATGAATATATGAGGTAAGCTTTTGTTGGGAAGGAGCAGCAAAAACCAGAGAGAGAGAGCAAAAACCAGACTTCATGTGTTTGCATTTGCAGTGGAATGAGCTGGCCCAGCTGGGGCTGAAATGTCCTTTGGTACTATGCAATAAGTTAGCACCATTTGGGCAATAGCCACGTACGTATCCCTTTAAGACTCAGCTGCAGGAGACACTGCCTCTTGTGTGAATCAGTGACCTCAACGAATATATTCTTGCCTAATATTTTCAGACAAATTTATTGCCCCCAACTAACACATGTGATTCTGATAAAACCAACACAACAAAATATTAAACGAAAATGAGTTCCACATATTAATATTAATTCTAGATTATTTTAAAGATATAATACAATTTAGTGTATTATTTAATAATTTATAAAAATATATGAATAAATATATCTGCAACTATTATTGCTTTAATCTATTATTATCCCACTAACCTTAAAATACCATCAATAAAATTGTTTAAAATTTTATTAGATTTTTCCTTCATTTTTTTTTTAATTTTCTTTCGTTTGTGTTCTCTTTTAAAATCATTAGTGGTTGAGATTTTGGGACCCTTTTATATTGCTGTATCCCTCTATCTTCATACAACCCCATTTAAACCTCAGATTTTGCCATCACTTCTCATTATAACCTGCATCATCATCACCTTCTTTCTTCCATACCATTAAGCCTTTAGCTTGTTTTTTGTTTTGTTTTGTTTTCTTTCCCCTTTCAGGCCTACAATTATCATTTAAAGAATGCTTCAAACTTGTCAAAAACCCTAATCCCCCCTCTCTCTACCTGTTATATCATCCTTGGAGAGACAGACATGGACTTGAGTACCCCCAACAATACCCACACCTTAGATACAGATACTCAAACCCCACCACCGACCCAACCCACCAAGACCACCATCTCCAAGTCTTTATCTTTCACCAACGGCACACTCAAGCGCCACCACCCCACCACCACCACCACAACTGCCCCACCGCCACAGCCACCGTCCATGGTGGTTTCCTACAAAGAATGTCTCAAGAACCATGCCGCCAGCATAGGTGGCCATGCACTTGATGGCTGCGGTGAGTTCATGCCCTCCTCTTCCTCCAACACCAGTGACCCCCGCTCCCTCAAATGTGTAGCATGTGGCTGCCACCGCAACTTCCACCGCCGTGACCCTCAAGAACACTCCAACCCCAACTTCCTCAGCTGCTTCTACTCCCCTTCAGCTGCAGCCCCACCACCTCCACCGCCACTACCTCACCGTGGCTTGAGCCAAAGCACCAGCCCTTACAGCCTCAGTTCTAGCCCCAGCACCAGTCCAAGCCCCATGTCAAGCCCCTCCCCACCCCCACTCTCTCATTTGCCACCTTCCTTCCACACATCAGCACCCCATATGCTCTTAGCCCTTGGCACCGCCTATTCTGGACCCTCTGATGAGCATCATCACCGGAATTTCAACTCTTCAGTGATGATGAAGAATAGTGAGAACTCAAGTGGGAAGAAGAGGTCTAGAACGAAATTCAGCCAAGAGCAGAAGGAAAAGATGCAGACTTTCTGTGAGAAATTGGGTTGGAGAATGCAAAAGGGGGATGATGGATTGGTCCAGGAATTCTGCAATGAGATTGGTGTTTCTAGAGGGGTCTTCAAGGTTTGGATGCACAATAACAAGAACACTTTCAGGAAGAGATCAGAAGTGGGAAATGCTCCTCAAACTGAAAAGATCAATGGGGATGATGATGGCAATGATGGTAGAGGTGGTGGTGGCTTTGATAGTGATATTAACAACCCTTTCAACACAAATAGCAGCAACAATGACATTCATAGAAATGAAGATAGCTGTGTCAATGTTCATGTTTCTGTTAATGGGGTGTCGTCTTAATCTTCATCTGTCAAGAAACTTGGATAGATTTGGGGCGAAGCCTGTAGCAATTTGGCCATTATCAAGGATCATTTTTGTTTATTACCATCTGTTTTTTTATTTATTATTATTAATCAGCTAAAGCTATAGGAAAATCTAGTTTTCTTAGTTACTATTAAAATATCATATGATGCTTATTTCTGTTCATAGCCTCTGAAATTAATATCATTTCCAGACATGTTTCATCCTCTTCTGCTGATAGCTCTTATTGCTGTCACATTATCTTCTTGATAAGCACAGGTATATTGCTGTAATTTTGAAATGGTAATATTAATTATTCATCTACTTTTTTTAGAAGTATGCACCTCCCCAAATGCCCATACTTGTTTGTCCAAGACACGAGCTTTATCAATTCTTGGGGTGCAATCTATCTACATTTCTGTCCTTATTCATTTATGGAGCTCTCCTACTTTTACAGGATTATATGCTGGAGATAATGCTATTGATGGGTTTGGTGAACATTGCATGAGCCAAACCTGTAAATCTAATCTTCCTATCAATTTCTTTTTAAGAATTATCATATTTGGGTATGAATTGCTCAGAGAGATAAGTGGTCCTAGACAAGTTTTTTCCGAGGGAGGAAAAAAACCAGAAAAAAAGTTTAGACCCATTAATCCATGCTATTTGGTCTTCTATTCCTATTAGAGTTTATTTCTGAAAAACCTTACAATCATTTTTTTTTTGTATACAAAGGAAAAAGCAAGATACTATATTGGATATAGAAGATGGCGTTGAGCATGAGACTTATCCGTTGTCATGTTTATCTATTATTATTTAACATTATTTAATTGCCATCATCTTTTGTCTGTCTATGCTTAGAAGGCAAGCAGCATGCTTTGGCTAATTAATGGAAAGTAATGCAGGCAGTGCAGAAGAATAAATCTGCCACCTTTCCATATTTAGTTGGTTCAATGAAGCGGCAAGTTTTGTCGTTTTATTTTTTCAATCTGCGAATGATAACCTCTATATATAAGATAATCAACAAAGCCACTAAGTGTAGTCCTTAATTAATAATTGATGAATGCGGTTGTAAGTTTGATCCGCTTAATTTTATTTTATTTTTTGTAATTATGCCTTTCTAAGATGCCACGTGGTTTTCTCTTTTTTCAAGTTTTCTTTAATTTTTCTTTTTTTAAAATTTTTTTATGTTGGGATCGAAGTACTCTCAGTTAGTTTTTCTTTAAGATTGGTATAAGATAGCAGCCTTTCCAGGCAATGGACCACGAAGGAATTATGCCATTTTCATAGATCTGTTGCTGCATTAGTGGACTAGTCTATTCTTTGCTTTTTCTTTTTTGAGTTTCCTTATTATTCTTCATTTTATTTTTATTTGGGAGTTGGGACCAGATCTTTGATCTTGTTCTGTTCGTCTGTTAGATGAATTCAGCCCACTTCAATGTAGAAGAGCAGTAGCCTCAGCCCGAAATACTACTCCCACAAGATGATTCACAATTTTATTACAGTGAACTGATGTATTACAATGAAAAAGAAGTCTGCCAAGTGCCAACATATACAATATATAATATAAAAAATAAAAAATAAAAAAATTAAGTAACAATATGGTCATGAACTAATTAGTAATTATTCAAACTCATACTTCACATGCAAAAAAATATAGAATTGATGAATTGATAGTTACATATTTTAATAAACAAAACAAAACTTTTTTATTCTAATTTTAATATAAAATTCTATAGTACAGGAGAAGGAAAACAATAAATTAATATCGTACTTCATTAATTATTGAGTATGGTTTACTATTATCTTGCTGGTTTAATCGTTTTGACATGCTTAGATTAGACAGATTAAGAGGATTAGCTCTAGAAAAGGAGGAAAAGACCTCTATTTTAATATTTAGACACTGCTTTAGAGCACAAATGAACAAACTCATGAGGCCATCATGAGCTATGGGTGTGAACGTAAATACTAGTATATATGGCAGATGCAAACTTTTATAGTACCAGTATATAATAGCTCTCGGCTACTATAAATATTTAGAATAATACACACATAAAAAAACAACAATTAAGTACTTGTTAATTATTTTATACTCATCCTATTAGAAAAACTAATCTCACCCTTAATCTAACAAACTGTAGACGATTATTTATTGTAAGATTTTAATTGTTGCTATACATTGTATCTGCTTTATTTACCATGATTCCTGCTATTTATAATTAACTTTCCACTATCTATCTAACTCTGAATCATCATTACTGCTTAAAACCAAGGGTCCTCTTTGCTTTTTATTCCTAATATTTTCTTTAGCTTATTGTATAAAAAATTATGGTTTAAATAAATTTTTAGTCCTTATAGTTTAATTTTAGTCTTTATATTTTTTCTTTATAAATCAGTCCTTATACTTATAATCGTTTATACAAATGATACTTACCCTTAGTTCCGATTATAACGTCATTAGTTTATGAATCTTATAATTTTTTTATTTTTTTATAATTTAATCCCTTTAAATTTTTAATTTAGCTCCTATAATTTTCTTATTTTTCAGTTTATGAACCCTAAAATTTTTTATTTTATTTTAATTTAATCCTTTTAATTTTTTAATTTAGACCCTATAATTTTTTCTTACTTTTAATTTAATCCCTATAAACTAACGACATCATAACGATTTTAACAATAAGAACCATTTTACAAAGAATTATAAAAATAAAAATTAATTTTAAAATAAAAATAAAAACTATATTAAAAATGAATGTAAATTATAAAGACCAAAACTTTATTTAAACAAAAAATTATTGAAAATCATGTACCAATTTTTTTTATTGGATATCAAATGAAAATGGACATGGGGCATATCCTGCTTGTTCTCAATTCTATTTGTTAGAGGTCAAACCATAAGAATGAAGAATTAATTCTCAGATATTCAAATTCGATAGTCCAGGTATATCATCAGATCCATTTTCATGGTCCATATTACTACAAAACTGGCAAGAAATATTTGGAGGTTTCGAATGCAAGCATTGATCAATTCTATTCTCCAACCAAGCAAGTCTTCTCTCAAGGCTCAACACACCAATATGCATAATTCGAATGTCAACTTGTGCAGCCCTGGCACAAGCCCGAAGCAAAATGTAATAATCAGCATGAGCAACATAGGTCAAGACACCTTCATCCCTCTTTCTCACATAGTGAAGGTAATCAAGTCTTTTCAGCTTGACACTAGGTGGTATATAACAAAATCTGTTCTCCTCCATGTCTAATTTCATCTGTCTAATGGCTTCCTTGACAAGAGACTTTCCAGAACTGTGCTCATTGGAATCTGAGTCTTCACAGTCTGGCAAACTTTCAGAGGAATTATCATTATCCACACTTCCATGCAAGTCCTCCACAAAGCAGGTACCATCATCAGGTGAGGATTCATTAAAACATTCTTTTCTCGTCCTTTCCTCCTTAGATGTCCTGTTAATGCATCCTTCATCCCTCAACCTCGTTTGGTTAAAAGAAATATTAGATTGCTCTACAGGTTCGGCTGGTTTACTATCCTGAAATAAAAAATATTATCAAATGAGAATTAATTGACAGGCACTCTTCATAATGTAGTCAGCCCAGAAAAACAATTTCCAGAATCTAGACATTACATGAGATAGACAAAAGTTAATTTTTTTTTGTTTTTTTGATAAAAGACAAAAGTTAAAAAGTTTAGTTTTATTTAATGAAAATCTGTCCTATATACTTATCAGAGACGATGGAAAAGAAAACAGTTCTACCCATATAAGCAGAGTATTTGGAAGAGAATATGCATAAAGGGAGGTCTTCATTATGATCAGCTCTACTAAGTCTGCAGTCAATATATGAGCATCTATAACTATTACACTGACAACTTAGTTATTAAGAGAATACGAAGGTACAGCCCCTTCACTCCTTTCAGTTACATATCTTTAGAGAACAACAAACCTGTAGAAAGTGAAGGTACTAACAATGAAATATCATGCATGAAGCTGGCCTATGAAGGAGAATTGAGCCTTATTTAGATACAGAAATCCCAAGCCCATATGTCGTAATTTAGATTGTTGAAACCATGTAATCAAATAATATATGGGAGGAAAGTAACATATCCTTTTCTAGGAAATTTTCCAAATATATTTCATCAAAATAAATGTTGTTCTAAATATTTAAACATGAATAAATAACTGTGGTACTTAATTTATGCAGTTTGAGCCTCCTATTTTTTGCAGTAAAAAAAAAAATTCCTCTTTATTCTATTTTGTTAAAAAATTGATTCGAGAAAATAAGCCCACGCACAACAGTTCATTCTTCATGGTATTAATCTTCAAGTTTAATTCCCTTTAGGAATAGTGATGTAGCCAATTTACTTTTCAAGCTACCTTGGGAACGAAAATAAAATCCAGAGCCTGCCAGGTCATATCATGGATAAAAGATCACAGCACAAGGGAAAGTTCTTTCTTGACACATCCCAAGAAAGAAGAAAAAGAAGTCGAAAGTAATTCCAATATATTCTAATACTAAAGGCCAGTGTATGCCAACAGAATAACTCATTCAAGGCTTTAATTACCTTTCCATTCTGATAAAAATTCCATAAGTATTCTATCATATTTTCTTCCTCGTGATTCCCGAAGGATGGTTCTGATCCAGCAAAGACAACATCCCTACAGTATTGGAGATATGTCGGCAAGTCCTTCGAATACTCTGTCCATTAATACTGGATGTTATATAGTAGTCAAAATAGAAGGAAGAAAAGAAAATATAAACTCATGCAACATAGGATCAATAAGACAATAATATATGCAAAAAATTTACTATAGGTATCAGCAATCTCATTATATCTTGCTTGAAGGTGGTGGAGAAGCCCCGCAGAATCCAATTCGTGTTTCTGAGGTTCTATTGGGTCTTCATCTGAATCTTTACCAAAATCATGTCCATCATTGGAGGCAAAAGCTGTACCCATTTCACCATTGTCTTTCCATGTGGAACCAATAGTAGACTTGCTTGAGGCACTGCCATTATGGGACAAACTTTTCTCCCATTCTCCAAAACCGTTGATGTTATACAAAATCCTTATTGCTACTACCAGAACTGACATAACACAAACATGAGTGGGAAGCCTAAAATAACTTGTGGATAAGGATAACCACAAATCTGGAGGCATTGACCATTCATATATGCGGCATGCATAAGGAAGAATCTTTTCAACAGGAAGAGATAATTTTTTAAGATAACGGTAAGCTATTGCGTAAAAGTTAACAGGAGGTAACTCCAAGCCAATGGACTGAGCAATGGATGCAGCCAATGACTCTAGCTTCTGTACTGGAACAGCTCGCCGAGGCCTGAACATAATACTTGAACTGATAGGACATGCACTTGATGGATGTCCCATGCGCCTTTCAATTTCAACAAAAGCAGAAAAATATGGAAGCTTCCCTTCAAGTGTCCACTTCATTATGTCAGATGGCAAGACAGCTTCCCTGGCAACATGACATACCAAAAATGAAACAGCAACTGTACACGCTAGTGGAATCCTTTTCTTTAAAGACCAAAACCATATCATTACAGCTCGCTGACCAAACATATTGTGGGGTTCTGCTCTGTATTTAGCACGTGCCTTATAATCTTCTGGTTCTTCTGAGACCAAGGAAGAAATGAACTCAATGAATTACAAGATATGTATGATGAAAATAAGGTAAGTATCTTCTGCGTGCTAAAAACTATCTTAGACACTTGATAAACATGAAAAGTTAGTATAAGGCTCATCCTCTCATCTTATTGTTAATATCATAAATTCAATAATTAAGGGTCAAATCCAAGCTTAATGACTACCAAATTGAGTTGTGACGAATCATATACAAGATCCTAGTGAGAGTAAATTTTCCAGTTAAATATCAGGTTTCATGAAACTTTAATAGAAAAAGAACTGAAAGCATATAGTGCACTTTTCAAAACACAGTAATGCCCCACGTTTGTTGCAAGCAAATAAACCAAGAATTGGCCAATCCTGAACCAGGAATACGCATTAGCAACTATATTAAGAAATGGATTGGTGGTATATACAGAACCAGACCATGCAACAAAAGGGGCATAAGTAATGTAGAAATATAGGCAAGAAAAGTTCATATTGTTACCTTCTTTCTGCATCTCAGAGTCGTGGATTACTTTATCAGCCCAGTCATCATCGAAAACACCAGTCCTGGAGACAAACCTCAACCAAATTGGCCCAATCAACCCACATATTAAAGGGCTAACCTTCAACTCCTTCACCAACGCTTCACACTGAAGCTCAATCATCATCTGCAACCCCATCACATACCGAATCCTTATCTCATTGTGGTAATCTTCAAAGCTTGCAACTTTCATGCTGCTCAAGCCCCCAAAATCTGCCGGTACCGAGGGACCCTCCCCATCAAACTCTTGAGTGTTACTTTCCTCTCTTTTAACTTGACCTTCATGATGATGATCTTTCTGCTGAGGAGTTTCATCTTCTAACCCCAGATTCTTAATGAAATTGGACTGGGAATTGTAGAAGGAGTCATACTGAGAAATGGGTTCGGCTTTAATTACAACAGAGCGCTGGCGTTGGTGACTGGCCATGTAGACAGCGCCACCGGTGTCTCCTCCCTTGTTGAAGATATCGTCATCGTCAACAGCAGTGTCAATGACATCCTCGTACTGAGAGCCACAGCGAAGGCAGTAGAAGAAGCCATCAGAACCATCGCCAAGACCCACGTTGTTACAGGTTTGACAAGTCAAATTATGGACATCAACCATTGCATGTAATGGTGGGGAAGGAGGGGCATAGTCCTTCTAGGAGATGGAGTGAGTGTGAGTACACTATACTTGTTATAGCTTCATATTTTGGTGCTGAAGAAGCAATTTACATTTTTAGCCTTCAGACCATCCAATTCAAAGATAATGAAGGACCACTAAGAACAATTATTACAGTGGCCTAATGCTGCTCTTCAAGCACTCTCTGAGGAAGAAAATTGATAGAATAGACCATAAATTTTCTTTTTTCTCCCCCTCTTTTCAAAGCGAAACCTTTGCTTGATACTGATAGTTTTCAGTATTCTGAGCCTGCATATGAGAATTGTGAGGCAACAGTCATGTATATGTTAACAGACAGGGAAGGACAAATCATTACTATTATTCAGATTTCAGACATTTCACCAAAAAGATAGTGTGCACTCAGCAAGGCTTTGCACAAAGCCTGTCATCCAAAAATCAACACCCCAAAGTATTAAGAGGAAAATTTGGAACAAAGATGCTGTTTAACTAACATATTATCCAAAATAAACTTATCCCTATTGTCGCAACTTACTCTAGAGGGGGTGCACGCAACGAGAGAGGCAACTGAATTTTAAAATAAATTAGAAAAACTCTTTTAAAATATTTGAAAACAGAAAAAAAAGTCAGGTTACCTTAAAGTTAATTGTGTGAATTATAATAACCTAAACATATTCAATTTAATCCCATAAAACAAATAAACAATAGAAAACAAAATAAGCAGAAAAATCAATAATTAAAACTAAACTACAATATCAACAAATTTGGCATAAAAAATAAGGACTAAATTGAAATATTAACAAGAGTGATAAAGATAAAAAAGATCAATGGCCAAATTATAATATTTACACATTCAGAAGTAAATAAAGATAAAAACTAAATGAAGATATTTACAATTTTGGCTTGCCTTTCGTGCTTACATATTTTAGAGTACAATGGGAAGTCAGAGCCACGTAGTTCTTTAAGAAATAATTGTTAGTTGGTTAATTTTAATTAAGACAAAGATTAATTTATTTAACGGCTAAAAAGAAAATAGTTAATTTGATTTTGAAAAGAAGGTTTGATTTCATTTGAACAAGCGGGTAAATTTATTAATGAGTCCTAAGCAGGTTGGGAGATGGCACTGGGCCACAAACCATCCCAAAAATTTGGCCAGGGATTACTTGACTTGTCAAGACCACTAAGCGAGTGTTAATTTATTTTATTTTAAAAACAAGCCCAAAACAAAATTGAATATGGCACTAGACCAAAGAGCAACTCCAAAATTGGTTAGGGAGTACTTGATTAGTGATGGCAATTTGTTGGGTCTGGGTCGAACGCACGTGCCAGATTTGGAGCCCTGACCCAGACGCTCATGGGCCCTTTTTTTGTTTTTTTGCTTCAACCTATGACACGTGTCACGGCCCACCACTAACTACACTTTACCAGCAATGAATACAAGCCACCATAAAATAAATGGGGTTAGCTGTTTCTAGGACTTTTTTTAGAGCAGAGGTCTAGATTAGGATTATACAAGCCAAAATATTGAGTGCCTGAACAAATGAGAGGACTTCATCCTTACCGCTTGCTATAAACAGTCTCAGAATTTCTCAGTCAGCTTTCCAGCTTTCAATATTCTCTGCCCATGAAAATCATGTAATGCAATGAGTAGAATGAAAGAGTTATACATAGACAACAAAGGATTGAAACCAGATCTAGCATAGTTCCACTTCAAATTATGAAGCATGAGAGTATCAAATTCCAGTGCTGCCTAAAATTATAATGAAGCCTTACTTCTTTGATCCAGTTAAGATCCATTGTTTACAGCAATAGGAAAAGAAAAACACATAATTTGATAGCCCAGAAAGGAAAGCAGGCGCTTGGAACCCAACCCCCCAAAAAACATAACTATTAATTCAATCTTCTAATATGAGAAATGATCTTTGTTTGACATTTTCCTCAACACATGCCCTTATGATTTTCAAATATCAGAAGCAATCAATTAAAGAAAGAGCTTGCAGCAGCCATCTCTACAGAAGTTCATATAAATAAGACACAGATGCAGATAGAAAAAGGATTGAAATTAACAGCGAAAACGGCATGGTTGAAAGAAGAAAAACTTAATCAACTTGGACAAGTACGAAACCCACAACATGATAAAGTTAATCCAACATGTCCAACGAGAAAACTAGGAAGCATGCCTACACCATAAAATAAATCATAGAATTTATCAAGATATAAAATGGAGTCATAACATAGTTAAAGATTTTACCGACGGTAATGCAACAGGGAAGTAAACATTGAAATATTTGTCTACAGTAAGTAATGGAACAGATTAGGGATTATCAGCAGCAAGCAGTGCAAAATTTTAAGTTTCTCTCGCTGAACAACTTGAACTAACTATTACAAGGACTGTGTAAACGTTTAGGATGTAAAATTTTGTTTTAATACTTTTTTATAGGTAATTTTATGAGAAAAGGATATATCAGATAATGTAAAACAATCATGTAAGCTTAGTCTAATATTCTTTTTTTAGATGAATTTCCATTCTGATGTTTCTTATCTAAGGCCTACCCACTAATCATATGTATTAAATATTTAAATGCCATAATTCTGTGAACCTCATCTCTAAATAGTTCTCAAGGAAAAAAATGCTAATTGTGCTATATCATGAAATCCAATAACTGAGACAAAACATGCAGAAGAGTAATATTGATAAATAAGATAACTACATGTAGTCAACATGACAAAGCACTAGTTGATAGATAATACTATAAACTATGATTTGAGTCATATATATGGCTGAATATGGCCAAGAGATATGAACATTATTCCAACCAACAAATATCACATGCTCCAAAAGTTCAGTCTATTGCTCTACTCTTATTTCAATAATAAGTATATTAAATCAAACCCTCCCTATTCTATGGGGAGATTTTATTTAACCTATAGGAAGGCAGAGAAATAAAGGAAAATTTTACAGGGCTAAGATATATAATGAAAAAGGAACAAAAGTACCCTTCAAAATGGTTCAGTGATGCAAGCATTTTGTCAAGCAATTCATGATTACCAGCTAAACAAGAATAAGACAAAAAGAAAAATCAGAAAAGAGAAACACTAACCAAACAGTAGTCCCCCAAGACGCTACACACTGCTGCACAAGAGCGAGATTCTCGCAACCGTCACTTTGAGCTAGCAAGAAAGATCCTCACCCCTCCTCACGTTTTCTCTCTCACCGCAAAAATAGGAATCCGTTCTCTCCCTCCGCGCGTGTGTGCGTGCGTTCAACGTGAATATGAATATCCTCGGTGTTGACTCAAACTCTGGGTCGTGGATTCTAAACCGGTTGGATCTTTAGTCATTTGGTAAATGGGTCAGCCTGGGTAATGGGCTATTGGGTCAAGGCACAATGGGTGCTAGGCTCAATGGGATTAAGGTTCAATTGGGTTTGGATCAAGGGTGGGTTTGTTTTTTTCTTTTCTTTTATGGCTAAGGGGTAAAGATACAAATGGCTATTTCCACTCAATGATATCAATTATTATTTTTCAACCAAAAAGTAAATATTTTTTTAATTTTTTTTAAAATGATAAAAGATAAAAATATTTTTTAATTTTTATTTTTAAATTTTTTGGTACGGAAAAAATTAGGTGATTTCTTTTCCTTTTTTAGTACTGACAAAATTAAGTGTTAACACTTATCAAAGAATAACATTTAAATGTATGACGCTGGGAACAGTAAGAACAACCAAAATGAATGACAAAATCTTTTTTATAATTGACAAATATTATAAGATTTTTGATGAATAAAACCAACACAGTGTCATATTAAAATTAATTACAAAAATTCAAAAAGATTGAACAAAATCAACATCCCATGTCAGTCATTCAGTAAAAAAATTAATTGCAATCTGCTAAATTGAACTGCTGCTTAATCACAATGCATTCATGAAATATTCCTACTGAAAATCTAATATCATATATCAACTACTATGAAGCAAATGGTAAAAGCAGATCTTTTTTACTCACTTTGGTCTACGGAAATGCATATACTGTCCCAATACTCTCTGCCTCTTCACCTTCCCATTTCTGTCTATAAATTCATCTATCCACCACCACCATTCCATAACCGTGCTACCCAATTAGAAACTGAAAAAATCATAGCCCCAATCCCACCAAAATTTCTAGATGAAAAGAGAGGCAAAAATGGTGTTTAAGGGGTCCATCTTGATGAAGCTTCTGTTGCTACAGTATTTAGTGGTTCTGTGTGTTTCGTAGGCTTTTTATTTCTTCGGCAGGTTAAAGAGTGTGGGTAAGATCTCATTTGAGAGGTGGTACCAAAAAGAAAATCTCATGAAAAGGTCGTTCTTTGAGTGAACAAGCTTCTCTTTTCCAAATTGTTCTTTGGGATTTGCATTTGCGGTGGCTGAGATCATAATATTTTCCTTCCTTTTAAGAGAGTATCAGAATCACTTAGTGCTATGATCCTAATTAGCAGTATCTCAATCATAATATATATATATATATATATATATATATATATATATATATATGTAAACCTCAGTCATAATATTTTAATATAGCATAATTAGACCCATCTACGGAAATGTGCATATATGCTCATCTAAAATATCATATATAGCAAATCAACAAATGGGGTAGCAACACAGCCAGTATCAATTATCAATATTTTCCTTGTTAATTTTTTCTTTTCATTTTCTTTCGGATCCTTTTTCTCAATAATTAATTACAAGTTACAAAGGTAACAGTATACTCTTTTGTGTTTTGAATACAATAACAGTATTTAGAACTAAATTGATCATTTAATGAATGTAACGAAGCATTACATAACATAATTGATTAACGCGCAGAAAACATACCTAAAAATCCACAACAAATCCTTAACATAATCTACTGGTTGGTGTCATATGAGGTTGAAATTCTAGAAGCTCTGCAGATATAATATTCAGTCTCATTTCAAGAACAAGAAATTTCATACTGAACTTGGAAAATATTCAAACAGTACTTCTACCTTTTCAAGATCATTAATGCAACTCTCGCTTTGTTCATCAGTATATGGAAGCAAGCGTATTACGAATTTTATGATTTTAGTGAACAAGAAATTGCTAAGAAAAAACTTCAACCAAAATAAGAATTCCTGCAGGTATCAAAAGTATTAAGGTCTACCTCTCTTTACTGCAACTGAGGAATAGGGAGTTGAGCAAACTACACATAAATGGTCTTGGTCCAATGCAGGGGCTATTCATTTTTATATCTTCTTACAGTTACAGTTACATTATATTCCTCCAAATTTATATCAAGACTGTCATCCACATAAATCTGCCTATGCACAAATAGAAGCAAGCAAATGGACTTGAGTAAATAAAACAACAACAATCAAATGAAATGCATCCAGGATACACTTAATTAGTAATTATCTGTCAATAAACCAGTAGAATCATTAACCTGAAGTAGAAGACCATTAGACCAGTAAACAGAGCTTAGAGGCAAGTCATCAGCTCAACTAAAGGCAGCCCAAGTGCCTAACTTCTCCTGGCCCAACTAAAGGTTTTTCTCCAAAGAATACGATATTTTTGATATATACTCTTTAAATGGCCATACATATATATATATATATATATATATATATGAGTTTAATTTTTATTTATTGTCAATGTAAAAAAAAATTTTATAATATTATTTAATAATATATTAATACATTATTAAAAGAGTTAGACTTTTTAAGTAATTATTATAATAATTATACTCATTTAATAATTTATAAACACATAATATATGGGATGATAATATAAATTTTTTTTACATAGTGTATCGAAATATATATATATATAAGCATGCATATAATATAACGGTGATTTACGCAATAAATGCAAGACCACGAGAATACATTAATAATTAACAAGTAAAATATACTTAATTCACGTCCTCATACAACACTACCAAAAAAGAGACATTACAAGTCCTATACCCAGACCACGAAAGCTGCAACAAACTGAAAGTATAATTATATTTTTCATCAAGAATAGAATTAGAAGTTATATAAAAGATGATTAGGATTATAAGTACAACAAAAAATATCCTAAAAAGCCCTCCCAATTGAACCTTTAACAATTAATTGTTTTAAAAATCAGTCTAATTTTTAATTATTGTTTTAAAAATCGGTTCAATTATTTAGACCGTGGATCAGGAGTTTTACTAGTTTTGGTTCAATTAAAGAATTATTAGAGCGGTTCAATCACCAAAAATCAGATAAAACTAGTTATATCAGTACAAAACTGGGAACTGGAAATCGGAAAACCAACCGATTCAACCATTAACAATTTTCAAATTGATTTTTTATTAAAAAAAAGTTAAATTTTTTTAAAAAATTGTAAATTTAAAGTATTCTTTGAACTAACAAGGTCCCGAAGACTCAAACTTTATGTTCTTATGCCTTCAAACATCTCTAATTAATGATGGGCTTGTCTGTACCAAACTTGTGCCATTTTTTTTGCTTCATTGAGTATATAGTAATTATTACTTCATTTAATATATATATATATACCAGTTCAACTATCGGTTAAATCAGTTAAACCATAAATTATTCTCCTTTTTGGTTCTCCGGTTCAACCGATTTTTAAAACATTACCTTTAACCTAACACTTAAAATTGAAGTCACTTATCACTCTAACCAATTAGTATTCCTTATCTATCACATTATTTTTATAAGTGAGTTAAATCCAAAAATACTTTAAACCTAACAACCCTAAATTTTACATTTGAGGGTAATACGTGGTTTTGTAAAAGATGAAGGCATTAATTCGCTGCTTAATAAATGAAAGAATAGGCTTTGATCCTTCTTCTTAAAGCTCGTGGCAACGTTAATTGACAGAAGTTGCGACATGAGAGATTCTTACACAGAATATCACTATGTTATTAATTGAAATTAAAAAGTCGATGAAATCCTTTCAATTTTTCAGTTTCAAAATTTGACTCCTTGGCTAAAGAAAAAAAAACCTTCAATAATGAAATTAATTGAATTGGAGTTTGAAGCAAAAGATTTAAGTGTCTCATGTGCCGGATATGTAAGTTACCTTTATTAGTTTAATAAATAATTCATTAAATTAAAAGGATAATTTTTTCTTAGATAAAAGGAAGGGATAAATTTTAAAATAAAAATAACTGCTAGTAAAATAAAAAAAAGAACATTTTAACATAAAAAAACTCAAGGGATCCTATTTTTGGTTATAAGGTTTTTTGCTTTCTTTACCATTACTAATGTAAAAGAAGATAAAAATGAAGACAAATGAATAAAAAATGAGTTTTTTAAAGTCTTTTTCAAATTCTTAAAGCGCATCTTGTTATTAACTTTAGATTATGGATTAAGGTAAATTCCTTTACTATTTATTTATTATGTGAAAATTATATATTTCAAGATTTTTTAATGAGTATAAGAGTTTTTTATTATTAAGAAGTCTAACGAAATACAACTTACATGAAGAAATTAAGATTATATTTGATATAATTTTGTTTGATACATTTACAACTTGTTCCCATATTACTCTAGTTTTCCACATCTTAGCTGCGAGGCCCAGATGGCTATAAGAATTAGTATTATTATTCTAATGATCCCTCGTTTCTCCATCGTTTTCCTCGTGGTCTTCCCATCTGGGTCCTACTCTATCTTCTAATGCCATGTGCATTATATCCAACCTCAAGACAATGTCCCATGAGCCCACTCCAACTTAAACACCTCCCCTCTCGTCTATCATTTCACTTATGTCATGGTATACCAAGTTTTTCTGATGAATCAGGATCATCATCCCACCCACACCTCACGTCAAAAACTAGCTAGCCATGCTGCCAAATGCCGAGCACAAACCTTCAATTGCATCCCACCCAAACATGTTGCCTTTCCTCTCTTGATTCTCTCAGGTTGGTGCCATGACATTAATGTATTGTACTCGAAAATTTCCATTTCTCTCATTTTCTGAAGTTTGTTTCTCTCTAGATTCCTCTATCTAAATCGTGCTTCTTGGAAGACTCTATTTTTCTTTCTCGGTCCAGTCCACAAGATCACTCATGCATGGAAGAGAATTGAACTACTTTACCAGCTATCTGCTTGAACTCTGGCTGGTAAACTTGTCTGATCTTGGCCAATTATATAGGTAAACATAAATTACGGTTTTTATATTTGTTTCTAATCTATTAATTTTTAAATAATTACTAAAATAATTATTCACTTTCTTTTATTAGATTTACTAATTTGTTGTCCTGAGTATACAAAATCGTTTTATTTTTTTTATGTGAATCAAAACAGTATATTTAATAGTGAACAGAAAATAATATGATAGAAAGAGATTAAGTTGATAATTCACACAGCAGCAATTGTTTGGGCTTGACAATGAGAACAACATCTATGGGACCTAATAAGGCAATAATGCATATCAGCACTAACAGATTTTTTCCAGTATATTTCGTCGGAACATGTAGAATTTCTCAAGTGAATAAACGCTATGAGAATGACGAGACAAAATAAAAGAATAAATACTTGGATCCAGATCCTCCCTTGAAAAGGGTAGTATTATTGATTAGTCAATTTTTTCTTTTTTTGCTCAGCTAATTGACTTCAATCTCAATTAGTAAATTAAACTCTATGTGACCAAAGTTAAATCGATCACTGAATAAGAATTAATCTCACTTAAAGGATGTATGGGGAAACCGTAGTCTTGCGAAAAGATATATTGACTCACTGGTAAAGTGATTCAAATCCATAATAAATTAATAATTGTTATTGTGTGAGCACATTGCTCACAGGAGGTACTAGATTAAAATATTTTGAGAGGGCAAAATTAAAATTTTGAAAGGGTAAAAATTATATGTCAAAAGAAAAAAAAATCAAAACTTAAGTATGAAAATAGAAATTTGAGAAATTTTGTGGTGCCGCCATTGCAGACATGTGTAAGTGTAAATCACTCACGTAAGTCCGAATTTAAATCCAAAATTTTAGTTCAAACCTTGAACTATAATTTAATTGGGCTCAACAAAGGTCAAAATTCAACCTCTTTCGGGCTTCTTTATGTTCAGCCTATCCATGGAGTTTTGGGCTGAAAGCATCCTTGTGTGGTCTTATTTATTTTCTTCCTTTGTTATTTCTTAAGTTCTACAGTGCCACTTCTAGAAATGAAGTATGAAGTCTTTTTAGGAATGGGTCTTATTTATTTATTTTCTTCACGCGTTCTTGTAAGACCACATGAGTTGCTATTGGCCAATTTACATGTCAACGGATGCTTGCCTATATCATTCCTCTGTTTGAAGTATCTTTTCTTTCCAGTCTAAAGCTCTAGAAGACATGGGAAAAGTAATCTAATTGGCAAATTGCAACACAATTTGAAGTGTCATTTCAGCCAAACCCTACCGTTGTTTGGAAGCGTAACTAAAGTAATTTCATTGACTTTCTGAGTGTCCCTAAAACACGTTGAGACCACATTGGTCCTAGTTTTGGTGGGTTCTTGCCCAAATTTTTGGATAACTAATTAACAAATAGCATGAGTCAACCGGGATTGGTTATTGAAGCACTTCACTTAAAAAGCCAAGGTTTGATCTTTACCGCTAATAATCCTTTAGTAGGCTATTTGTAAAAAGTATACCGATGTAAATCCTTGTGAAGACTTGTAACATTCTATGAAATGAGATAGTTTCCCTTCCTTAAACTTTTACTAAAAAAAAGCATGAGTTGATCGAGTCGTAGGCGTGGCGTCTCGTGCCCTTTGGGGTTGGGGATGAGACACGACTTCTAGCGTCAAACACTTGACTTGTTTGTCTAAGCATTGAACATTCCGTTAAGAACTCACTCATATAACAATGATGACAAACTAAACAAGTAATTCTTGTTAAACCTTTTTCAGATGGCTAAACAAAGATATTATACATTGAAAAATGTAATATTATCATCACTAATTAGCATAAAAGAGTACCGTGTGATTGAATAGGCAATAAATTTAATAGAGATGTTAAATTCAAATCTAAGTAATTGAAAATGCATAAACATAAATAGAGGAATATGAGCAATTTGAGCTCAGTTAATGTGGTCGAGATGATTGGATATATAATAGATGAAAATGGCATGATCCAAATGTGGTAATAATTTTTTTAATGTGTTAAAATTTTATATTATATATATATATATAGGAAAAATTATTTAATATGATATTTGACATTAAAATTGCATACATAATATTTAATTATAAAAATTAAATATATTTAACATCTAATAGAAATTAAATTATATATAAGCACAAAGTGGCAACGTGAGGTATTAGAGGATGTTATATTTAATTGCACAAATTTTACGATAATTTTGAAAAACACTGGTCATGGCACTCACAAAAATTTGAAATTTTAAAAATTAGAAAATGGTGAGAAGATAATTTTCAGAGCAAGCAACTCTTAGGAATATTAGTACATTAATTAATAGAGTTAGTTTTGATTTTATTGACAATGTAACAACTTTTACATTATGAGTGAATCATATAATGCTAATTGTTCACTACCAATGAAAAACATGATTAACAACAGAAGCATTTGATACACAATCATCATAAATGTCCAAGCATATATATAGGATGTCTAGATATGAGATGTTTGAGTATAAGATGTTTAGACAAGTAGGATTCGTATGTCTAGTATGGCATCTTCTATATCTAGACATGTATGATGTCCTTATTTAATTACATTTAATTATCGAACTAAAATTTTAAAAATACCACATTTCATTTTGCATATATATATATATATATATATATATATATATATATATGGGTGGGGATCCACTTACTCTTAGAGTAAGTCTTGACATATTTACTCAATTAAATAATTTTTTATAAACTTCAAATTTCATCAATTCAACCGTTGGATTGCAAGCTTTCATTAAGTAGATCAAGCCTATAAAGTTTAATATAATTTAAAATTTAATTGATACATCATTTAACTACTTTATTTTAACGTATAATATACTTTTTAAAATATAAGTAAATGTCAGCTATAAGATTAAATACATATGAATGTCATATCTTAAATTTGATATGCATGATCTTCATAATAATATTATATAATTCAACAGTTGGATTGATAAAAATATAATTTTACAAAAATTTATTCAATAGTGTAAGTCTACGAGACTTATTTCTGAAATAAGTGAATCCTCACCATATATATATATATATATATATATATATAACTAATAAATAGATATATGACAATTTATTATACCATGCAATTTATGCATTTTCAATAACATAATAACAATAAACACTGTATGATTATTTGATAAAAATAATAATATGTATTATTAATTAAAAAGTAAATAATAAATTTTTTATTATATATAAAAATTTAATTTTATTAATTTATAAATTGGTAAGAGAGTAATATTTTATAATTCATAAACAATGTCAAGTTTCTAGAGACTCTAAATATAAAACTCTCATGTCCACACAATGAGCATCTTTACTAAACAGAGAGCATCTGAATGTTTACGATCAGCTTGTGCCTAAACATGGGCATTTTGCTAAGGTCTGTGCATCAAACACCTCTTACAATATTCACCCAAAAAAAAAAAACCCTCTTATAATATAACGTGACACTTTCTATTAATTAATCAATTAATTAATTAGATAATTATTTTCCATTTTCCTCTGCCATAATACTCTTGCTTACCATTACCACAAACACAATGTCATGATTTTCATAAATTAAATAATTGTTAAAGCCATTAATATATGTTTTGATGGCCTGAAAATGACATGCACCACCTCCCAAAAAACCGTTCAAACTTGAGATGAGAAAAGGCGGCATCCGCAGAAGATGAATTATGCCATAAATTGCCAATTGAAGCCTAAAACAAATCCAAGGGGCTCGGTACGTATCATCACATTCACATCAATATATACCCAATGTACATTTTTTTTTTGACAGTTACACAATGTACATTTAAACATTAGAAAAAGATATCTAACTTAGTTGAATTGTATATAGGTGGTACATACTTATCATAAAGTTTTTATCTGCCACTTAATTTCTTTCTTGACGCCACAAATAGCTATTTTTTTTTTTAACAAAGTGTAGTGTCACGTCCTCTACGTAATTGCCCCATGCTTGCAATTAATTGTAAAAAAATTGAAAAAAGATAATTGCCCAGAATAACGGTATATAATGTACTAATTTCCCCTTTTTGTGGGTAAGAAAAGTATTGCAATTATACGTCTAAAAATACCAATAGCCTAACTATGTCCTATTCTTCTAAGTCTTGGTAACTTGGTTTACAAAGCAAAACAACATACCCGTCTTTGTTAATGAAGTTTGAAGCTAACATTTTCTATTTGTGGAGATACTGTCCAGGTTTTGGTTTGGTACTACACTATGATCATGAATATAATAATTCTTGTATTCTACATTTTGTCATCAAAAGTACACGTTAGCATAGATCTCGCGTGAATATGTGCAACTCTACTCCTGCTGCATGTATAAGGCCTAATTTGCTATCATCTAGTTTTTTGTTTTTGGTGCCTACGATGACAACAGCAATCTCAGCTTGATAGGATGAATAGGATGAATTGTTCTGATCCAAATATCTACAGGTGGGACTTCATCTTCTGGTATGAAACCTCCATAGACTTTTTTCTTCTTTCCAGCGAACAATGGCAAGTGATAACTAGAGAACCGATGAGCCTTCTTCCAACCCTTGCACTCCAGCCAAGTAAGTAAACTTCAAACAAGGATTGTTTTCTCCTATATAATTTTGCTGATTGATTTCTCTGAGTAAATCTGATGAGTTGGGTTCCTCACTTTGCCAAGAATTAAACAAAAGTTTTAAGTTGGGTTATAAGAAAATGTTCATAGGTGGAGGCAAAATATTAGAGAAGAAATTTTCCAAATCCCATTGCATTCTATAGCAGCAAAAAATGGAACCTAGTTTCTAGGTACTGCTTCCTCCCACTGACGAATATGGAAGTGAAGAGTGGAACTTGTGATGACTGTTAAAAAAATATTGCTAGTTTCATTGGTTGTAGAGTCATAGCCTAAAATTTTATATTGAGGGGACTAATGAGTAATGATTAATTTTAATTGTTTGATAGGTTTGTTAGTAAAATTTATCTTTTTAATTCTTACTTAAATAAAAATAATATTATTTCATCAATGAGCAAATTCTAAACTTTACCTTTTATTGAAATAAAAAAGTGTGAAGAGTGCGTATATGCGAGTAACATTTTTCTTCTTACATTGATGATCATCATTCATTGCTTCCTCCTCGTAGGTGGGGTTGGTTTTTGACCATAAATCCATGGCAGTTGGAGCAGATTTAGGACTTGGTTTTGCAGAGAAGGGCTCTCATACTGCCTCTCCCTACCACTAACCCAAAGAGAAGAACCTTTCAGTGTTGCTAACACATCAAAAACATTGACCCATTGAATCCAAACACCACCGACTAAGTCTAAATTAAGTAAACAAAATAATAATAATAATCAGGCACAAATTGCCTTAAAGGAACAGAGTCCACTTGAACCACACTACACTCTCGCAAGTCCCAACTCCTGAAACGTGTCAAGCAGACAGAGTACCACGTGCCACAAAAGTGTTACAGACTAAGAAAACCAAATTGACCAAATCAAATTCTCATTTGTTGTCAAAAATCCACACGTTGCTTTCTTTCCTTGAACAATCTTCTCCCACAACCACAATCTTGCCCTTTTGGTCCAAAAGCAAATTATGCTGAGATCTTATTCTGCCACTGATTTCGCTGTGCACTAGTGGGGAGAGTCCACTATCACACAATGAATCGTTGATGGGGAAATTCCCAAGCCCCCAAGTCTCCTGCCAGTGTTGCCACTTCTAACTTGGTCTGAAATTTTCAGGGAAATAAAAACAAAATCTTTCAGAGGTTGGTTGGATTGGTTGATCATTGATGGGTACCAAGAACTTGGTTATGCTTAAAACACACATTGATTCCATCAACATAAGTTTTATGAATGATTTTGTTTATGGAAACATGCTCTGGGCCTTCACTTCTCTGCCGGTTTTCGTCTGCAACTATTTGCTTTATTCGTTGGGGTTGATATTCAGATACATCTTCAGGTTTGATGAATTTTCTCATCTTCGTTGTTGGTATTTGGTTTTGGTGCCTTGTTTTTTTTGGTTAAATGCATAGAAAATGAGTAATGATTCGTTTATTTGATTTTTCAGATTTCAGGTAGGAGATAGGAAAAACAAGCACCATGTTCCATCACCTGATCAAACCGAGAGGAATCAATTTCAAGATTCCGAGATTGATGGGTTCGCAGAAGAGCTGGCTAATTTGCTATTTGGGAGCAGTGAAGATGTTCATGTGGCAGGTGAAGAAAGAGAAGGACAAACAGAGAGCTCTGTTTCAATGGAGAATGAGTATGATATTCATGAAGATACTAAGAAAAGAGAAGGAGAAACAGATTTCTCTGTTTCAAAGGATACAGACTCTGATATTCATGGAGATGGTAGGAAAAGAGAGGAAGGAACAGAGGGATGTGATATCATGGAGATTGACTCTGATGTTCACGAGGATGGTGAGAAAATAGATGAGCATGAAACAGAGAGCTCTGTTTTCATGGAGGGTGACTCTAATGTTCATCAAGATGGCAGGAAGAGAGAAGAAGAAGAAGAAATAGAAGGGTCTGTTGTCATGGACACTGACTCTGCTACAACCACAAGTAACTGTCAATTCGTGTCAGGCAAAGATACTAGTGGTTTCAAAGAAGAACCAACAACCATGAGCTTCACTTTTCGGGAAATTTTTATGGGTCCAAAAAATGTTTCTGCTGTCTCTGATAATGCTTTTTCCAACACTAGAGTTATTGCTGAGAAGGAATTTTCAGAGCTGAATTCAGACCAAGAACTTGTTGTTCTAGAAGAAGAGGAATCTGTTCATGAACAGAGAACGTTAACTTCCCATTCTATTTCAGGTAGATTTTGCTTTGAAAGTGATGCGTTTGGTGGAAGTGATTCATCTGATGATGATTATTTTATTTTCAATGATAACTCATTGCCATCTGATTCAGAGTCCGAATCATCTAGCTCAAGTGGTTTTATTTGGGCCAACAGTAACAAAATTGATGATTTAGTTACATATCAGATTATGGATTCTAACAATTCTTGTGAAGCATTTGAATATGCAAGTCTTAAGGTAAATAAAGAGGAAGGTGTTGAAGATTTGGAGGAGACTCAATTTTCATGTGATAGAAAAGTTTCACATGGTTTTGAGGGTGTAGACATGGGCAAAGCTGAAAAGGAAGGTTCATACCATGGAGAAGAAGCATGCAGGGATAGCTTGGAGAAAACTGAAGAAACCATGTGGGAAGAGAAATTGGATGAATCAGATTCTGATGAAGAAGATGAGGATGACTTTGAATGGGAGAACGATGATTTGGTGGAACAACTGAAATTGGAATTGAGAAATGCTAGACAAGGAGGACTTGCCACAATTTTAGAAGAAGAAGACGATGGTGAGGAAGCAGAGTCCCCAAAAGTTTTTGAAGATCTAAAGCCACTGAAAATTGAAGAGAAGCTCGAATTCAAGGATCAAATTGTTGAAATTCAAAAAGTTTACAAGAGGTATGCAGAGAAAATGCGGAAACTCGATATCTTGAATTACCAGACCATGCATGCAATAGGTGAGAACCAAATTAACTTCATTTCTATGTTATACACTTGATTTAATTTCATCTTGGATTCAGACAATGTCAATGTTCTGGTAATTTTTTTCAGATATTCTTTAGAGATTAAAACAGAAAGTCCTCACCTACCTAATTACTTATATTTAATCAGATGTTCTATTTTGACACTTCAAAACTGCATAATGAAGTTTTTTCTAGTTTAATTTCACAATTTCATGTCACATACATTTTTTCATTTTATTTTTTGCTGAATTTTTATCGCATACAATCAACTTGAAGTTTTTTTTTTTTTTTAGATGACTCTTGGATACATTTATCTTGACATGGTGGGCCACTACCTATCTTTCATATTTTGCTAATTCTATGCACATAAAGCTATTCGTATCTTGTTTATTCTTCCAATCACAACGCCTTAGATTGTGGCAAGTCTATGCCATAAGTTTTCAATTTCATTCTCTACCATTCTTTTTCCCTTTTATCATAGGTCTACTTTATACATTTAAGACGTTAAAATATCAACGATTGGGTTTGGTTCGCCCGTTTCTAGAGTATAAAGTACTCAATAAAGATGTTGGAACCTTCAACTATGAATTTTTGAACTTTGACTGAGTTTGGTTTCAAATATTATACTCTAAGCAAAGAAAACATTAAAAAAAAAAAAGAAAACACTTATTTCTTAAAAAATAATCTTGTTTTCCCTTTGTTTTCGACTAATTCAACTACTTTGCCATTGATTGTATTGTAGGTCTTCTTCAACTAAAAGACCCTCTTAAATTAAATTCAACGCCAAAATCTACCGTCCCAGGTGCCAAGCCTCTAATCTCTCAGAATTTATGGCCACGCAAAGCACAAAAGAACACATCTGACCCACTGCTGAAGTTTGTTCATGAACTGCATAGAGATTTGGAATTGGTGTATGTTGGGCAGGCTTGCCTCACTTGGGAAATCCTGTGTTGGCAGCACAAGAAAGCCCAAGAGTTGAAACAATATGATTCACAATGGCCTCGTCGATATAATCTTGTTGCTGGTGAATTTCAACTTTTTCAAGTCCTCATGCAAAGATTTATAGAGAATGAGCCATTTCAAGGCCCTAGGATTCAGAATTATGTCAAGAACCGTTGTGTCATCCGCAACCTGCTCCAAGTTCCAGCCATTAAAGGTGAACAACATGAACCATAATTCAGTTCTTCTACACAGTGCAACCTCAAGTGAGATGTTAATTTTGTTGTGATTGCTTTGCAGATGATAGTATGAAGGATAAGAGTGTAATTAAGGGGGGTGAAGAGGATGCAATTGCAAGTGGAAGGTTGGCAGAGATCATCAAGGAATCAATGCTGGTGTTCAGGGAATTTGTCCGTGCAGATAAAGATGATGGGAATGTGATCCTTAAAGTTTCTAAGAAAATTGGAACTGATGTCAAGGACCCAGCAGTTTCAGATCTTCTGGTGGATATTCGAACCCAACTACAGAAGGTTTGCTTTCTAGAGACTTAACATGTTGTTTTTCGTTGACACTGTCAGATGCTAACAATCTTGGTTTGAATGTTGCAGAAGGAGAAAAAGCTCAAGGACATAGTGAGAAGCGGGAATTGCATAGTAAGGAAGTTCCAAAAGCACCGTGAGGATCAACTGGATCATGAGCAGTTGCTTGCTCAGGTTGGATTGAGATTGATTTCAAGGGTGGTAAACATGTCAAAATTGAGAAAAGATCAGTTAATATGGTGTAATGAAAAGTTAAACCGGATCAAATTTGTTAGCAGGAACAAGAAGATCCAGGTGGAGCCTTCTTTTTTGCTTTTTCCATGTTGATTCATCTGGCTCTGCCACGGCATATCTTCTCAAATATAGTGATACTTTTTCACTGAAAATGATATAACAGCATACACAGAAATTGGACTCATTTACTCACAAAATCTCAATGTGTGTGTGTGTATATATATAGGCTTCTTGCTTATACATCATGGTTCTCTTAATAAATGGAATGCTAATCCAAATTTTTGGGATCAAAATTGTTTCCACATTCTAGTACTGTTGGGTACAAGTTTGGCCAATTCAACATTTGTGACCCTCTAAGTAATTGTTAACATTCAATACCATAGTATTACATTTCAAATTTTATCTCTATTTTTTTATTTATTTGGCATAGATAGTCAAAACCAGATTTTCTAGTTGGACAATGGGGATTCAAACCTGAGCTTCACTCTATGAGAGTGCCCTTTAGACTAGTTGTGATGTGTAATAATTTTTTTTTATCTCTACTTAAATGCTCCTTAAGTTGTTTACAACATTCCTATACACCACCAAAGGTATGAAAGATGTATATAACAGTATAATATGGGCTAATCTAAAATCTTCCATAAAATATGTATAGCGCACACACGGATTGAAATTACAAGAAGGAATTCTTAAATTTGAACCAAGTCATGTAACCATGATGAACATAAGGTTGACTATGTAAGCTAAATCTCATTTGACATTATTTTTTTTTATGTACTAAAACTAGTAAATAATTAATAGTAAGGTGCATTGATTTATTTTATTTTATTTTGAGTTTAAAAATAAATCCAATTATGTATTATCAACTCATTAAAAGAGTTTGACTATCACAATAATTACCTAAAAAATATAACTCTTTTAATGAAGTGTTAACATATGATTGAATAACAATGTAAAATTTTTTTACACTTACGGTAAATTAAAATTAAATCCTTTTATTTTATTTTTTTGGTACAAATGGTGCATTGAATTCTTACTGAACCCACGGACATGGCGTTCACATATTATCATATTGTTTTTATCTTGTTCAACTTATTCTCTAGGTTAATTATCCACGAAGCAATATATGCCTTCCACATTCATCACTTATAAGTTATAACCTTTACCTAGTCATTTGCTCTCATAAAGATAATTAACCCACACTCAAAATAATAATAATAATAATAATAATAATAATAATAATAAAAAATAATAATAAAATTACACCCAGTCTTTAATAACTTCGCTAATTGCTCTAGTGTTTACTAAATTTGGGCTTTTACATTTTAGCTATTCACTTGCACTTGAATGTTTGAAAAAATAGATGTTGAAACATTTATAAAATATTTAATTTTTTTTAAGAAATCATATTTAAAAATTATAAAAATATTTTTACTATTAATACGTAAGATAACTAAAAATGTTTAGATTTTTTAATTGTAAAACAATATGATATTGTTTTAACTTATTATTTTAAATAGCACTGTATTGTAAATATGCTAATGTTTAGTTATTATTGGAATTGCGCATTTAGGGTTTCTTTTTCTAGCATTTCAAATATTGAACACAATTACGGTAAAATTAAAAAAAAATATGAAGTTTAATGTTTAAAGTGAATCATAAGATAATTAAACAAAAAAAGTTATTGTTATTTGAATTTAGAAAAGATTATGTTACCTATGTCTTAAAATTAAATACGATAAATTTGTTTTTTCTTAGCCAAGAATGTGTATTCCTTCCTCACCATGCCTAAAATCTGAGGTTTAAAATCATAATTTAAACTCAACCAAAAAAAAAATCATAATTTAAACATCAAGGTATTATTTACAAAAAATAGATTTATATTTTATACAATACAATACAACAAGAGAAAAGAGCAAAGACACCCCCTAAACTTTGGGTCATTTGCAAGTAGACACCCTAAACTATAAAACCTTCCGATTTAATCCTTAAACTAAATTAATTATCGCAATAGATCCTTTCATCCTATCTCCGTCAAGTCATTAACGGAAATGTGACGTGGCGTGATCTTGACCCTTCAATTTCATCAAATCTTAACCATTGATTTAATTATAGTTTTCTTATATATTTATGTAATTATTTATTTAATTTTAAAAATTAAAAGTTATATTATAATTTGGACACCTTCTTCTCCACCTCGCGCCCCACCGCCACCGCTGCACATAATTTTCATCCATGGCTCACGCAGGAGCTGATCTCCGTCGTCGATCTATTCCACTGCCAGTAGATCATCCTCTCCAAGGTGGCGAAGACTGAGACTGAGAGGGGCGGTGCGCGGTGAACCTATCTAGCCAGAAGGCGGTGTCGGTGCAGCGACACTGGCTGAGCGGGGAGGTGCAGGTGACGTTCGCAACTGTGGTTGTTGGCCAGAGAGGGTCGGCGTCGGAGTTGGCGTTGTGTTGCGTGGTGGTTACGTGGGGAGGTGTGGAGGGAGTGGAAATGCAGGTGAGGGAGGTGTGCTTATAGATGGAGGACATGGAGGGTATACAGATGAACAGAATGGAGAGTTTGGTGATGTTCAACAGGGGAGGTTGAGGAATGGTGGGGAGGTGGAGGAAGGGTACAGGGAGTTTGAATAATGAGTTTTTGTTTTAATCATTTTATGACTTTTTCTTCTTCAAATAACTAGCCTATATCACTGTTAAAACATGTTATAAGAGAAAACATGCCTTAGAAATGATCACAAATAGAGTAAAAACGAAAAACAATTCAGAAAATGGCTAGCAAAATAGCTGACGTTCACGGTGGAAAATGGCAGTCCCAAGAGCAATATTGTATCTTGTTCCCCAATCTAAAATATTAGAATCCCTTTGGAATAGATGAGATTCTAAAGAATCCTTTGGCTTGTAATTATAAATTATGAATCTTGTAAACAAAAGTTGCATAGGCTCCTCCGTTGTTCATCTGCCCCTTCACCCCTGAATTTCTGCCATTTTTGTCATCTCCGATCTTTGTCGATAAAACATATAATTTTTATTATTAATATAAATTTTAATTTTTAAAAATAAATAAATAAATAAATACATAAATATATAAGAAAATTATAATTAAATTAATGGTTAAAATTTGATGAAATTGAAGGGTCAAGATCACGCCACGTCACATTTCCGTTAATGACTTGACAGAGATAGGATGGAAGGATCTATTGCGATAATTGATTTATCTTTAAAGAAAAAATCGAAAAGTTTTATAGTTTAGGGTGTCTACTTGCAAATAACCCAAAGTTTAGGGGGTGTCTTTGCTCTTTTCCCATACAACAATATGCCGCAAGATGCAAAAAAAAAAAAAAAAAATACCGGGGGCATTATAAAATTATAAATTACTCTACATGTGAGGGTGAAAATTACAAAATTATCATTTTCAATGAAATGACACGTTTCAAAATCTCATCCGTCCAATTCTGATCAAAGACGATGGTCAAGATGTCATTACAGCCCTTAGATTTAGGGCATCAAATCTTGGAACCCTCTCTTTATATTCTCTTTCTCGTTGAAAACCCTAGGCAGCACAGAAAACGCAGTCTCTGGAAGCAGCAGAGCTTGATCGAAGAAAATGGTGCAGCGTTTAACCTACCGCAAGCGGCATAGCTATGCCACGAAATCCAACCAGCACAGGGTTGTCAAAACCCCTGGTAAACTCTTCACATGGCTTGTGTCGTTCAATAATGATTGCGATTCCTTTTGTGAGGTTTTGTGCGATGTGTGTTCAATTGATTCTAATGGGGTTTCTGTTACGTGTTTGGAAATGCAGGTGGGAAGCTCGTTTATCAGAGCACGAAGAAGAGGGCCAGTGGACCCAAGTGCCCTGTTACTGGAAAGAGGATTCAGGGGGTATGCATATGCATTTTATTGTGATTTTGATTTTTTTTGGGTAAAAGATTTGTTTTTTATGTGATTTGCAAAATTTTGCTGTTGATGGTGTCTTTAGACAGTGTATTTTATTTTATTATTTATTTTTTGTTCTGGTACTTGCATGTCTTCTGAATAATGCAGTTTTGTACCTTGTTACAGCTTTGAAATATTGATTCTTTGCAATCTCTGCTACTTGGACATTCTTAAGAATGATGTGGAAAAATTGGGAACCTCCACATGGTTTTTATAGCTCGTGTTTTGATTATTGTATAAATTGGCAAGTGTTACTGCGATTCGGTGTAGAACGATTCAGGCTATGTAGTGGGGCACAAGCATGAACCCAAATGGATTTATGCTTATCCCTGCTTTAAAATTTGTGTATTTTAGTTCAAGAATTACTGTTATCAAACTAGGATGATGGTTATAACCTACCACTATTGTTAGCAGCCAATTGAAGTTCTTCAACTTACACTCTTATAGTAATGGAGATTAGAGAATGTTTTATATGTGGCTAATTATGTTAGAAGAGACAAAAGGATGAAAGATCCAGTTAAGTAGCTGATATACTGAAAAGTGATTTTTTTCCTTGAAGCATTTGTTGTTATATGCTTTTTGCCATTTAGCATGTAAAATTGAACTGAGGCACATAATTATGTATGTAAGATTGAGTCAATGCTCAGAACAACTATATGCTCTTCCTAGTTTATTAGGATCTTCCTGCATATGCTTTACTACCTTATTTGATTTGTTAATTACAATTCAGTAATTAGTTGTTTAATTAACTATCACTGGATATTCTGTCAAAAAGAAAAAAAAAAGTTAGTACTCAAATGACTGTGGTGGACAGAATGGAATTCCAATTATTCTTATAGGTTTGGATGCTTAATAGAAATATGTCCTGTGAATATACATTTTGTGGGACCTATAGAGATAAAGTTGGTGCGCACTTCCTTATTTAAAAGTTAGAAAGTTGACTTGTGCTGTGCGTACTGTTAAGTTTGATCTGTTTTGCCACCTTCCATACTATTCAACTTATTTGTTGCCTTCTATTTAGCTTAAAGAATATATATGTATCTTGAGTGCATTAAGAAGAATGGATGAACAGCAGATATGGTAATGAAAGTTTGGTTGTATGTCTAGTTTGTATTTATTATTTTTATGGTTGTGCTTTTAAATTTTTAATATATTTAGTATGTAGAATAACTTTTTAGTTGGTCATCTCAGCATGATTTGTCAGCTTAGAGTTAATTTCTGATGAAGTTATGCAGATATTTTTGTATCATACATAATTTTCCCTGGGTATTGTTCTATTTAAATATATTTAAGCTACATGGAATGTTTTTGCACCACTTGTTGCTTTTGCATTACTGGACTCGTTGACAAATTTGTATGAATGATTCAAGTTGTAAGGTTACTATGGTAATTAATTCTTGACGATTGCAGATTCCACATTTAAGGCCCACAGAATACAAGAGATCAAGGCTACCCAGAAACCGGAGGACTGTGAACCGTGCATATGGTGGAGTTTTGTCAGGAGGTGCTGTCAGAGAAAGGTTTGTTCTGCTAAATTTTCTAGTTCCATAGCTTTTATAGTTTTCATTGTGTATATTGATGGAGTAACTTGCTTTAATTTGTCTCTGGTTCTGTAGGATTATTCGAGCCTTCTTGGTTGAAGAGCAAAAGATTGTGAAAAAGGTCTTGAAGATCCAGAAGACAAAGGAAAAGCAAGCTTTGAAGGGCTGAGTCTGGAGAACAGAGTTAAAGATCTTTTTGGAGAAATTTTAGGTTTGGGCGATTATAGTAAATCACGAAATTTATTAGAGTTGTTCCCATGTTAATTTTGTGCTTATTTGGCTTGTTTGAACACATTCTAGTGCAATTGTTAACTTCGCCGACAACTCCATTATGATACAGTTTTGTTTGTCTCAATTTTTTCTTGATGGATTATTGGTTTTAACTTGTTTTTCTCTATCAGTATATTATTAGTACTTTGCTCATAGTTTTTTTACAACTGGGATCTCTCTGCATTCTCAAATGCCATTTTACTGGTGGCTTTCTGGTATTAAAATGATTTATGTTGGCAATCTACAACATTTTCTACACGTTGGTTTTCTTTTTCTGCAATACACGTTGGTTTCATGCACCCTGTAATGTTTCTCTTGGAACCTTCTATCACTAATTTATTTGACTTTCATTACAGTTTTCTGATGAATAGTATAACAACGTAATAACAGAAGTTTTTAGCTTGTGGATATGTTGTAAGTTGTCTTCTCGACAATATTTTACTCTGTATATTAGTAAACAAGAAAAACTTAGGCTTTGCCTGGTGATTGGTGAAGTTGGTATTGTCTGCTGTGTTATCAAGTAGTGGTTTACAATGAGGTCTCTGAATCCTAGCATTTCAAATGTGATTAGTTCGTCATGTGTGACATGATGATAGAATAAAAAAGGGATAAAAATTTTAGTTCGGTTTGTGAACATGTATTCTAATTTGGTTTATAGCCACGTATTTTATAGATCAGATATATGCCTATACAAGGGAAACTAAATTTGTCATTTGTCTGTAAAAATGCCTTGTAGTTCATTAGCATATTTGTAATTTCGTTCATAAACTGAAATGACAAGAAAATTTGAGCTGGACAAGTAAATATTGTTCATTGCCCCCTCTACACTAGTCCCCATGTACCTTGGTCATATCCGAACCTTTGTCTTTTGCATTGGTTTGAGTCACATATATTATGTATGAGGACTAGATGAGTTACGTGAGTTGTTGAACACATAAATTGAACCCTTGGTATGGTTTGACAAAAAGCACATAAACTGGGCCTCACCGCCTTTGTCAACCAGCTATGCGAGCATGTTTGTATTAGATTGTGAAGCGGTGGAAACGGGCGTTGAGCATAAGTAGAAAACCAGTCCTTCTTAAAAGGTTCTGGAGTCCGTGAAACTACTGTTTGCGTGTGAAGAAAGCATAAGCAAACATGCTATTGATCTTCTCATGACTATTTCAATATAGACAAGAACTCCCTCCCCAGGTGCGGAGAAATGGAAGAGAGATGTAGAGATAAACAGCCTAATTGCAGTTACGTACTCTGAAACAAAAATACATGCATTCTAGCACTTTGAATTGTACGAAAGCCACTGGTATTATTGAAAACTGCCGCTCATTCACAAGACGCGTGTTCACCAGACTAAGATATTACTCTGATATAGTATCTAGCCTTCCAACCGAAGATCAATTATCTAATACACACTATTGCTTAATCTTATCACATCTATACTAGGGCTATTTTGTTTTTTTGGTAAATATATACTAGGGCTATTACCAAATGGTTACAAAAAATGTGACCAAAAGATGCTTCTCTTTTACGGTACATTAAAAGGATGGCGATAGTTGCAATCTGCAACTTTTCTAATTGTTGGTTGAATTTCTTAATATTGGATATTTTGGATAACGTTCTTAATCATCTTGTCATTTAGCTTGACAATAACATCCAAACTGCATTATTCTTTGTCGCTTTTTTTTATTCTTCCGGTTCCCCTTACTTTGCTGTTGTGAGATATTTTTAAACATTTATGTAATGTTAATATAAGATTATAAATCCATCTCGAAATTAGTTAGATGAAGACTAATAGGAATTCAAATGAATCTTTACCGAGGGTGATTTGATTACTTAAGTAGTCACAACTAGGAAGGAATTGGTCAAATACCGAATGCAAGCAATTATGGGTTGGATATATGGTGAGTAACAATTAGATGCATGGTGTTTTCTAGTCTCAAGTGGTTTTCCATTATGGTTAGTGAATTTTTATAATTAAATAATAAAATTAAATCTACAAAAATCATAACGTGAAAAATAAAAAAATTGGACCAAGTTTACTCTAGATTTTCCGTGTCATTTATGAAATAAATTTCGTTAAGATAGTAGTTATAATCTATACAGATATGTTCTTGGTAAAATATTCAATATACCTAGGATAACTAAAGAGAGCAAGCTATATAATATTAGGAAATGATATTTACACATATTTTTTCTTATTACAACGGAGGTTATCATCTACACTTTCACGTCCACATTCAACATATATACGAGTGATCTTTACCTCACCTTGTAACATATGGTGAGGGAGAAAAGTGTAGAAATAACATTTCTCATCAATATTTCATCGATGTTCTATCACTCACATCACGTATTCACATTTGTGCTTTTGTCAGACTTAACCACGAGACAAGACAATGATATCAGATCTTTGTCAAATAACAATCCACTTTGCTTTCGTGATTCCTTTTCTTTTGTGTTTGTGTCTTGCGATTGCCGGGCACCATCCCCACCGTTGACAGACTAATTCGTACCCGATATGCTATCAGATAAGTAATGTACTAAACTCATCCTTTTAACAATTTAAACAAATGAACATAATTCCTAAGGAATATTTTCATACATGCACGGTTATAGTAAACTTAATGAATGTTCATCCTAAATTTTTAATCAAATATTTCATAATGGCTGGTTGGAGCTGTTGACTACGTTCATGGTAGCCACGACATGTAGGCAGAAGGAAATTCCTTCTAGTTGACTTCCAATATGCAATGCCTTCATTCCGAGATTAAACCTAATCATTTTAATAAGACAAAATCTTCGTCCTTCAATATATAAGAGGCCCAAGTAGACATACATCTCATGTCATCCATTCTTCTAGCTACGACCACTGCTACATCGTTCATCCAAAATCCAATGGCTTCAAAGAACTTGTCATTTAAGCTCTGTGTTTTCCTTCTGCTTTCCTTCTTGGCATCGTTGTCCATAGCAGATAACCATGCAGCCTCCATCGTTCCACCAGAAAGCATTTGTGACTACACCGTAGGCCCTTCTTATTGCAAAACTGTGCTTGCTAATCAAAATGGCAGCATCTATGACTATGGCCGCATTTCTGTTTGGAAGTCCTTGTCCCAATCCCTTGAGTTCTTGAGCTTAGTGGATTCATATCTTCAAGGTAGCTCATCTTTGTCTCAGCCCACAATTCGCGCTCTTGAAGATTGTTCCTTGCTGATCTAACTTTTGGATACTTATCAAACACCCATGACACGGTTGATAAAGCTAGAGATGTTCAGACCTTGCTTAGTACTATTCTGACAAACTAACAGACTTGTTTAGATGGCCTGCAGACCACAGCTTCTGATCAAAGAGTGAAAATCGATCTTTCCTCTCCACTCTCTGAAGATACCAAGCTTCACAGTGTCTCCCTGGCTCTGTTCAGGAAGGGTGTTGGATGCCTGAGAAGAAAATCACAACATCATGGCAACGCAATGGGAGACATTTGAGTTTCAGGAATGGTCGTTTACCATTGAAGATGTCAAACCGAGTTCGTGCCATTTATGATTCTGCTAGAGGCCACAGGAGAAAACTACTTCAAACGGTGGATGACAACGAAAGCGCAGTGGTAAGTGACATTGTGGTTGTTATTCAGGATGGAAGTGGAAACTTCACCACTATCAACGATGCTATAGCTGATGCACCAAATAACACAACTGCTAGTGATGGCTACTTCCTTATTTTTATCACCGAGGGTGTTTATTCTTAAAATTTTGGTTTTGACTTAACTCAACCCAAAAGTTAGCTTAAGGAACTAGGGTTATCCTTCACTTATAATTACTATTCAAGTCATATCATTATCTAACATCATTATCTAACGTGAGACTCTTAACATTTATCAAGAGTATGTATCCATAGCCAAAAACAAGTACTTGATGTTAGTTGGAGATGGAATCAATCGGACAATTATCACCGGCGATCACAATGTTGTCGATGGTTTTACAACATTCAACTCAGCAACATTTGGTAAGCAAAATCAATGTGCACACACAAATCAAGCTGGTGTCAGATCCATATAGCGTGAAAATTAATAATATCAAACATTTGATAAATTTGAAGAGCACCCTCTTACATGTTTCATGTGGATTTGCAGCTGTGGTGGCACAAGGGTTTGTGGCAGTTAACATAACATTCCGAAACACAGCTGGGCCAAGCAAGCACCAAGCAGTTGCGGTAAGAAGTGGAACTCATATGTCCACCTTCTACAGCTGTAGCTTTGAAGGGTACCAAGACACCCTCTATACCCATTCTCTGAGGCAGTTTTACCTCGAATGTGACATCTATAGCACGGTTGATTTCATATTTGGAAATGCTGCTGTTGTTTTGCAAAGCTGCAACATCTATCCACGCCTCCCCTTGAGTGGCCAATTCAATGCTATCACTGCTCAAGGCCGAACTGACCCAAATCAAAACACAGGCACATCCATACATAACGCGACTATAAAAGCTGCAGATGATTTTGCTCCAAAGCTTGGTAGCGTGAAAGCATACCTTGGGAGGCCATGGAAGGAGTACTCAAGGACAGTTTATATGCAGTTTTTCATGGACAGTTTGATAGATCCTGCTGGTTGGCATGAATGGTGTGGGGATTTTGCTTTGAGTACCTTGTACTACGCAGAGTATAGTAACAAGGGACCTGGTTCAAACACTGTGAACCGAGTGAAGTGGCCTGGCTATCATGTTATCAATGCTACAGATGCAGCTAATTTTACTGTGTCTAACTTCTTACAGGGGGATGATTGGCTGCCTCAAACTGGCGTTCCATACTCGAGTGGATTGATAATTTGATATAGTGAAACAAATTTACAAGCTGGCCATATAATATGAACAAAGTTGCTTAATTCTTTTAATTCTAGTGCGCATGTTTCTCTGTTATATTTATAAATGAATAAGGCACTGCTACTGATCTATTGGTAAAGATTGCTACTGAGCAAATAAATAATAAACATTTCCATGCATTCTTTTGCCTCTCTCTCTCTCTCTCTCTCCCCCCAAAGGCTGACTCGTGTCATTTTCTAATTAAAGATGGAAATCGATGACCATGCAAAGTTGTTAAAATTACAAACACATTAATAAACACTACAAAATAAAATAAATTTAAAATTAGCAATTACCATGAACTCTCTGGTTTTAAAACTAGGTGTACATGATCATTAGGCCACAAGCCAATAATCCTAATCGTAATATAAATAACACAATTTGGATGCATGAGCAAGTACAAATGTCGACGTTAATTCGTCAAATCTTGAAACTGAAAAACCTTTTTGGTGTGAGAGCATCTATATAATATATTTTAAAAATGTATATAATGTACAAATATAAATATTTCAAAATCTTACTGCTGGACGAACGTATCAAACATTCTGTACAAGAAGAAAAAACAATGTAATGCAGGATTGAGTAAAAGAGAAAGGGTAAATACTTATTTTGATTTTTTAATATACACGCGAATCACTTTGAACCTCAATGTATAAATACATCAAATTGATTTATAAAAAATATATGTAACATTAAATTAGTTTTTAAATATTAAATTTTTACTATTAAATTAATCATTAAAATAATATTAAATTAGTTCTTAAATGATGAAATTAATAACATTAATTATTATTAAAAATTAATTTGATGTCATTAGTAAACTAACTATTAATATAATGTTGCGTATATTATGATATGACTAAAATAAATATTTACTTAAAAGAAAAAAAACATTGTAACACATGTAGCTAGGATTGGGCCAGGCCCAAATCAAAATTAGCCTGGCCTGGCCCATAGCTGGCCAGATGGGATGAGCCTAACTTTGAATTTACAGCTCTAATCCTCTTCTGTTTTAGACACACTACCTCCTATTATACACTGATATTATATTCTTGGGTAGTTGCTCCGTTCTATCTCTTGCCTCTGCCTTCTGGTCATCACAAACAAAGAAAAAATGCGGACTGAGACAATCGACAACGGGCTTATATAGATGCCTTCTCTGCAAACTTGGGCTAGCTTCGCTTTGTTTAATGGGGCATTTGTCTTCGGATATACGTAGCCTTTTATAGGAGCTTATCTTCTTCTTTTTAACTTCCGGAGCCTGCGCATAGTATATAATTCGAAAATATTGAAAAATAATATAGTATTCTATCTTTAGGGGAGAGAGATAGAGAGAAGAGAGATGTGAATTGGAAGCAGTTACATTTTTTTAAAACATTTATGTTAAAATCCTAAAAGCAGGAGAGGTATGTATATTGATAACTATATCTTTATTAATTTATTTGGAAAATATGTGAAAATTGGATATTATCATTATTATTAATTTATATTTACATTTATGACTTTATAATTTTTTTAATTTATTTGAAAAGCATGTAAATAAAATATATGATTTTTATGAAATTTAATAGATGAAAGTGAAGATAAAAAATTATTATTTATGATTAGTAAATTTGTACATATATAATAGTATAGATATAGATATAAATAAAATAATTAACCGTTGCTTAGAGTAATTTTTTATAAGAACTGTAATTTTGGAAAATTTTCATCTCTTGTTTTCTAAAGTGAAATGGAAGTTTAGAAACTAAAAATATCTTTCAAATTCATCCCTGGTTATAGAAACCCGTTGGGTGCTTTGATTGCCATCATATAACAGATACATTGGGAAAGGGGAAAAATTTTCAACAAAAAAAAAAAGAAAAGAATCCTAGTGCTATCATCAGCGTAATACTAGTGGGGCTGTCTCACTTTATCAACATTTCGCTTTTGATATCCTTCGTTAGTAGGTGATATATAATTTCTCTATAAATAATCATTGTTAAGATTAAAGATTTTTTCGTCCTGGAATGAAAAGCCTTTTCACCACCCAAACTTTTTTTATATTAAAAACATAAATAAATGCAGTGATATCGAGTAGTCCAAATTAATGTTGATAAAGTCGAACCGGACAGTGAGTTGGAAAAGTTTTCGGTTCAGGTTTAATCAGTTCAACCAGTTTAATCGTTTGGTCGAATCGGATGATGTCATAATTACATATTAAATAAACAAATAAAAAAATATACATATGCATGACTCATAACACACATTATCAATAATAAAATGTATAATAAGGTTTTGGGGTTTCAATTATTAAGCTTTATATCACTCTCAGTTGAGTAATTAAGTGATTAATAAATTAAAAAAATTAAAAAAAAAAAGAGAGGGCCGGTTCAACCCGATTTTGCTTGGTTTTGTTCGATTTTGACCGATTTTGATCGATTTTGACCGGTTCAACTCAGTTCAACCATGAATCCGGTTTTGACATTGAACCAAAACCGGATGAGGACCGGGCATCATTGGTATATATAACAAAAAAAGGGGAAAATATAAAAACAAATAACATTCTTAATGTCCCAATGGAACAGGGAGAAATTTGGAGCAAAAAAAAGTTTCAGGGTTATATCCTTTTGTTTTCTTGGTTGGAAAGATTAATGGAAGATATGTTGAACTGATACGTACATTCTTTTACATTATCTCCTCATATTTATTTCTCTATTGGTGATCTTTACAGAGGCGCACACAGTTAGTTTTCTGTATACAAAAATGATCAAGTTTTGTACAAATTAATGAAAATTATAAAAAAAAATAGATATTAATTATTTTCTGAAAGACTAATAAATTGATGCAAAGTCTATCTGAGGTTTGGTCAAAAAGATTACCGACAAAAGCGGGGGTCTGTCGTAGCCTTTGTATGTTTCCAAATGACACGCTTTCTTTGCTTTTCGTGTAACGTATTGACACTGCATACTTCGTTTTGTTTTAGACAAACGTGCTCGCGCACTACTATAACTATTAACTTACATAAAGAAAAGAAAAAAGTGACTGAAAACGAGTCCAGGAACACTATACTCTCATCTTAATTCAATTCTAGTCTTCAGCAGAGTGAAGACGAGATAGGCATCAGAAAAGGTCGTTGTCATCAAAATACGTGGAAGGTCGCTTGAATTCCGTTGCTCGCTGTGCTTATCTTTAAACACCAACTTAGTATCTGCTTCTGCATATTTAATTCAGAATTCTAATTCTGTAAGTGCTATTATTATCATTTCTACTACTAACATTTCATTTTGAGTTTTTTCAATTCTAATAATCTAAGACCTGAAGAGAACTCCATCCTCGTTGGGGAAATAGGCAATTCCTCTTCCTTGTTAATATCTCTCACTCGATATTATTAATTATGATTCTTTTCTTTTTAATTAATCACATAAAATCCATTAAAATAGTGATTATGTAAGAAATTTCTTTAGGCACAAAGATGCAATATATATTTTTTTAAAGAATAAAGATGCAAAACTTTACATCAATAAACATCATATTTTCTCCGTTTATTCACAAAAAAAAAACATATTATAAATCTTTGAACAAATGATTATAAATTGATTTCTCTCTCCCTTCTTGCAACAGCCTTTTGATGGATTTAAGCATAAGTTTTACTTTAACCCTTAAAGGAAGAGAGATGATAAATTTATATGTAGAGAAACTAGCAAAAGATTCAGATTAAAGAAAAATATTAGTTTATATTAGTTTGATATAGAACTATCAATAATAGGCAAACTATGAAAATTGAGGTCAACACTACTACTATCCCTTTTTAAGCTAGAGATACTAAACAAATTTCTTTATACTTTGGATGTATTTAGTGTATAAATAGATAATACTTCAATGTAATATAATTTACAAATGTAATAAAAAAATGCAGAATCCAACAATACCAAGCCAATCCCCTTAGGTTTGGTGGAAGTGTTGCGGCAAGGACCAAGGTGGAAAAGCTCCCAGAGAAGTTATGAGTTATCTTTTACAAATGAACAGGTAAATGTTCAATTTCATAAATAACTATCCAAACAAAATATTTTGTAAATGCCAGATATTGTATTGTTGCAATTCAATTTCTTTGTATTTTAAATTCTTCGAAATTTTAAAATGCTTCATCCAAATACAATCATAGTTCTTCACTTGGTGCTTGAACTTTTAGGATTGGGAACTTTGAGATCAAGCTACATCAAAGAGAAAAATATATATATACAAAGAAAAATATAAATCCATGTGGTTCATGTATTGAAACCTATCACTCTTACACTTTAACAGTGTTAAAAACAAAAGTACAAACAATGCATTTGGATTCATTAGATGGCAGCGTTAACAAATTAACGAGGAAGCATTCCATACTTTGTTTTTCAATGAATGCAGGCATTTCATCGGTGAAGAGCTTTCTGGTTTGGGTATTGAAGAACTAAAAAATATGGAAAACCAACTACAGATGAGTTTAAAGCGTGTTCGCATGAAAAAGGTACCATTTGTCAACTCAAATTAAAATTCGTCCATTTAAATTTAAGAGCCAACCCTCTGATATCACACGCATAACTCTTACATGATTATTTATAATTTCCATGCAGGATAAAATTTTGATTGATGAGATTAAAGAACTAAACCAAAAGGTTTCAGGAGTCAGGTTTTGTTCCTTCTATGTTTCAACTAAGGTCTTCCCAAAAATTTATGACCAATTTCCATTGATGCCATTGTAGGCAAATCTCATTCATCAAGAAAATGTAGAACTCTACAAAAAGGTAAATGCAAAACCACAGAAGAAGGTCAATGATCAAGATAACACATTTTATCATCTCAGGTCATTATGAATATGACTTTCAATGATAATTATTAAAAATTCCATAAATTTTCCATTTACTTTCTTTGTTTCTAATAAAGATTTCTTAAAAAATTTCAATTGAGAAAAATATGCTCATGTACTAGATGATTTGATAATACATGAATGAATTTTCGTTAGACCTAGAGATGTAAAGTTTAAACATCAATCAACATTAGATAATCTAGAATATTTGAACAAATAATTCTCACTTTTACATGATTATTTATTTCCATGCAGAATCAATATGAGTAAAGAACTATACCAAAAGGTTTCAGGAATCAGATTTTGTTCCTTCCATGTTTCAACTAAGGTCTTCCCAAAAATTTATGACCAATTTCCTTTGATGCCATTGTAGGTAAATCTCGTTCATCAAGAAAATATAGAACTCTACATAAAGATAAATGCGGAACCACAGAAGAAGGTAAATGATCAAGATAACACATTCTATCATCAGGACATTAAGAATATGATTATCTATGATGGTTATTATAAAATCCGTAAATTGTCAATTTACTTTCTTTGTTTCTAATAAAGATTTCTTAAATAATTTCAATTGAGAAAAATTTGTTAATCTACTTGATGCTCTGATAGTACATGAAAGAAATTTCGTTAGACCTAAAGATGTAAAGCGTAAACATCAATCAACATCATATAATCTAGAATATTTGAACCAATAATTCTCACACTAACGTTATGCGAAAAAATAAGAATACATTGTGATTTCTCCCCATTCTCTTATGTTGCTATTAAAGTAACCTTTTAATATTTTGAAGCATAAGTTTTTTCTATATCCCTTAAAAGTAGAGAGATGACCAATTTATATATAACTCATCTTTAATTCGATACCGTTGATCATGTACTCGAATTATTGGATGAGCTGTGTAATTTTATTAAATCTGACAATTAATTTAATTAATTATTTTATAAGTAGTTGAATAATTAACCATTATTCTCTTCATCACTGGATAACTAATCATGATATCTGGACATTATTTAATAGTTTAACCCACGTTGGTCTTTACTCTTTATTATTCAATTGCTTGGCTTTTCAGAAGGAAAAAAAATGCATTTGTAATATTTTCATAGCTGGTCGAAAATTGCTCAGTTATTGCCAGGAATTAGTGGAGGACCAGGGGTTATAGCGCATTGCAAGCAGCTCAAATGTAGCTTCAACAACGAACAGTTCAAAGACACCTTGCATTACTTATGGATGCCCAGCTCGGTTGAGCAGAATTGGCCCGAACCTTGGTGCCCAAACATGGGTTACACAGTTCAGGTTCAAGAACAGAGTGGGTAAATCCTAATTACTCTAGCTTTTCTCCATAACTCTTTTGTTTGTTGTAGCCAGATCTTCATGATTCACTTATATTATATACCTAACACTAATATTGAACTACCATTGATCATATGAACTTATATACTCTATCATGTGCTTGAACACTTGGTTATTAAAAAAATCTAAGAACCTACTTGGTAGGAAGAATGGAAAAAAATAAATGAGAGTAAAAATAGACAGATGAAAAGGTTATTCGAGAATGTAAGACTAGAATGAATAGAAATATTTTTGTTCAAACTCATGTTATATGAAATTTTAAAAAAAATTACAAAAGAAGAAATGTAAATGGTGGAATTAATCATTATTCTGTTATATTTTAATTCTTATAAAAGAATTAAGGGGCTGGCTTAAAAAGCTTACCAAGTGAATTAATAGAGACTCTGGAACGATTTTTAGTTTTAAATCTAATCTATGTACTTGATCGTAGATTGTCACAGAATGTTGAAAGATTACCTGAAAGAACAAACAATGAGAAAAAAAATCATTGCCGCAACTTAGAAAAACGATTGGCAGGAAAAGAGAAGACATGTGAGTTCAATGTGAATCTAGATAATAATTTAGAAGGCTCATGGCCCTTATTCATAGAAACTTCTGAAGAAGACAGCGATATAAGTTCAGATTCAAAATCAGACGAGTACTCTGGCCCCGCATGATCTCAATTTGGAGGCTCCCTGTAGTGAGAATAAAGTAGTTGTATGTCAGTTATGGTTCTGTTGGTTCTGTTATGTTTGTTATGCAAGTAATTACAAGGTAGTTCCAAGTGAGTTATAATAGGACTACTATATATATATCTATGTGTACTTTCAGAACTTAACATGAAAAGCTGATCATTTGCTTCCTTTCACACTGCAATTCTTTCGAGCTCTAAGCTCTTTTTTAGTTTTCTTCTTCTTGTCTGATACCTCACATAGAGGAATCCATGGCTTCTGCATCGCCTGTATCTTGATTTGTACTGCAAACTTTCTCTTTGAGGGCTAACTGAGGAATATATGGTTTTATCATGTCAATTACCTCGAGGTCTGATCCATACACAACCAACGAAATAGAAGCCTTGCTTCTGGCACAAAAAGAGAGAATTGAGAAGCACAGAAAATCAGAATCCTGTGTCAAGCTAATATAGCTTACACTCCACAATACAAGAAGCACTTTAGCTAGCTCACCTGGTTTCAATCCAAGGTCTCATGGCAGCAATTTTCACACACAATGAAAAGGAACTTTTACCAATATTAGAGGAAATTTCTCAAGCAGAATAAGATATGGTGGAGATAATGGTGGCAGGCCACAATGGTCAAACATCAAACCACAGTGCTATATAAGTTTGTGGCAAACCTGGTCACATGGCATGGCATTGTTACCATCGGTTTGATCAAAATTATCCCAGTCCTTATGCAAATCAGGAAAGTTTCACGTGGTTCACGAGGCAACGGTGAACTGAGAAGAGAGCTTCAAGCCACGATGGTGAAGCTTCAAGGCACGCAGAACGGCGAAGCTTCAGTTCACGATGGTGAAGAATAGTAGAGCTTCACAGTGGAGCTTCAGTTCACGATGGTGAAGAATGGCGGCAATGGTGTATTGAGAAGAGAGGAACCTAGTGTGAAATGCAAACCTGCATTTGTGCGTTCTCTGCGTGGCTTTTCCGCCCTATATTATTCTCTCTCTCTCTTCATTAAAAAAATTAAGAAGACAAAGATCAGCTACATAGTACATAGTACATAGTACATACGATTAGTGAATAATCCAGTTCCACCCAGAAATAAAATTATTTCCTTTTATTACTGAATAGCTGTATCCCAATTGCCTCTGTGTCTTGCTATGTATGGGTGCCGAGGCTGAGTATCATATTGTCATGTAGTGATAGTAATGTGGAAAATTAGGCATTAGCGTTGTTATGATGTATTTAGCACTTGGAAAGCACCGAAGAATTAACACCAACCACATCTGGATTCATCTCTCGGGCTTTCGCCGTAAATATATGGTTTTAACTTTATGTCAAAGTCCAGAAGCGTCATGAATAGATGTGCCTTAGATTTATCAATACCCACAATTTTGTTATGAAAAAAACTACTTACATATGCCATACAAGATAAGTGTAAAATTTAGATTTTTTTGTAAAAAGTTATCTGAGTATGTATTTTTACACTATTTGATTGTTAGAATAATCTTATTTAGGATACTAAAATTGTCATTTTCATAAATATTTTTTTTCAAACTAGAACCTTGATATTTCATAAACTCTTCAAATGTTAAATTAAAGTTTATTTATTACTTAAGCTTCTCCTTGTGAGTAAAATTAGATTGTTTTAAAACAATTGCAATGGTACTTAACGAAACACTTTAATGGTTGTGTATTTTTATTTTAAAGGTTCAAAGTTCATTAAGATTTGGTGAGATATGATTTATTAAAAAAGAATTGAATATCTAATGAGGTTGGTTCAACTTGGAGGATTGAATTGGGTTGATTCAAATGTCTCTTGATTTTGAAATTGGGCAACCTCTCCTCCTCTAAATTTTTGGTAATCATAAAAAAGAATAGACTAATTCATTATGCTGCCTCCAATTAATACAAAAATAAAACATAATTGTAAAAATGAGAGAATGTTATTCACAAAAAAACAATTGAATGTTATTTTTTGACTAATACAAAAATGAAGTCAAATTATTACCATGTAAAATATGTAAAAAAAAAAATGTGAGTATATATATGCATGTAGGGGATTACTCCATTACCCTTGTTTGCACAGCTGCCAGCTGATGTGAAAATTGAGTTGGGTGCTGGATCAGAATGGAAATAGACCACTGAGGTAACGATAAAGTGAAAATTAATGGGCATCAAATAATGTTTTTGTATTACCAAAAAAAGATAGCATTTTCGAATCTCAAATAATGTTATCCATGCTACAGATGCAGCTAATTTTACTCTGTCTAACTTCGTGCAGGGGGATGATTGGCTGCCTCAAACTGGCGTTCCATACTCTGTTGGATTGATATAGTGAAACAAAGTTACAAGCTGGCCATATATATAACGAGAGCAAAGTTGCTTAATTCATTTAATTCTAGTACGCATGTTTGGCACTGCTCCTGATCAATAGTAAAGATTGTTACTGATAAAATTAATAATAAACATTTCCATGAATTCTTTGGAATCAAATATTATGTTTTTTTTTTTCTTGTCTCATTTCTTATCCTCTAATTAAATGTTAATAATTCAATAAAAAAAATTGATAATTAATAGAGAAGTTATTGTCAATTAAAAAAATATTTTTTTAATAACTTGTCAATACTTAATTGATGTGATAGGAAATAAGACAAAAAAAAGGGAGAAATATAAAGCAAATAACATTCTTAATGTCCTAATGGAACAGGGAGAAATTTGGAGCAGCAGATCGAAAGAAGTTTCAGGGTTATATACGAACATTGCTTTACATTATCTCCTTATATTTATTTCTCTATAAATAGAATTAAGATTTAATGGTAATTGTTCAATAATATAAAGTAATAAGAACCTCTCATTTCCAAAACTCAATGCTAACTCATTCAATAAATAAAAAATTTGGTTATCTAACATTTTTCTTAATAATTATAAAGATTTAATGAAAACCTTTTTTAAAAAATTTGTATATAAAATAGGACACAAAGTCAAACACGCTCTTTCACGGTCTAATAAGCAGCAAAATACCAAATAAGTAAAGAGAGTTTCTCTTGTCCCGGAGGAATAAGAAGAAGAATGGATGATAAGGAGCAGAAGGGTAGATATGCAGAAGAGCAGGGTGAAGATGAGATGGGCATCAGAAGAGGTCCATGGGCCGTTGAGGAGGATCTCACTCTCATCAATTACATCACCATTCACGGTGAAGGTCGCTGGAATTCCGTCGCTCGTTGTGCAGGCATGTGCATTCTATTCCAACTTTACAAATATATTAGCTTATATAGCTTTAAACACCAACTTAATTGTAAGTGCTAGTATCATCATCCCTTATACTTTATCATATCTTTTGGTAACACCGTATTGATATCACTCTTTTGATAACATAGACAAAGGAACAAAACCCATTTCATTTTGTCAGAGTTTTTGCAAATTCTAATAATCTAAAACTATCCTATATACATACAGGCCTGAGGAGAACTGGGAAAAGTTGCAGACTCAGATGGCTAAACTACTTGCGTCCCGATGTGCGGCGTGGAAATATCACACACGAAGAACAGTTGTTGATTCTTGAACTTCATTCTCGTTGGGGCAATAGGTAATTCATGCTCCTTGTTAACATCTCTTACTGGACATGACATATATGAATTGTGAATATTCTTTTCTTTTTCAAGTCGTATGAAATCAATTAATTAAAATGTTGATTAATCATTAGTCTTTGTTGATCAATTGTTTGGTTCCTAATCATATAATATTTTTATTTATAGGTGGTCGAAAATTGCTGGGTTCTTGACAGGAAGATCAGACAACGAAATCAAGAATTATTGGAAAACAAGAGTCATAAAGTATGCCAACCAACTCAAGTGTAGCGTCAACAGCCCACAGTTCAAAGACACCTTGCGTTACTTATGGATGCCCCGCTTGGTCGAGCGAATTAGTGCCGCATCCGAACCATGGTGTCCTAACATGGATTACACAGTTGAGGTTCAGCAACGCAGTGGGTAAACCCGAATTACTATTCCTTGTCTCCATGGTTCTTTTGTGTTTAATTTAGCCACATCGTCATGACTTACTTTTATTTACATAGTTAACACTAATATATTGAGGTACCATAGATCGTGAAAAGTTATATACACCCTATCATGTGCTTGATCTCTTGGTTGTAAAAAATCTGAGGTACTTGGTAGGAACAATGAAAAAAAGAAAAAGAAAGGAGAGTAAAATTAGACAGATGAGAAAAAAAAAAGGTTTTAATGTTCATATATCATTGGTCATTCGAGAATGTCAAGGGTCAAGACTGGAATTATTGTAAATTATTTTGTTTGAACTATTGATCTTGAATTTAATATCAATTTCATATGAAAATAAACAAAATTTACAAAAGAAGGAATGCAAATGGTGGAATCATTATTCTGCTATGTTTTAATTCATATGAAAGAATAACAAGTTGAATTAATGTGAAACTGAGACTCAGAATTTTTTCTTTTTTTCTTATATATATCTAATTCATAACATGATCACAGGGGGTCTCTGATGAGTACTGGAAGAACAGACAATGAGAAAGAAAATCATTGGCACAGCAACATAGAAAAGCAATTAGCAGGCAAAGAGAAAGCATCCGAGTTCAAAGTGAGTCCTGATAATAATTTAGAATGCCGGTGGCCCTTATTAACAGAAACTTCTGACGAGGAAGACGGAGATGGAATGTCAGAATCAAAATCATACGAGTACTCTGGCCCCTCATGATCTCAATTTTCGAGCCTATTCCCCTGCCGGTTCTAAAACCAGCTTGTTTTTGGGGAAACATGTCTCTTTGTTACACAAGAATGGGGATTATCATATTTCGATGTATATTCATAAGGCCTACAGGGTGGTCACTTCACAAAGGATTCTTCTTCATGCTATTAATATTACTCTCTCTCTCTTCATTAAAAAAAAATTAAAAAGACAAAGATTAGCTACATAAAAAAGTAATTCCTTTTATTATTGAATAGCTGTATCCCAATTGCCATTGTGTTTTGCTATGTATGTATGTGTGCCGAGGCTGAGTATCATATTGTCATGTAGTGATAGTAATGTGGAAAGTTAGGCATTGGTAACATGGAAGCTAAATTTTCTTCGACTATAATTTTGAACTTTTCAACCTAGGCAATAATAAATTTTGATTAAGGTCCACATAAAACGACTAATTGATAGAGTCACCCACCACTAGAAGTATCGAATGACATATATAACTTTTCAACCTAGGCAATAATTCTTGTTTGCACAGCTGCCAGCTGGTGTGAAAATTGAGCGGAATGGAAATAGACCACTGAGGTATCAATAAAGTGAAAATTAATGGGCATCAAATAATGTTTTTGTATTACCAAAAAGAAAAAAAGAAAGCATTTTCGAATCACAAAAAGCATGGAAAACTTAGGAAGACGGTGGTAGGGTAGAGTCTTCTTTCAGGTTGCCTTCATGTCAAAGCATTGCTATACCAGCATGATTCACCAAGTCTTTGATTCTTCTCATCACTTTTTGCAACAAATTGAAAGTAGCTGAAGACTTCATGGAAGCTCATGCTACAAGTAGTCTAGATGTTCACACTTCACATCTGTTAATTTCTACTATGACAAAACAAGGAAACTTCGTGGATATATATATATATATATATATATATATATATATATATATGAAACTGCGTGGCGCACTCCTAATATTTTTTAGCACTACTTTTTTTTGGAACTTGTTCCATTGCATATTACCACCAAATTTGTGGTCTTCACATATTGTTTGATTCACTGGAGCGTGTACCTTCCCTTTCATTTCCATTACTTTTTTTGAAACTTCAAGCTCTCCATCAAGGTTGATTACAGTGGCTATCATGTCACAGCGACCATGTTCCTCTTCTTCCACCAATGGATGGACTTATGATGTCTTTCTCAGTTTTAGAGGCGATGATACTCGATGTGGCTTTACAGGCAATCTTTATAGTTCTCTTCGTGAAAGGAGTATCTGCACCTTCATAGATGATGAGGAGCTTCAAAGAGGGGAAGAAATTACACCAGCTCTTTTCAAGGCAATTGAGCAATCTAGAATTGCCATTATTGTTTTCTCCAAAAACTATGCCTCCTCAGCTTATTGTCTAGAAGAACTTGTCAAAATCCTTGAGTGCATAAAGGGAAAGGGACGATTGGTTTGGCCTATTTTTTATGGTGTCAGTCCATGTGAAGTGCGGTATCAAAAAGGTCCTTGTGGAGAAGCATTGGCTAAGCTTGAAGAAAGATTCAAGAATGACAAGGAGAAGGTGCACAATTGGAAGTTAGCGCTACTAGAAGCAGCTAATTTGTCTGGTTGGCATTTCAAACACGGGTACTCACCAGTCTTTTACATAGATTGATTTCATTGTTATCTTCTGATAAATTTCAACATAATATTAATATTTAAGAAAACTATGGAAAACACTTAATACATACCTTGACAGAGATATATTACAATATAATAGTTATTTGTGTGAGATTTGAATTTTTTGAATGAAACTGGGCACGAATTTATGATGCATTTGATTTAACTTCATATGGATTTTGTACTTGGGTAGGTACGAATATGAATTAATTCAGAATATCGTTGAGGAGGTGTCCAAAAAGATAAATCGTAGCCCTTTACATGTTGCTAAGTATCCAATTGGATTGGAGTCTCGAGTGGAAGAGGTAAACTCACTTTTTGATGTTGGATTCAATGGAGGAGTCAACATGGTAGGGATTTATGGAATTGGTGGAACAGGTAAAACAACAATTGCATGCGGGGTATTTAATTACATTGCTGATCAATTTGAAGGTCAATGTTTTCTTGCTGATATTAGAGAAAATTCAATGAAGTATGGCTTAGTACAACTTCAGGAGACAATAATTTCTGAAATAGTTGGGGAGAAGAATATCAAGTTGGGGAATGTTAAAAGGGGAATGACCATAATGAAAAGCAAGCTCCAAGGAAAGAAAGTTCTTTTGATTCTTGATGATGTTGACAAATTGGAGCAATTACAAGCAATTGCTGGGGATCTTGATTGGTTTGGTTATGGTAGCAAAATCATTATCACAACAAGGGATAAACATTTGCTACAAGTTCATGGTGTCGAAAGAGTATATGAGGCAAAAGGATTAAATCATAAAGAAGCTCTCGAATTGTTTAGTTGGCATGCTTTTAAAAATAATGAAGTTGATCCAAGTTATATGGATATTTCAAAGCGTGCAATACTTTATTCCAATGGCCTTCCATTGGTTTTGGAAATAATAGGTTCTAACTTATTTGGTAAAACAATGTCTGAATGGAAATCTGCATTAGATACCTATGCAAGAATTCCAGATGAAAATATTCAGAAAACTCTAGAAGTAAGCTATGATGGTTTGACAGGAAACGAGAAGGAAGTTTTCCTTGACATGGCTTGTTTCTTTAGAGGTTACAAATTGAAACATGTCATAAGTATGTTGCTAAATGGCCGTGGATTCTCACCAGAATATGCTATTGGAGTGTTGATTGATAAATGTCTCATGAAGATTGATCAATATGGTTTTGTGAGAATACATGACTTGGTAGAGGGCATGGGGAGAGAAATTGTTCGGCAGCAATCACCATTAGAACCTGGCAAACGCAGTAGATTATGGCTTTATGAGGATATTCTCCATGTTTTAGAAGAGGACACGGTATGTGCATATTTATGTTTTTCTTTTGGCACCTTTACGAAACTCTTTTGACAAATATGTTCTAGAGGACATGATTCTTAGCCTCTTTTTCAAATTTGTGTTGACTAAATTTATTAACAATTGGATCATCTGCTTTATGATTTGGAAACTTCTCTAAATATTGTACATCGTATTCCTAACACATATATAACTTTTAAATTGTGGTTCACTTATTCTTTTGTCTTAAAAGGGAACTGATAAAATTGAAGTTGTCATGCTGCACTTGCCCAAAAATAAGGAAGTTCGGTGGAGCGGAAGTGAGCTGAAGAAGATGAAAAACCTCAAAATACTTACCATTGAAAATGCTCACTTTTCTAGATGCCCTGAGCATCTCCCAAACAGTTTAAGAGTGCTAAAATGGTGGGGATATCCTTCACCTTATTTGCCACCTGAATTTGATCCAAAGAAACTTGTCATACTAGACTTGTCTATGAGTTGCCTCAGATTGGACAAACAACTCGAACTCATGGTATGTACAATTGCTATTTGTCTTGAAATGTTTTTGTTTGTCTTACATATTAATAAGCTACACTTTGAAATTCTTATGACTAATTCTTATCTAGTTTCTGACTAGCAGAAGTTCGGGTCTTTGAGTGAAATGGTTTTAAGAGGTTGTAAATTCTTAAAACAAGTACCGGACCTATCTGGAGCCCCAAATTTAACGAAAATGAATCTTGATAATTGCAAGAATTTGGTAGAAGTTCATGATTCCATGGGGTTTCTTGATAAACTTACATGGTTGACTGCTATTGGATGCACCAATCTAAGGATTCTTCCCCACAGCATCAAGTTAACATCTCTTGAATATCTGTCTCTCAGAAAATGCTCAAGTCTCCGTAGTTTGCCGAATATACTAGAAGAAATGAAACATATAAAAAATCTTGATTTACGCGGAACTGCCATAGAAGAATTGCCATTGTCATTTAGAAATCTCATTGGGCTTAAATCTTTAGTTCTGGACAAATGCAAGATGCTTCATCAACTACCAAGAAGTATTTTTATGTTACCAAAACTTGAGAGATTGACAGCAGTAAAATGTGGACGATATCTAAATTTGATCCTTGGCAAAGATGAAGAACAAGAAAGTGTAACTACGTCGATGTCTTCAAGTGTCAGAGATGTTAGATTCGACTACTGCAATTTGACCCGTGAATTTCTTGTTACATGTCTTCCCTGCTTCCCCAATGTACAATTCTTATTCCTAACTTGCAGCACTTTCAAAATCCTTCCTGAATGCATCAGTGAATGTCGCTTTTTGAAGAATCTTGTTTTAGATAATTGCAAGAAGCTTCAAGAAATTAGAGGGGTTCCTCCAAAGATAAAATATCTCTCTGCAATAAACTGCATATCATTGACTAATGAGTCTCAAAGCATGTTATTGAGTCAGGTAAGGCTTCTCACTTTTTTATTAATGTCACAACCGCAATTGTCAAGTGTATGCTACTAAAGCTCATGATGCTTATATTTTTATGTTGTGCCTAACAGAGATTACATGAGGGTGGGGGCACAGATTTTTCTCTTCCAGGATTAATGATCCCAGAATGGTTCGACCACTGTAGTAAGGGACCATCCCTGTCTTTCTGGTTTCGTAATAAATTCCCAAGGATGGCTCTAGCTGTTGTTGGAGTTTTGGACAAGCAGGGTAGTTTTCCTAATTCCATGTTCCACTTGATCATCAATGGCATTCAACAGCTGCATTGCCATTTCACTGCACAATCAAAACTAGTGACATATCATATATTTTTGTCCGATGTACTGCTCAAATCCTACAATGGTGAACTGGAAAGTGTGTATATGGAGGATGGATGGAATCATGTTGAGGTTTCATATGTGGAATCAAGTAAAAGGGATTTTCCACATACATGCAGAGTCAAGACAGGAATCATAAAATGGATGGGAGTTCATGTGTACAAGCGAAAAACAAGCACGGAGGATGTCCGGTTCACAAATCCTAAGTCTCCAAAGAGAGCATGTCAAGATTTTTCCAAGACTGATTTGGACCAAAATTGCCACCCGTTGCCAAAAAGAAGCCGTGGATCGCATGTTATGGAAATTTGTGAGGCACCAGATACTGAGCAACACCAAGTTAAAAGTGGTTATCAATCTCATGCTGTGTCACACAGTTTATGGTTGGCAATTTGCAGCATTGAAGCTCCTCCAAATATTAAAATCTTTATGTGGAACATATGCCAAAATGCTTTGCCAACTTATGATTATCTTTTCAAGAGGAAGCTTGTAAATAGCCCACTGTGTCCCATTTGTGGAACAGAACCTGAAACTGTTGAACATGTGTTCCTGTTTTGCCCATGGACTCGACCCCTTTGGTTTGGGAGTGATTTCCAGTGGAGTATCGATGTCAATTCGGTTCAAAGCTTTCAACTTTGGCTTTGCCAGAAACTCGAGGAAATTAAAATGGTATATCCAAATGCCAACCAAGTATCTGCTCTTGTGGGGAATATTTGTTGGGCTATTTGGAAGGGAAGGAATGAATTTGTTCTTGAAGACCAACCTGTTAATCCTATGATTTTAAGGTAGTGCATCTATATATACTACAAGAATGTATAGGAGTGAATTTTTTATATTTTTTAATCAGATCTATAACTTAAAAAGATTGAGGTGTTAAAGATGTTATAGCACCCTTGACAAATTTTATTTGTGATTATTCAAGTATAGTTACTCCTAATGAGAATGCTTGGGATTATTATTTTAAAGAGATTTGTCAAACTGAGATAAAATGCAAGATCATATATATAGCTCAATGTGGGATTATGTGCATGGATCAATCATGTCTCCTCTAGGCAATTTTAACTTTAAGCCCATAGACCACTACTCATTCTAGATTAAGGATTATTACAAGCAATGCCGGTTTCATTATGTATTATGCATGGTTCCATTCTATCCAACATAAACACACATAAAATAAATGAGGGATTATTAGAAATATTTTTAGATATTTTTTATAAAAGAAAATATAATGGTACTCAAACTATTAATATTTGTATTGATAAGTAGCTTTGCAAGCTTTGAATCTAAAAAATGTGTATAAAAGTAATGATCATTGCACAAACTTCTTGTGAACAATTTATATTATGCACATACCTCACATAATTTGTGCTAGTATCGTTTTTCTTTCAATTGTCATTGTTCTTTCATATGTAGTCATTGAAACAAGATAGTGTTAAGACCAATGTTCAAAAATTGCATTTATTATTAAACTTATCTTTGGCCTTTTTCGTTTTGTTTAATGAAGAGAGAGTAATATAGCATGAAGAATCCTTTGTGATGTGGATCAGTAGGAGAATTTCTCCTTAGTAGGACTTAAGCATGACCATAAATCAAAACATGATTATCCCCAATCCCATTCTTGTATAGAAAGAGACAGGTTTCCCCACAAAAAACAAGCTCGGGCAGGTGGAAAGAGGCGCCTCCATCTTCTACTTCATATATCCACCCCCGCTCATAAGGTATTTTATAGTATTCTTAAATAAATTTGTTTGTATAAATTTTAGAGGTAATTGATTTATTTTTATATGAGCTAAAAACCTTAAATTAGATTATTTAAAGTATTGAAAGACGGTTAGAATGTTAAATCTTATCGTCTTGTAGTTAGATAGTAATTCTTATGTTTTGATACTTGTTTTTTGTAGTATTAATCATCCTATGGGCATGCAGTAGCCAGGTATGGGCATGCGCAGGCACCCATGGGTATGCCTATGCCGCTGATGTCATACAGGACAAGTATGCCATTCATGCCCAAGTCATCCCATTTGGGTATGCATTCTTCTTAGTAGCCAACTATTCTTGAAGACGATCGATGATTATGATGATTAATATTTTTATTTTCTTATGGTTGAAGATTAATAATTATGTATGGATTGAGATTGTATAATAATTAAAGACTTATTTATTAATTAATTATTACTTTTCATGCACTTATCACTTTTTTAAATTGATTATAAATTAATGATAATTTAAATAATTTCTTCATTATTACACACACAAAAAATTCCGGCGGCCTAGAAAAGCCACCGAAATGATACTTTGACTACACCATTATCGACGGATGAGGCCGCCAGAAACCAAATTTTGTTCCTCTCTCCCGTCGACTTATTACCGGCAATCATTCTACGAGGTCGCCGGAAAATAAACTTTTTTTTTTTTTTTGGTAGTGTTGGGCAAACAGACCTGTATAGACAAATGTGTCTTGCTGCTTCCGTTGTAGTTGGGATGTTTGACATTTAAATAATATTGGATCCTCTTGTTTACTTATCTTTAGTGATAAAATTATTCTCTATCTTGAAGGACAAAAAGAAAAAAGAAAATAAATAGAACATAGTTGCGACCGACACTATTATTGCTCTTTTGCAATATGACCTTTTCCATAAGTGCTTCGTGCCAAACCCGAAATTTTAGTCTACCCTTTCATGATTCTTTTATTATTATTATTATTATTTTGTCTGCAACACCATTTCTCTTCTTTCTTTCTTTTTTTCACAAGTTTTCAGCGTAAAGAATCTTTTCCTCTTTTATTCTTGTCATAAAAAATATAATAAGTTGTTGTTTTTTTATTTCATTTTTTTACTACAAAAGCTAGTTCAAAAGTTTATGATAACAATTAAAAACTATATTTATAAGCCACTATAATTTGTGCAAGCTATTTCATTCAAACAAATAAACTATATTAAACCAAAATCTTGCTAAATTAAAAGAGATCATTTCCACCATACTTTGTGATCGAAGTAGTAGATGATGGTTCACTTTGCTATTAAACCTTTAGCTTTGATACTTGGCTTTTTGATCATGATGTACACCCCTTTTGGCTATTAAATTTAAACTTTTACATGTGACTGTCTCTCATTCATTTTTTGTGAGTTAGAGAGATATGAAATTTGTATTAGTGTTGACCATTTTTAAAAAAAAAGTTAATTGTGAGTCATCAAAATCTTTAATCACGTGTCTTACATGTAGCAACATTTAATAAAAAATAATATAATTAATTAACATTTTAAAATTTAAAATAATTTAAAATAAAAAAATAAATCTACTAAATCGTTAGAAGTATTGACGACACATTATTTTTAATTAAAAAAAATTAAAACCAGTGAATCGTTAGGGGTATTAATGACTCATTAATAAATAATAAAAAAGAAGAAGAAATCACTTAAGCAAAAGTAGCATATCTTAAGAAATAAAATTGAAAGTGAAAAATTATATTCAAAACGGTGCCTTGATTCTTCACCACGACGTTTGGTGCGTCCAAACATAAAGACCAAGCTCACCCATTTTCTATGTACAAAAAAAATGTTTTATCTACCCTTTTTTTTAAAAAAAAATACACGTAATTTTCACTAAAGAAAATATATAAATTGACACCATAAGTATAAGCAAACCATTAAAATTATTATATGACTGGCCAACTTTGGAAGTTTCCTAACCGTACATGATCTTGCATATATATGAATCTTAGAGTGTACTAAGTCATCAGATACACACAATACTTTAAAATTGCCGGTTGTGGTCATCATGTGTACAAGTCTGAATGAGAGGTCTCTCCAAGTATCTGCTTTGTATTTGGCGTCATTTGCTTAATTTTCCTCTATTCATTTTGTTTTTAAACTTTAGCATTGCTTCCAAAATTCTATTCCACAAAGATTTGAGCTCACATCTTGTCTCGAGTTACGAAAAGCTCAAAGTCCTAACAAAAGGATTCTACATGCTAATGTAAATTGAACAGAAATCTAAGTAGAAAAAAGTCAGTCTCACTCTAGTCCCTATCTATTAGAAGCTATAAAAACAATGGCTTCTAATCTGTATAAATTGGACTAAGTATAGCACTTGGTTGTGGAATAACTAGAGGGCACATCACAAGGACAAGAGGAAGTATCCCAAGGCAGATTTGACTTCCATGCATCGCCAATATTGAAAGGCATACTGAATGGAAACCCAATGGATCGTACTGTCTCCAACTCTTGGTCATCAACACGAGGCACATTCACATTAGGAATCTTTACCAATACATTGTCATCTTGGTTGCCAATGGTCCCTTGCATCTCACGTAGTAATGGTATGGGGTAGCCATTACAGTACTCTTGCAACCCACCGAAGTTGGTGGTTGTACCCTCACAGGTCTTACTAAAATCTCCAAACACAGAAGATGACATATTCAACAGCAAGGAAGAAACATCCATTGTAGATTTAGCACTAGTTATAGATGTTTCAAGAGGAGATGAGAATATTAAGCCAGTGCTAAGGTCTCCATTTGAAATGGGTAGTCGATCAAAGGGTTTGTAAAGCAATGGATTAATAATGGGTTTATAAGAGGCGACATCTAAAGGACAAAGAGTACTACTAGTAGTGGCTAAGTGTTGTGTGTCACTGTGGGTACAAAAGTGGCTCGCTAAGCTATTTTTCTTTGTCAATGGCATGTTGGCTAAACAAAACTGGGTGCTGTCTCGATCTTTGGTTAGCATATCAGAGGTGCTCGTTTCAGGTAAGGGAGAGACCCAAGAGTGAGAGAGAGCTCTTTGAGCTGTAGCATTGATTTTCTTGAATATCCTGCAGATTGCCCAAGAGTCCTGCAAGTTCAAAAAGCAAGTAAAAGTAGTCAGTCAATAAATGAAATTTACAGCCATCAACACTCAAAACTGCTGAATTTTCTGAGCAAATATAATATAGCTTTGAAGAAATTTTACTCACATTAGCAGGAATGTTCTTGTCTATGTACTTCTTTGGGGATGATGAGTCTGTGAGAGAAGGTAGTCTGAACTCATGCATCATCCAGTCAGTTTTTACCCCTTTGGCAGCTCTACCTTTGTAGAAGACTAGGGATTTCTTCAGGCCAATACACCTAGAACCGTCTGAGGAGTAGATTGGCCGGTCAGTCCCTGTAGCTTTCCAGAACCCAGCTCCCGTTACCCTATTAGGCCTTGCACTATTCCTGTATTTTCTGTCTCTGGGACAATAGAAATACCACTCTTTCTCCCCTGTAGTGGCCAACTCTACACACATTGGAAGCATATCAATAACTTGTTAGATACCATATTACCATCAATTATCAAAGACCTTCAACCAAAAAAAAAAAAAGTACTTAAATATATGCAGCTAGGCTATAGTTTAGGCTGAAAGAAATGTTTATCAGAGCTTATACATGAACCAAGACAGATGTATGTCTTACTTGGAAGATCCCAAGGATCATATTTATAGATATCAAGCTGCTTGATGAGCTCAATAGACAAAGGCCGCTGCTGAACCTTTCTCTTGAGGTAAAACCCAACAAGTTCCTCATCAGTTGGATGAAACCTGAACCCTGGTAGCATAACTTCATCAAGTTTGTCAGTATCGTTTCTCTCTTCCATATCTTAACCTATTTTTCTTCTAGAAATAAAGCAAACCTCTTCAGTATGGGAAAGAGACAGACCCTTGTTGTGTATCTGTATCCTCAAGATGTTAACCAAAACCAGTGAAAAAACAAAACCCAGAAACAAGAAAGTGGTAGCTGCTTTCAAAGAGATGTCTAAAAACTTTGAAGCAAAATCCCTAAAAGAAGTGCATGAGCTGCTGATGAGAATAGTTGAAAGACAAAGAAGAGCAAGTTGAGAGTGAAGTTGACTCAAATTGAAGCCATTATATGCTACCTGAGAAGGGGTCTGCCTCCGAAGGTTCAGCCGCCTTTTATGGTGACTTTCAAAAGGAGTGTGTGTTTTGCGAGGAACCGCGTAGGTTTGGCTCATATACAAAACAAGCAAAGGGCAAAGCTCTTAAAAAGAGAACAACTACCAAGAAAACCATTAATTCAAGAAGATAATAGAGATTATATTAGAGGAGAGTACTATTATTTCTTACTTGTACCTTAAATAACCATTTTTTTTATTTGTTTATGACCCAAAAGGTGGAATCTCGATCAATAAACCACCAAATTAGCAGCTTATGGGGATTAGAACCTTATAATTAAAGAATTTAATTTTGATATAACGTAAGTTAAAGTTATATGAATTTAATTTTGATTTACTATGAGTGTAAAAAAAAAATTTATACTGTTATTTAATTATATGTTGACAAGTCATTAAAAGAGTTTGACTATCACAATAACTACATGAAAAGTCTAAGTTTTTTAATATGTGTTAACACATGATTAAATGACAGTGTAAAATTTTTTTATGCTAACAATGGATCAAAATTAAACTCAAATTATATATTATTAAATCGTTAAAGAAATTTAATTATTGTAATTATTGCAATATAAAAAATCTTACAAAACATAATAATCTTATGAAAGTTTTAGTTTACCTGCTACAAGCCAAGACAAAGCAAAGTTCCAAGTAAATGATATATTTATGTATAGTGTTTGAAACTTTGAAATATTATTTGGAAACGTGGACCCGAACCAGATTCCAAAACATAGCTCAAATATATAATTCAACCGCAAATTCTAGTTAGAACCACTTAGGATTAGATTATTGGTTTGAAGGTTTCTCAGAATCCGAAAATCCCGTTTCTATTCCATTCCCCAGAGCTTCTATTCCACTGGTTTTGTCAGGTTGAAACAGTTTAATAATAAGCATATGTTAACGTCAAATTTCAGATAACAACAAGCGGACGTGTGATCAAAGTCTAATATGGTTGAGGGGACCGCTTTTGCCCTTACAGGAACATATTATTAATCCTAACAAAAACCATTTGTTTACTGCCACCGATGTATCTCTAATGTCAGGATTAATTAGCTAAAACTTAACTGCAACGTGGTGCTTCGGGGGTATTTGACCATGGCTTTCTTCACTAGCTATAGAAGACTACTTAATTCTACTTTTTATTCCTTATTTCTTCACTTAGTTAATTAGGAAGGTAATGAAAATTCCCACCTTTCAAAGGACGCGCGCCTTATCACTCTACTTGGTCACACCGACCACACCATTTCATATTTGTCTTTAGCTGATCATGGTTTGGATATCACTTGTTGGGGTTTGGGAAAGTCTTGAAATACCGAGAAAATCTTTATTAATAAACTTAGTGAAGAATTACACCAATGAGCTTGACACCACATCTTAACTCATAACCTTATATATTAGGTTTATGAATCCATTAAACTTATATGATCCTCACATAATCCATTCTTTTCTAATGTGAGATTATTATCTTACATCTCACTTATATTTGAATTACAAACCGTCCTCCATTTTAAGACTTGAGTAGACTATGGCTATCATCTCATGCAACTTGAATATAAACTTGATAAATAAAAGGAAAACAAAATTAAATGAATCCAATTATATTTAAGTTAATTTTGTATTTGGATTTATTTAAACTTCTTTTATTAAATTCAAATTCAAACTGCTAAAGTAGTGACTAGTGACCATTGATTGGCATAGTCTACCAAAGTTGGATAGACTAGACTAATGTCTATATATACAATAATTTCTTTGATAATACACATGAACATAAATGCAAAGCAAATTTTGGCATTAACAATTTTGACAAAGAGACAAGTAAATGGCATTGTTATGAATATTTGCAGCTCAAGTGGCCGTCCATTATATTTTATATGTTTGTGCACAGTAGCACATCATGAGTATCTGTTCAGGTTGTAGTGAAAGAAGTTGTTGTGTTGTGCTTGTGGAGTTGATAACTGATATGGGTGTTTTGGTAATAGGAGGTGTGAAAGGCAAAAACCTCTATTTTTGTAGGCTTTGGAAATACAAAAGTATGGAATTTCTCAATTTCTTGCTTTTAGTAAAAACAGATAGGTTTCAACAATGGAACTAAAAAATGGACAAAATTTCCTTCAAGACCCCCACTAATTAACTCTAATACTACATAGATTTTCTCACATATTTGACATTAACTTTGCCAAATATGTCTACTGGTTGGATGGCAAGTGCCGTACCACTAATCAATGGGGAAGTTCACTGAGTCAAATGGGAAACTTGGGACTCCAAATTCAGTGAAGCTCCCCGAAATCTAGCCCTCGGTTGGAACCACTTTTGTCTGTTCCTTGACCTAGGGTTTGCTTCCCAAGCGTGTAACCAAAGTTTAAAACTGAGTCAAACCTCCAAACCCAAGCATCTATACCTCTTTCTACGCAAAACACACCAACTCTCTCATTGAAGTTCCAAAGCCCAATTAGTAAAATTTCATGAATAACAACAGCAAATTAATGCCAACAACGGAGTTGCCCCATGGTCATGACCTGTGGCCTCACTTAAGAAGTTACAAAAATGGATGCAGCTTAGAGCAATAAATTGGTTTGCTTTGTGTTTTATGACTTTCTCGAGAGACACTCCACGCAAAATTTGAAGTACATCAATGGGAAAAAGACCAAGTAGGCCATTCCGTGTATGCTTATCACCAGAAAAAAAAAAAAAAAAAACTTTAATGTTAATGATGCAGAACAAGAAGGGTAACAATGAGGTTTCTAAAAAAAACTCGATTTCTTATCCATCAAATTCAATAATAAAGTTGACATTCTTAAGAAAAATAATATATGCCCTTATAAGAGTGAACTAAACAATTGAACCTTAAACTTTTAATCCTAAATTATAAATACATCATACGTCATAAATTAATACAATAACCACATAACTTCATCATCTCTTTTTGCAATATTTCCTTATATAACTCTCACAAATTACAATCATATACAAATTATACAGGTGATCCCATCTAAATTTAAAAGAAAAAAAGTTTTGATGTAATCATTCGAATGACATTTCCGCAGTTATGCACAACTGTAAATTCATGAGCTGTGTGAAAAGTTTTACTTGGTTTAATAGCGGCATATAGAGTGAACTAGACATTTCATGGGCATAGTTGAGAGAATAACTAGCTTATTTAGTAAAAATGACATGGATATATAAATTGACCTCTCTTTTTTTTTCCTCATTGTCTTTGATTGAATATCCCCACATCATTTGAGTGTGAAACTAATCCCTACATTATTTGGATGTGAAACTAACTCCGAATAAATTGCTTCTCCCCACAAATGTTTTCCCGTAAGCTCAAATCCCTGACATTGCATAGCATAAGTCTCTCAACCACTAAGTTCACGTTTACTTACCACTTGAGCCATGAATTGTGCTTCACACAATAATGACAAGTTTATGGTAGGCACCTCTACTAGAAAATATAAAGGATGTTACTTGAAACTACACTCACCTTATTTTGAAATTAATTTTCTAATTCTATAAAATTACCTAGTCTACCATTCTTTCAGCTTACTCAACACCACTGACATCAATATCTCTAGGATCTTTTAGTTTTGAGAGATTTTTGGGTAAATATAATATAATTTAAATTTGTGCACCTAGCCAATAAAAACATACAGTTAATCTGATAAAATCTTTTGACAGGACTCAAATTTGAAATGTCAAAAATAATTGTTATTTTTTTATTGGTCCAATACACAAATCAATGCTTATTCATTAATACCTCTTGTATGTATGGTTTGATTCTAGTGTTAAAACAGTCAAGAATTCATCAGGGCACAGTGAAGTTCAATAAGTTTCCAACATGATTTGTTGAATGAAGGAACAAACATGAAGCAGCTGGCTTTAAGGACACGCCCAGTCAATTATGATACACAACTCCATTTAATAT